>VXAB01004676.1:44912-79813 GCA_013399175.1 Odontophorus gujanensis | reverse complement strand
TTTTTTTTTTTTTTTTTTTTACAGCAGTATTTTACACTGTTATTCTTTTCTCCTCTTGTATCTCCATGAGGAGGAAAGAACACCTTGCGTAGGAAGACCTGCTGCATGACAGCAGGCTGAACTGCTCAAGCAGCAGGCAATTATAGATGTTCACAGAAGTCAGTAAATCACATTCTGCTTAGAAAACCACACTGGAGATATGACAAGTAGATTGAAGTTGAGCTGACACAGTTGAGCTGGCTCCAACTGCCTCTATGAAAACCTAATGTACACTAAAAGAAATGGTAAGCTCATGATGCCTTCCATAATATGAAATCCTGATTAAAAGGTAAGAAAAAGACCTCAGCATTCTTTTTAATACTGTTGATTGCAGTCAGTGAAAGCACTGTGTGTAAGATGGTTTGGATGCTGTGCAATACAAAGCCAAATATATTTTGTTGTATTTTCACGTGGCTAAACTCTCAGGAAGGCATGTTAGGAACACACCTCAAACCTTTGTGTGTTTAAACACTGTTAGGTAAACATTTATAAGCACAAAGATTTATACCATACTTACAACCCTGCTAGAAGGCTTGATATGGATTTAGTTTCTATATATGTGTATACGATGTTTACATACTATATGGACACATTCCCATTCCGTTTGCTCTCCTTAACTCCCAAGATCATACTTTTGAGGGGTAATACAACAGTAAAAACATCCTGCAGTGGCAAGGTTTTCCATGTCAGTTGAAATGTTGAGATTAGAATTATTTTTATGTCATATGAATTCAGAAGTTAAGATCAATCTGTCTCACAGGCATAAAAAGCAACTTTTTTTTTAAGTTCTTGTTGCAATTGAGTAGCTTTACTAGTTCAGTGAAATGGTAGTAAGGATTATAAAGTAATTCTTTCTGATGAAAGTGAGAAATATGAAATAGTATAACTGTTTTCTTTTAAGAGACAAAACATTGCGAAGTTTAGATTTAGAATCTGAAAAGAATCTGATTAGAATCTGAAAAGAGGCACCCTCAGCTTGCCAGCTTTGTGAGCACAGGTCTGAGGCTGATACAGCTGTAGCCTCAGATGAGCATTTTCTAAGAGTGCTTAATGAGCTTATAAATTAGTTTTCTTTCTTAGGAATATTTGACTTCAAAGAGCACAAAGATCCCTGATCACTCTTTCCTGTATTTGAATCAATTGTTGTTGTGGTGAAATATTTATGTTTGAAGCATAATGTTTATGTGAAAGAAGCTAGCGTTAATCTGAATAACATTTCCTTTGCCAACACACGTAAACCAATACTGCAGAGGAAGAAACCTCCTACAGAATAGCATAGCTATGGAAAACAGAAATAGGTCAACGTCAAGATCACAGAATAAACATCATTACTTCTGGCATATTGAAAGATATCTTCATCATGTCACATTAATCTAAAGGCAACAAGATCACTTTAACTGGTAGGACTTTTTAGAGAGATACTTTTCTACAAAGCCAGCTGGCACAGTGTTCATGTATCCTCTTCCCTGGCTGGCTCTTGGTGCTTCCCTGCATTGCTGTTTCATTTTTGTTATTTGTTTGTTTGGGGCAAAGGATGTTTATCATATTCCTTTCTACCTATGACTTCAAATTTTTACTTGATTGTTTTTTGGTGAGATTCAGCAAAACAAGATATGAATTTGGGTATATGGATGAGAAATCCACAGGTGAGCTATTCCTCTGTATTCTTTTCTGAGTCAGCGGAGTCCAACAGGCTACTTTACAGCTGGCCTTCATTAAGGTGGGATGTGCCATATCCCAGAAGTATCTATTCCTTTCTTTTGACAGCAGATGGAAGATGTACTACTAGTTCATAAGTAGATGTCCTCTACGGATATATATATATTGGTCACAGGAATCCCATCCTCTGAACATTTTTGTTAGAATGCTAACAAAGATTCCAATGCATGTGCTCCTCGTACTTGGTTTGAAGGCTGAAAAAAAAACATGTTGACAAAAATAATGGAGAAAATATATGCCTGAAAGAAAAGAAAGTCATATCTGCTGTCATTTTGTATGTTCAGTTGGCTGGCAAAATGAACTCACCGCTTCGATCTCTTTTCAAGGAATTAATTACATCCTGTAGTACTAATGACTTGAATGTCATTAGTTGTCCTTTACTGAATATTTGTGCTGGGGAAAGACTGAGACAGACTTATATGGATGGAGGATATTGTTGAGGGCACTGTACCTGCACAGGCACAGAGAGACACATAGAGGAGAAGATCAGTTTCTCCTACAAGCAATTCCGTATTCATTGATAACTCTTAGGGGTTTCTTCAAAAGCTGAACATGAATGCACAGATCACTCAAGATTCTGATCAGGCAAATACTCAAGTGTATCAGTTGTGATTGGAAGGATAGAAAATCACTGGAAGGAGACAACAGAATTTACTGTGTATTAGCTAGCAAACCACATGAGGACTTCTTATAATGTCTGTGTACACATTACCCATTAAAAAGAATTCCAGAGCACTAATAATCAAATGTTAAAAGTAAAAGCTAGAAAAAGCTTTGATTTATCATTCTATTATTCTACAATTTACATGTGTCCTTTCTACGACTGTAGAGAAAGTACTTAGTAGAGTTGCAGTTAGAACCAGGTTTCAGAGTGGTGTTCCTATCACCTCATTAAACAGAAATAAATAAATCCCATCTTCTCATCTAGGAGGAGTGGAAAATGTATTAATGATTTCTTTTACAGTGTTTCTTGCCAGAAGTTTTGTTTGTTTGTTTGGTTGATTTGGAGGGGACAGAATTCTAATTACATAAAAATGATTTTTACCAAATGAATAGCTTCTTCTGTTCTCTCACTTTTGCATTCAAGATATTTATCCTGGAGTACACGTCTGCACAACTAATGGAAATTATATTTATACTCATTATCTTATGAGGTGGAACTAAATCACTGTAGCAGCACTAATCTAAACAAACACCATGGGGTGAGCAGAAGTGAATTAGCAGATCTTTTACTTTAGCATTTTTTTCTTGTAATACTGTTCGGGTTTTATTTTTGTTTGTTTTGTTGTTTGTTTGTTTTTTGAGGATGAGAGTTTAGGAATTTGTTCAGGCACTTAAATCCTCAAATACACATTAGGAAATGCAAAACAGGTACCACGCATACATAAATCTTCCCTAAATGGTTCTGTATTTGGATGATCTACAACAGTGGCAAGTCTGCATGAAGCTAATTTGTTGAATTTAATACATATTGATGACATCTATGTTGAATATAAATTTCATGGGTAATTTAAATAACATTGATAGCACACAGAAAAAACAACAAAATTCACTGAAATCTGAGATGTCTTCCTCTTAGCCATACGTACATTTTGTCATGGTAGCAAGTTCTGATCTCCATTCTTCCATGACTATATTTCTAACTATAATTGAAAAAATTGTTATTGGCCTTTTTTCAGTTAAAGGCCTTTTTTCAGTTAAAGTTACAGCATTGAAAAGCTAGATTTAAATTAGTTTAGTCCCAATGAAATCACAGAAATTTATTAATAAAAACTCATTTAGAAGCATGTTCAATAGTTTAAAGATTAAAACCATTTAATTCTGCAAATATTTACACAAATTCTGACATATGACAGATGAAATTAATGTATCACTGTTAAGAATAATGCTTCTCATTAACACCATGCAAATTAAATATGCTTTAATTGTATCCATATATATATGTAAATTTTTCATCCTTCCATTTCTTGCCACAAAAAACTCATTTGTTAGGGCTATGTTTACTAAAGAAGGAACGTTCCCCTTTGATTTAGTGGAGAAGTCAAACAAGTGTGTGGGCCTGCTCTTTGTAGAAAAATACTGCATTTAGACAATGCGTTATAAATGACAATGTAACTGAATTCAATGGATGTAATCCGTTCTGACTTAAGAGAGTTTCTTGAGTTCTATTGACAATGAGAGGGCTTAGATGATGTCACAGTCAAAATCTCAAGCAAATTTTGATCTCTAAGATAGGAACAAAATATTTCTCATGATCTTCATTGTTTTTTTCTCCTCTATGAACTTTGTTATTTAACATCTAATGACTGTATTGAGCATGAAAGTTTACATAGTCAATAAAGAGCTTGTTCTTGACTACAGGAACCTGTAAAATGAAAGAAAAAAGAACAAATGATGGAATATCAGAAAGGTTAGTAGCAATGAGGAAAAAGGCATTGAATCAGATAAGATTGTGATCTATAAAATCATAATATGTTTTTCAAATTATTTTATAATGGCATTAAAACCTAGTGAAAGAGTATTTTTCTATTAATATTATATGTTTTTTTTCTATACTGTGCAATGTAATAGCCAGTTTTAATTGTCCATTTACAGTTTCAAAATACAGAAGATACACAGTTTAATTAAATCATTTAAAACTCATGGCACCAAGACCAAATCAAACAGTCAGTATTCCAGTATAACAGTATTCCTGTTATATTCAGTATAACAGTCAGAACTCCAGGACCCAGATCAACAGCAGGACTGGGGACAGCTTAACTTCTCACAGATGAGGATACTAAATTAAAGACTTTGGGGACAAATTTTACTATCCAAGTACGTGGCACAGAATAGTCTTAATACAACTATGTACATGGGTTAGGACACAGAAAGGGACTGTACCGGTGTTTGATGTTTTAGAAAGCTCCTGGGAAAGGTTCTAGAGAAAACAGAAGATTGTTTAGAGACATCTGATCTGGAGTACCCCCAGAATGCTGTTAGTGCCTGGATCTATGGCAGAGGGAAAACAGCTGCTACATGGCTGCGGTAGTTTGCAAATGGACAAAACAGCTGCAGAACCATTTCTGCAGCCAGAAGTAACTGTCAGGATTCAGTGCAGCTGTGGGCAGGAGGCAGAATTTCCCTCCAGGAGATGCACAAAGTGCAAGCTGGCTGAATTGCGGTTACTCTGGAAACCACCCTTTGAATCTCTTTACCCCAGTAAGTGTAATTCCTGAATCATAACATTACATGTTTGGGAATTAATGTCCTTTTTTAAAGCCAAAAGAGAAAAGGGGAAGCAGAATTATGACTGATTGCATATTCAAATAAGTGAACATACATTTACCTGAATATATAATACGGCATTAACACTAATATGCACCTTTTTTTTTTTTTTTAAGGACTAATTAAAATAATTGCAAATTTATGTATTTGATGGTATGGGTATCTAACTGGATTTTTTTTAATGTCTTCCATTTTAGCCTCAGGGTTAAGATCTATGCAAAAGCCACTCATGAGCCTTAAAAAGCAATCACAGTGTAACAGTGGAACCAACGGATATTTTAAGTACGCTTCCATATCCTGTTTAAGCAAAAATATATGTTTATAAAACAAGTTATCACAAGGGCATAAATGCTTAGATGTTTGTTTCTTAACTCATTCATAGTTTCTTTTTTATTCATATAAGAAAAAGAAAGCCATTTCCTTCTGTACTTCTTGAAGCTTTCATAGTGTTTTGCTGTTTGAAATAGCTTTTCTTCCAAGAAAAATGAGGATGGTGAGTTATCCCTTTACTCATACAGAAGGAAACAGTAGCAGCATCAACATGACAAAGCATTAAGCATCAAAAGCTGCATGAGATTTTTTTTTCCAGTTCTTAAAGGGGATAAAGCTTTTGCAGAAAACAAATCACAGGAATTTTCCACAGGTCCTGGGACATTTTAAATTTAACAGGGGGAATAAAAGGAAGAAGTATCGATGGGGACATCTGTCCCTTACATGAATGAAGGCAAAGACACCAGAAATTTACTGTTGGCAAAATTGGTTCAGTGGTATTTGGAAGGGATTATCTGTACTTTCGTAAAGAATGAGAAATCTTAGACAAAAGGAAATCTTTTATTGCAGGAGCAGATTTTTCAATTTTTGATGACAGATGGGCCGAGTGACAGATAAGCACAGAGTCATAAAGGCTTAGAAGTGCTTAGAAATATCCGGTAAAGAGAAAACAAGAAATCACCAAACCAACCACAGCTTTTGACATCTAATAGATCCTAGAAATATGGGCCATATGAAGTATAACTGCACTTGTAGTGGTTTCTGTTGCTGATGCCAAGAACATATATAATAATCGTTGTGCTTTGAAGATGTTCAGAAACAGATGAAAGATAATGGGATCAGTGTTAGTGAACTTCATTGATGCTTTCTTTTTTTTTTCCTAACTAGGGTTTTATGGATAGTGATTACAGTGTATCTGTAAGGATAAAACTGGGGGAAAAACTGTTACCCATTCAGACTCCCAGGCAACTCAGATTTACTGACCCAGATTTCGTCTTTCCAGAGTTCTGACTAGTAAAAAGAAAGATGATCTGTGGGTTGCAAGATACATGGAAACCTGAGATTTTGGGCAGGTTGGAGTTTCGAGAGTTGTACTCCTGACAATGTTGAGACTTCATAGATTTCCAGGCTGGCCCAAAGAACCATTAAGATATCCATTTGTGAACAGGTCCCCAGCTCTTACATGATTACCACCTCCTTTGAATTTGAATATAAATGTAGTAGTACCCTGAATGACATATTTGGCCATTGTATTATACACAAAGTATTTTTTTTCATGATCATTTAGTGCTGACAAATCACATTTCTAGTGATTTGTCTCCCCCAGTATCTTCCTTACACTCAGGAATGTGGTAGTGCAGAGGTAATTTGACCAAGCAGGCTTTTTTTCCTCTCTCAGACAATTCAAACTGTGCTTATCAGTGAAGGCTGAGATATTTTACTACAGCTGGACTCCTTTTCATTTCTAATAACCTATTGGTAATTCAGGCTAGAAAGCTAAAAGTCACGATATTGCTTCTCTTCTCATAATCTTTGATGCAAAACATCATTTCTAACTTCCAAAAGCTTCCTCAGTATGAGATGTTTTGAAATTGAATTAGAAAGCATTCGTACCTCTCAATACAGAATGACTCTTTTCATGTAGCATTGCACAGATACCGAATCTATCCATGTAGAACAGGGAAGTTCATCTATTTGACAAGTACTACTGGAATATACATATAAATATGGCAAAGTAAGTATTTAGAACACCTCTAGAAGGGCAATCTTCCTTGTAGAATTAAAATAAAAATATGCCACCTCTCCCTCTTCCCCATGACTGAGGAGGCCCAGGTGAGATTCCCAAAATACCACAGAATCACATAATTGTAGGGGCTGGAAGGGACCTCTAGAGTTAGAATCCAATCCCCCTGCCAAAGCAGAGTCCCCAGACCAGGTTGCACAGATAGGCCTCCAGGCAGTTCTTGAACATCTCCATAGAAGAAGTGCAACCTCGCTGTGCAATCTGAGGACTATCACGAGAGTGACTCAAATGGCTGAAAATTTCTAGGTTTTATATCAGTTTGTTCCAAAACATATTTATCTCAAATCACTCAAAAACTAAATAGGTGAAAATGCTTTCTTGTGCATTTTGAAGGGTTAATAAATTAATTCCCAAAGTTACTGTGATGTGCACATTAGATTCTTACAGGTTTTCCCCTGTACTGGTGAGGTCATACCTTGAATATTGTGTTCAGTTTCAGGCCCCTCACTACAGGACATTGAGGCCTTGGAACATTTATTTATATTAGTTTCTTAGGTTTTTAAAATTTCTTATCCAACAAATGTTTTCACGAAGGGTTTAGAATGAATATAAATAACATTACATTTAAAGTATATATAAGTAACGTTACATTTAAATTCAGTTTACATAACAATGTAAGTTGCTGAGGCAGCCCTACGTTCCTAATAAAAAGAGGTGGAACATATGGGGATTAAAAAAAGGAAAGGCAGGAAATAAGCATGCCTAGATTATAAACTTCAGTACATTTTTTAATGTATTTGTCTTAACCAATGCTAGAAATCTTCAACTTCTAGTATAGGTAACCTTCTGTCTTTGCTCTGGTTTAAACTGAAGTTTCTGTACCTGGAGTATAGCTGTTGCTTTTGCTGATAGTGCACAAAAGGCAGGATTCTCTCTCCCACAGCTTTATTGACTGTGCACTTGTTGACAGTACTAACAGACTTTCTGTGTATGAGAAATGTGATGATGGGTGTGAGGTAGAAATGGTAAGTTGTGAAGTGTAATTTTTTAAATGGCTGTTTCCAGTAATGTGCCATAAGAACACAAGGTTTATTTTTCATACTTCTCTTTGGTCTGAAAAAAACTTTAAAACTATATTTTTAAAGTAGAAAGTAAAAGAAATGTGGGCACTACACAATTAGGAAATAAGAAAAATTCTCCATCCTTTAATGTGATTGTGAAATTCTGAAGGGGATCAAAGCTGTGAAACACCTAACAAACTCCTAAAATAGCAAAATAGTAGGGCCAGGCAGATCCATGTTTAAGATTAGTTAGCCAGCACAGATTATGAGTATGTATCCCATGTTGAAAAACTCTCACAGTAGTACATTAAAGCTGCTATGGAAGATTACTTCACTCTGTTTTTAGAATATTTTTTTCGCTCAATCTGGGTTGATTTCTTTCCCTCTCTCACATTTTTGAGGCTTATTACAGTGTATGAAGACTGGTAGAACTGAGCAAGACCAGATATAGGATTAACATGACAATGGATAGGCAGCCCTGTGAAACCAAGGAGGAGAGAGAGTGAGAGCTTACAGGGAAAACAGAGTAGGGGGTGAGAGTGAAGTTGGGTTACAGAGAAAGCTGGGAGTTTCACCTTAATGGTGAGCCTGAAGAGACGAGAATAAAATCAACAGAGATTAAAGGAAATGTCATATTTTCCACTGTTCCCTGATTGAACAATGTAAATAATGTGACCTGAGGGCTACGAGCTCAGCTATTCTGCAGATGGGACAGTGCCATGGTATGCTGGAAATGATATACCCACTTAATAATTGAGACTGATGAGAACTGAAGGAAGGCAATCCTACTTTCTCTCATACAGCAAGATTTAATTAGGGAGCTTCAGGGAGACTCAAACTGGGAGGATTTATAGCAAAGAATGGCTGATGCAAAAATCACAGCAAAAGCTAACATAAAGATCATAGGGATTATAATAATAAGGAAGCTTTTGTGTTTTAATTATGATCGCTCCTATAATTGCAGGTAAATCTCTGCACTATCGTGACACTTCCTGTGCTGTTGGCTGTCCAGAATTTCACATCACGGTGTTATTCATCTGCTGGTTTGAAAGCTCAGGAATAAAACCTGCCTGTTCTTGGATACAACATACCTCTTATGATTTATTAAAATAGTTTGATTTTTATGGAGTCAAGGTCTTGTGTATCGCTTAGCAAGGCGTGCCATCTGTGAGGCCTGCCATCTGTGCTAGGACAAAATCAGACCGTCTGGAGCTGACAGAACAAGCCTGGGCTAAATGTTCTGTAGTGAACTATGGAATGGACCCAGAGAATCTTGGGCCAAACACAGGAATGAACATATAACAGCCACTGGTTACCATATATATGTTGGTATATACCAACACATACCATACTGTTATATGTTATCCTTGGGGACAGACATAGGACATTTCTTCCTTCCAGAAATCGCCCCCGATATATAACATCAGCTTCATTCTCTGATGAAAAGAAGTTAAGAAGTTTTAAATCATTCTATGGGAGAAAAATCTTCGTTTAGTGACACTGTCTGTACTACTCCCATTGTTGCTTCTGTCATCATTTGTACTATGGGTATGACAATAGGAGAGAGAGAGGCTTATCTCTACAACATATGCAGCCATCTTACATAATTCAGGGATTCAGCTGGTAAGCAGCATTTTGCTTTGACTCCATTGCAAGTGTTCTTTCTTTTCCTGTGTGAGCATGCATAGAAACCATCTGGTGCAGACTTTGCAATGTTCCAGCATGACCACCACCATTTTGAATGCATCAAAGCTGATATTCAGCTTCATACACAGTTCACTGTTTGTAGTTTTCTGATTTTTGTGGATGAGCTTATAAAGAATCTCTTCATTTTGTGGTTTGAAAGCTGTGCATGACCGTCTGGAGCATTATTTGTCTTTCGCATTGCTGTTACCACTGCTGAAACACACCACTCACTTCTTCACTGTGCTCACCCCCACTGTTTGGTCTCCTGAAAAGTTCAGCAATGTTAATGTTCGAATGCGGACTGCTGTTGGTTCCAGAATGTCTTCTAGATTTTTGCATAGGGTGTGCAATATTATCTAAATACAACAGGTTTTAGTACAAAAATATCTAAGGAACATAATCTTCAACAGGTAAGGCAGTTCAGGCTACATAAAGAGAATGACTATAACTGACATAAAATCTGTTTTATGTTTTTAAATGGAAGATGTAGATGTCAAATTCCACATCAGACAAGAACGTGATTTTTTTTACCAAAATGGATGCATTTTACCAAAATGAATGCTATGTTAAAGTCAGGAAAATAATAAGAAAAAAAAAAAAAAAAGAAGAAGAGAGGGAATTTTTACATCTCTTTCTTAAGACCAAATATCATTTTGATGTCAGGAATATACATCCATTGATTTAAATTATTGAGTCATTACTTAACAATAAGTCCTGAAAATTATGACAGTATTTAAGATCTTTAGGAATTTGAAGATGGATTTTATTACCGTTATTACTGTTAGCACTGACTGCTGTTTTGGAAAACTACTTATAAACATCTAGCCTAGGAGCAATAAAAGCGGACAAGTACAGCTACCAAAAAAAACAACAACAAAAAAAATTCACCTGTCTACACAGGGAAGAAGTATCTACTACCTAGCTATGCTTAGTTTGATATAGGCATACTTAGCAGAGTTTATGAAGTCTATTCCACCATTTTAACAAGCGTTATCTCATTTTAGGAACTGTGTTCACAAATTTAATCACAAAACACGATCTTAATATTTGTCCTTATGTGAACTCTATGGTGCCTTTGCTGCTACTTGTTAAGATACCACACTACTGACTGTGTACTTGGGTATCAAGCAATGCTGCATAATAGAGTCCAGATGCAATCTAAATGCACATCAAACTGTGCAGAGAAGAGCAGTATATGAGCAGAACACAAATGGATTTTTGCATTATGCCTTTTGTGAAGCATCTGCTTCTAATGAGCAATTGAGGAGAACACCAAAAATACCTCCTTTTTATGTTTGAAAAACATAAAGAAACATTCAGTATTCATAGTTTTGGTCTCGATAATACTGTGCAAGGGAAACCTGAAAAATATCGAAAGTAAATCAAGACTATCCAGAGGCTTCCATGTAAATACATCTAACAACACGTTATGTTATATTATGCTCATTCCATGTTATTTAAATGATCATACAGACATGCATTCATGTACATGCAAGATAACTGATGCATTTTATGGTATATTTGTTAAGCAACTATGGAAATGATGACATGATTATCCATCTTTAAAAGAAGTTTTGGTTATTTTTGTTTTTATTTGTGTGTATGTGTGAAGATGTTTTTTTTTTTTTTAATAATGGTTAAAATATGATAAAACTAAATAGACCAAAAATTAGGATAATAATTAGTATAATAATAATTAGGATAATGTCTTTCACAGTAAAAACAAAAAACAAAAAACCTGTTAGAAATCCATTTCTTATTAAATTTGTTAGCAGCTAACAAATGAGAAAGGAAAATATTTTTTGTAAGAGTAATAATTCTGTATTTTTCTTTTACTAAGAAGGGTCTGAATATTAGGGAGACGTACTAAAGTAATGCAGCATGCTGAAATTAGGTTACAGAATAGAAGTGGAAATATTGTGTAACGAAACACATTAATCCTTTGTATGGTATATCTCAAGCAAAGGACAATCCCTAATGCTTGCTGGAAAACTGTAACCTGCTACTATAAATATGATTAGATATTTTTTAAATTGCTAGATCCTGTATCTGAAACAATATATTTTCTTTCATTGAATATGAGCAGTAATGACATTTGCTAATTTTTATTGTATAGATGAATAACTGAAGAATTGTATGCTATTAATTGGACAAAAACCCTCTGCCACTCTCCTCAAGTTTTCATATTCCTGCAGCTATAAGCACTCCTGCTTCCTTCAGTCTCATAATCTGAAGGTTGTGACTTCATTCCTCACACAGGGCAAGTTGGGTTTCCTCCTTTTCGAGCACTGGAACAGACGGCCCAGGGATGTTGTGGAGTCTCCTTTTCTAGAGAAATTCAGGACCCACTTGAATGTGATCCTGGGTAACCTACCGTAGAAAATCTGCTTTAGCAGAGGTTGGACTGGATGATCTCCAGAGGTCCCTTACAACACCTATAATTCTATGATTCCTAATAAGCTCATGGAAAGGAGGAAGGGAATAGTTTGCTAGTAGTAAATGATGATATAAATAGTTATCACTTATATACTATATTACATAAGGACATGTGCACATTCCATCTGTGAGATTGTTATCTCTCTTCCCGGTTGTAAACTCAAAGAATGGATGAATATGTTGAGTGGCTGTTTTTTGTTTGTTGATATTTTTGTTTGTTATTTTTGTTTGTTTATTTTGTTCAGGAATGTAGGTACTGAGATAAATAGATATATATATAAAAAAAAAGTCCATCAACATTTTTGTTGGTGGCTTTATATCCGTTTTTCTCTTCATCTTACTGTTCATGCTGGTAACTCCAGCTTGAGTTTTCATTTGCTTTAGAGTGACCTGACTCTTCAGGTTTTCATTAGAGGAGATATTACCATTTCCAGGTGTCTGAAGCAGAAAACAAAGAGCCATTTCCATGTCCTGTAACCTCACTTTTGTTTATACATTGCTTCACCAAACAGAGAGCTGTCATGGCTGTCAGCATCATTCCTTGCAAAATGAACATTTTGCAGTTAATTCTGTCTAAATGTAGCATGTAATTAGAAATGTTAATATAGCCACAGTATTTGCATATTGATAATAGTATTTGACATTCAGAGTTTTCAGGCTATATTTCTTTAAGATTTGCTTTGAATTCTACCTTTTTTTTTTTTGTTAACCAGTAGAAGAAAATCATCATGCTATGTATATTTCAGCTGCCCTTTGTACCTGGGACTCATCTCAGACTTGTCCTTTATTTGGACCTCAGTTTTTGAAGATATAAAGTATATTAACCATCTGACAGGCCCTTCATTATTCTATTGTTAGTTGTTTTCCTTTTTCATGAAAAGCTGTTAAAAGTGTGTATGGTATTTGCTGTTCTTCACACCTTCAAGAAGCTCAGTGAGGAATTTGTATTCTGAGCACAGGTGAGGCAACATTTGTCAGAGTTTCATAATTTCATATTTGTTTTGAGATCATCATCTGTAGCTAAAGAAAATCCTTTCTGCTTGATAAAATTTCCACTGCAATGCTGATATGAAAAAGTATCAATAATTCTCATGAAAGATGTATTTTTTCTATCTGCAGACATCAATTTATTTAGTTATGTAACCCATCATTGCTCTTGCACTATATTCTGAATACTGACTAATTAAAAACCTGAAAATTCAAACCTTCTGCTAGGCTTTTGAGGGTTAAAAAGGTGGCTAAAAAGTAATTTTGTCTCAGCCTGACCTCTTCCTCTTATTTGGCTGTACAGACTCCCAGAGTAGGAAAGATGCAGTACTTGAGTAATGAACAAATCTGTGTGATTGTAGTAGGTTATATGCAGAGCAGATATCAGTGGGCAGAATTTCATAGAAGAGGCTCAACCTATGCTGCTTTCCACTGGATATGAATGTCATAAAGAGCAAAATCTGCTGCAAATTGTGTAGTGGAGACTGTGATACCATCACTCCAGTCTAGAATGAGGAAGAACTCCAGCTGTCCTTTCCCCCTTTGCTACAGCACACAGCCCACACATCCATTTCTAATTTCCAGTTTCACAAAGGCAGTGTAAATGTAAGGCTTTATGGCTATGGAATAGCATTTCTGGATATTCAATAACTTACTCAGAAATTCTCTCTGTTGGTAAACAGTGACCTTTCCATTCTAAACTCAAATGATGTGAAAAGAAGTGACTGCACAAGCTGGAACATTGTTAAGAAGCTGAAGCTAACCTAGACCTCATTGTCTGAACTCTTCAGCAACAAGCAGTTGATCAAAATATGGACATGGCAAGGTGCAAGGTTCTGAAATGCAGCAACTAATGGATACTGGCTAGGGAAAACAGTGTAGTAAGAATGTATTGATTGTATTTATAATTGGAATTTTGCCTCAGAACAGTACACTGTTAACATAATTGCAAAGACTGTGAAAACAAAGTGTTTAAGATCTGGGTTCTGGCCCTGAAAAGCAAGAAGTCTAAATTTATGGGGGCTTTTTGTTCCTAACCAGAGTTTTATTGTAGAAAGTGATCCAGCAACTAGTGTACAGCTATTGAAGTATCATTAAGGAATTTATTGAAGAAAAATAACATATCTCACTCATCCCATATTATTGTCAAATGACATTGTTTACATACTGATTCCCTCCCTGGAAATATATCTCAGTGGTACGTATCTTGGCTAATAAAAAAAATAAATAAATCATCATAGCCCATAAATAAGAGAGAGTCAGAATTAAACTTGAAGCTTGTGTAAGTATCTCTCTATACCCATTCATTACCCTTCAAAGATTTCTGTTGTAATGGATCAAAGCGCTTTAAACACTCATGACTGATCTCTTCTAACTTTGTTAATGACTCTACTAATTACATAGTTAATCATGTCATCTCGAAAGCTGAAAAAATGGATAACAAACGGTTGCTCCTTTTTTAAGAATTTCATTGCATAACTCAGTTTCATTGTAAAGATACTAGGATTTAAAAAAGATTATTTCATTCATATTCAAATATATTTTGACCTTTGTAGAGGAAAATGATTGATTTTCTAAAGAAAAATATAATTCAGGCCTTAATGCTGAGATTTATGCTATTCAGAAGTTCTTGAATGGGTTTATTTCCAGGACATTTCATCAAAAATACAGGCAAAGCCACCATCCTCTTTGGAGGATTATAC
This sequence comes from Odontophorus gujanensis, assembly GCA_013399175.1. NCBI lineage: Eukaryota > Metazoa > Chordata > Aves > Galliformes > Odontophoridae > Odontophorus > Odontophorus gujanensis. The sequence goes on along the minus strand of VXAB01004676.1, from coordinate 64,901 downwards.
TGCATCAAAAAAACAACCTTGAATTAAGCTTAGTGCCAAGAAGGTCAGAAAGGGAACCCCAGTGTTGATGCAGAGGGAATGCAGAGCATCTTACATTGTCTCTTTTCTCATTCTGCTTGTTCAGATGCTTTCCTTTTCACTATATCCAAGGAACAGACACAGAAACTGAGATAAGATGTACCTGGCATGCCATCACTGAAGCTTCCTGTCGCTTGTGGAATGACTGGATGTGCCTCCGAAAATATATTTTGAATCTCAAAACATGATCCAGTAGGCATGAAGATATTTGCATCCTTGATCTTATAATATATCAAGGCTGTAACAGGAATTGTGCAAGCAATAGGACCTATTTGCCACAGTTCTCAGTTTGAATCTACAGATGAAAAAAATTATAAAAATTGAGTTCATATGCATGAACTCATCTTAAAGGTCCAGTCCTAGGCATCTATGCTGTAAAACATTAAGCACATTCTATTTCTTTCTGCATGTCTAAATAAGAACATGAAGTCTACCTGTTCTGATGTTTTCAGGTCTGTGATCAAAGACTAGGTGCATTACTGTCAGGATGGTGGCTCTCTCACTTTTTTCTCATTGATGTGGTGAATGCTTCTGTCTTCTGGGTCACTCATAGTATTCATGATACACCAACTAAACAGTGATCCCCTGCGCACTGGGAGGCTGAATGACTGTTTTGTATTTTTTGTTTTGGGCTCAGATTTTATCTCTTTCTGAAGGGGTAAAATAAAACCAACACTTGTTCTGTACTGAGTAAATCCTGCTTAGACCTAACGTGGTCAGATGCAAGAGAAGACATAAGAAAATCAAGATCAGATTTCAGGTTTAAAGTGCATATTTCCTGAAAACTTAACGACATTTACAAGTATTAAAAAGGTATAAATAACCAAGTTGTTGCTCCTCAGGTTTTATCCTGAGTATGGATTTATCACAAGTATTATCTTTTGATCTGCATGTGCATCATTTCTCAGATCAGTGACAGTTGAAACACAGCCCATATAAAATATAAGAAAGATTCTCTAATATAGCAGCAGTTCAAGCTCCAAGATGTGGGAGGAAGGGGGCAGTCTGTACAGTTGTTTCTTATTCCACCCCTAAAACAGCAAAGACTCCTAGACCTAGAAAAGTGCATGTATCTCCCATGCATAACACAATAAGCTTTCAGTGTTAGCTCTACTTGTGAAACACAGAATTAACTGTCACAATTTTGCATCCATGTAAAAATAAAACAAACCATCTAGCACTTATTTGATCACTACATATTCAAATAAAACAGGAAATATAGGCTAGTTTTTACTAAATGTTTAACTTCAAAGAGATAAGAACCAATGTAATTCATTTTACATGAAGACTTATGGAGTCTCAACATCAGTTAAGGTTTATTAAATATTGCTGGAATGAAAATGAAAGTCATATGGTAACATGATATACAATAAAAGAGTCAGAAATACACTGTGATTCTGGTAGTTCAAGGTTATTTTTATTCTTTTAGTTTGTTTGGAAATAACTGGATGTCCAGTTACATAGAAGAACATGTTCATTTTAACAAATTTTTCATTTGTTTTAGAAGAATGGGATCTTCACAATTGGGAAAAAAGTACATACTCAGCTGACTATGAACTGAAATTACTTTTTTTCAGTTATATTTCTGGGAATTCATTGTTTGGATAAATTAGTCTTAGCTGACTTTCTCAGAAGTCAGATTACACCTGGCCCTCAAGAATGAAAAAAGGAGCAGAAGAAGATGTGATAAATCACAGTGAGTTTAAAGGGCATTCTGATTACTTTTGGAAGTGTTGATGGCACTCTCCCAGAAGTCTTCCTTATCTGGAAATATATTTGAACTCAGCTCTATCAGTGTTTGCAGTACATTTTATACTTGACTGAATCCTTCAGTGTTCTGGTTTTCAATAGATCAACTGCATCTGATAATAGATGAAATCAGAATGAAGTTTTTCTGTTTTATAGAATTTGTCTCAATGAAATAGGTTGGTGCTGACATTTTCCAGGTATTATTTGTATATTCTCATCTATCTTAGGTGAAAAATGACTTTCTTACTGCCTTAAAGACTTGGGGATATTTCACTTGAAAGAAAAGGGGAATACTTCATTCCTTGTGTATCACTACACTAGATACCTCCCAAAAATTTGACATACTCCTTAAACTATCTAGTATTTATATTTTAAAATGCCTTAACATATGCTTATACATAATCAGAATTAACAACAAAAATGGAAAAAAAGTGACCTATAAAACTTCATTGACAGCAAGCTTATATATAAGGATTATCTATAGTTTCCAACTAGTCAGCTTATGTATTTGAAATAAAAGTGGAAGCAGAAGCAATGTTCTCTTGATTATACTGACATGTTAATACAGAACATGTAAACTAAAGAATAAAAGCAAGGAAATTCAACTCTGCATTTTCAAGATTCATTTAGAATTCTTAACAAACAGTTCAAAAGTTATAAAATCAGAACACCTGAGGAAAAAAACAAATGACTTTGATTTTGCTGTTAAGTGGCTGCCGCATAATAGGCTTATTCATTTTCCTGAAGCAGAGTCTGACTCTTTCCTTGTATTGTCTTTTCAATGGAATCGTGGGTGTAATTCCTGGTGGGAAAATTTGAGCACTGAAAAAGGGACTGTCAAAATAGATGTAAAAGTATTTTCAGAGCCAATTTACAGCAATGAGTACTGGAATCTTGCTGCTTGAATCAAAACAAAGTAAGAAAGGCTCACAGAGTTTATCAACACTATCAGTTCACCAGAAATATATTTCTTCTAAATACCTGCCTAGAGAAGACTTATTTTATAGTATGCTTGATAGAATGAAACATACCTCTTGGGATGAAGGTAATCTGATCCTACCTCAAAAGAAATAACTGGTCCTGGAAAAGAAGTTTGTTTTTCTGTTGCTGGACCTTCTAGATTACCAGGTATGGAAATGGAGTGTTGTAGCATTCACCTCTAGCTGTGAGGGGTGGCTGGTCTGCCTGCAACAAAATGTTGTGTATGGTCTTTTTCTTTCCCACTGCAATACATGAAAGTGACACTGTGCCTTTTGTAAGGAACTCTAATGCATATGGATGATGTTCCTGATTATCATTAATATTTTTACTCTTCAAAATGTCCCATTGTCTCTTCATTTGAAGAAAGAGTATTCCAGTGAAGACACATGTTCAACTATACTGATTTTTAATCACATTCCATCCTTCTTTAATATTTTTATGACAAATATTCTATATTAATTGCTAAATACACAATATGTTGAGTTTTGAAGAAGAATTTCCATGAATGCAAGGCTGTGGTTCTGAAATTGCTTTGCCTCAGCTGATAATATTCTTAATTCAATTGACAAGATACCAAACATAAATAATTTTCATAGAATATATTGTTCTGAGAAAAGAGACTACACCAAGCTAGGAATATTGATATAGGTAAAATTAGATTGTCAGTCTTTCTGACATAAATTTTATTTCTCTTGAGAACAAACCTTTATCAATATACTTTCATAGTTATGACCTCTAGAAAATAATCGTTTTATTCTCTGAATGTAATAGACAGACATAAAAGACAATATACTTCTTTGTTTCACAATTTAAGTAAAGATTCTACTAGAGTTTCTGTACTAGCCCCAAACCTTATTTGACTCACTGCTTTTGTAGTCTTAATTTGTATGTGTTCCATATTTTGTTCTTTTCCTTCAGTTTCTTCTTTTCTTAATATTGCTCATATTTCAGAACATATAGGAATTTAAATACCAAACCCCACTTCACTTTAACACTGTGTCAATATAATTTTCCTTGTAACTTGGGTTCCAAATTCTACACAATAATGCTTGAAATTTATTTATTTATTCTTGCACATTTAAATTTCTCTGCCTCTCTGTTTTTTTATTTATTTTTTATTTTTTTTTATCTTACACATGTCCAGTTTAAGCTTTCTGTTTTCTTTTATCTTTCACATACCCCTTCTATTTCACTTCAGTGAGTCTGTTTTCAAAACTGAAACAGAGGCTGTACTTCTATCACAGAGGCAGACCCCCACGTTATCAATAGCTTCAGTTGTCTGCAATGCTCAGCCCTGAGACCAGCCAAAATGTTGCTTTCATTTGCCCCCACATACCTATGATCCTACAATTAAATGAAGAGCTTCCTAGGTGTGCATCTTCTACTGTCAGCAGAAACCATGGGAAATACTAACCAAATATTGCCAGTGGGCACCAAATATATATTTTTTTGCTTACGGAGGTTGTATTATGGATAGTTATACACACACCAGAATATAAAATGTTGCTGAGAGGGAGACTCAGCAGTCCCATCAAAGGAAAGGATCAAAGGAGAATAAGTATGTTGATGGATTAAGTAAGAGGTGATCAAATAGGGGAAGCTTACTTCTAAATAAATATTGTGGATTAAGTTGTTAGTCCTCCTTTCACTAAAAGCCATGGAAAATACTCAACTGGTTTCCTTTGGAGCAACTGGGAAAATATAAAATATCTTCTTAAAATTCCATCTTTGATGTAAAAAAATTACTACACATTACATAATATTCCTCTATTAATGAGGATTATTCAGAGGCAATGCAGTCTAGAGTAGGAACTTGTTTGAATGACTGCTGCCATAACAACTGTAAGAAGCATTGAAACACATTAGAACTAGCAATTTAACTATCTATTATAAGGGACATTTATAAAACAAGACATTTAAATATTGACCCAGTGTTTGAATATTTATTTTGGTCATACACTTTTTTTATTTCTAATTGAAAATGAAAAGATTACAGAAAGCACAAAAAATTATATTAAAATAGCAGGTACCAGCTGGTGTTATATGTGATCATAAATTTTCATGGTATCACATCTCAGAGACATTAACTTATTTAAGTTGAGGTTTCCTCAGACTTCTACACTCGTATTTGGGATCTAAATGTGAAAGAATGAGTACTGCAATTACTGCCTGAATTTTTTGGATGCCATTATTAACCAATACAAACAACCAAGACTTCCTAGAGGTATTCTGGTGCCATTTCCCCCTACTTCTTTCACAAAAACTTGAGTCAAAAACATTTCTGCTCATCAAGCACCTTGCTACTTGAAAATATGGCCCATAGTTGAAAATGCATTTAACTCCTCTGCAAGTAACATTTAGTTTTTAATACAAATTCTCAGTTGAGGAATTGTAACTAATTGTCTGTTCATATATCATCCAGCATAGCAGCACTAAGCATGGTTACAGTCACTGATTAGAATGCCAACACAAACCCATCAATCTTTTCATAAAATAACTAGAAAAATATCTTCATTAGAGAAAAAATTGTCACTGGTAGTTCTAGTCAGGGAAACAAAATATCAGGCCAGAAAATCTGCTAAGTGACACTGTGGAACATGAACTCGAGTCAAGGTAAATCTTTATGGTGTAAGAAATGGCCCATTACTTCCTGCCATCAGCACCCTTCCCTCTTTGCCTGTCACATTAAATATTGGTAGTTTCTGCTGAGCAGTAGGAGTATCAGGAGCCCTCTGTCTGAATCTCCTTGAAGAGACATTACTAACATAGAGCAAGCAGCTCATTTTCATCATGTAATTTATGGCTTTGATTTTCATGTACACAAGTATTTGAACAAATGGCAGGGGGATGAAGAGCATTGTCAACTGTCTCCTAAGGTACAGCTGTAAGTATAAAGAGGCCTAAAATATTTGGAAAACTCTGAGCAAATAATCACTTCAAGTTACAGAGATTACAGAAATCTTCAAAACACAAAATTCTGACCAAAAGAAAAAAAATAAATGAAAAAAAGGATATAGGAATATGTCTTTATGTTGATTTTTCTCCATTACTTATCAAAGAGAAAATATGGAAACGAAAAATCAGCCACCTGAAAAAAATTCCTTCTTGACTGTTCTAGAAGAAAGAATTATTTTAAATGTAAATCTGGTAAAAAACTAATCTGAAGAGGATGAAAAAGAGCAAAAAAGTCCAAAAGCATTCTCCATTGAATTCTACAGGGTTCAAACAAGAGAATTTGATTCAAACACATGGCCACTACCTTAAAATATTATATAGCATTTTCACAACTGCCATTTTGTGTGAAGTCAGAACAATGTTAAAGTACTTTAAGAATGTGAATTGTTAGATCTTTAAAACTAATCTCTGAAAATATAGTGATATCCAAAACAGAAGACACACAAAGCTCTTAAAAACCCTAAAAATAGAATGTTGCTGAAGTTCAAGGTTACTACAAATGCTTATCACTAAGTGAACCTATATAAAAACTTCTCTGTATATTCAGTTGATTGAGCGCAAATGAAGATTTCAGAACTTTAGAATTGTATTAAGACAAATGAAAATTTCAGAAATTTAGCAGTATATGAAAACTGATATACAAAGTTTTGTTGTTTAAGTGTATCAAATACAACACATTTGTCTACTGAGTTAATGAGCGACTAGAGATTCCTAAATCTGCAGAACACATGGTTGCCTCATGTACATACATAGTAGAGTCATATGCTCAAAATCATCAGGAAGGTATTGAAAACTTCATCAAGACAGGTGCAACTTATCTCAGTTAAATAACAGTTACATATATCAGCAATCATTTCTGGCCTTTGTTGAATTAATAATACTAAATCTTTAAAAGGAAGTTGGCTATTGCATGGTAAGAATAGAGACTTTTTTAAAAAACAGATAAAAAAATCAGATGAAATAGTATACTGGAAGTAATGGGAAATGAAAATTAGCAGTAACTTTTGAAATCTGGGTAGTAATTTGTTACAGATATTAGGAAGACTGATCCATAATTGAGCCACTTAATCTGAGTCTGAATATTTAAACATTGGGGTTCCAATATCTTAAAATCTACAAGGGAAGAGGTAAAATATTAGAGCTAATAAACTAATTGATTGCTATGTCCCTTTTCCCTCAGTATGTTCAGAAATGGGTGATTAGTTTATATGAAATCTCTCCAAGTTCAGAGCAGATGTTGTGCTTGGCCAGACCGGTTGTTGATATAAAAGGATTTACTGTTATCTTCTCTGTCTGGCCACAGTTTGTCACATCCGAACAGTAAGGAGGAAGTGACCAAGCATAACACGAAGTCAAAAACTGTTTGTTATTGTTCCTTTACATGGTTTTATCTTGATAAAACATTTCTGCCTTGAGAAAACACAGTCTTGAGGAAGACAGCATCTACTTCCTAAGGGGATGGTGATGGCCCTCTCTTATTTTCATGGCTTTGTTGCCAAGCTGAAAATGTTCAGGTATCTTGAGCTGATATGAGAGATTGTACTGGAAAAAATCACACGGCTTTTGAGAGAGTATGAAGTAATCTAACATTTCACACCATTCCCACTGGTAGGCACTGTCTGGACTAGTATATATAAGTTTTTCAATTTATGTAAGAATGGGAGCTGGCTGGAATTTTATTTTTTTACCATAAAAGGAAATTTGAGGACCAAAACCTTAATGTACTAAGAAAGAGTTATTTTATTTGTATAGTACTGTCAGCACTGATAGCCATGTTCAAGAAGCAGTCAGATTTTGTTTTATTATCTCTCAGTGTGCCAGACAGCACATTAGTAAGAAGCACCTATAGGCCATGTTGTGCCATGAAGCTTTTGAAGTGGTTTGAAAGTTCAATGAAATCAGCAGGGTGCCCTATTTAATAAGCTATTTTACTGCCTCAGTTGTTTGCTAAAATTCATGCTATTTTCTCAGATGAAATAAACAAGAGAAGAAAGAATGTCACATAATTAGAAAATACAGTTATTTTTATACAGTTTGCTCAAATTAAAGCTGTCCTGTTGCTCTGGATGGAGTTCTGTTGGGTAGATGGAGGGGAATAATCTGGAAAAGAGAGAGACCTTGTATGGAACTGCTCACAACACATGAATGGCTTCCAGAACTGTTTTTTGTTGTTTTAATTGGGAAGTGAAGGCCTGGCAGCTGGTTGCTGTGGTTATAAGTCATCAAAGCACTTAAGCGTGAAAGTAGATGAGACTTAAGCAGGTACTCCATGCTGACTCAGCGAAGCCTACTCCTTCCTTTCACCAGAGGTCTGCCTCTCAAGGTTTTTGGTATTTGTGATCACGGTGCCAGCATACCCCATATTGTCCAGTGTGCTGTCTCTCAGAAAACTACTGAAAGGTAGATTTCCTTTTATCAGCCTGGTAATGAAAATATACAGGCAGGCAGAGACTCGGCATGTTAAACCTAAGAGAAATATGTCAGAAGGAAGACAAATACGAAGAGCAAATGCTTGATTACGTGTACTGAAATGACTAAAATATAATAGTACAAAAAAATAAAAAATTTGAGCATGTGACTAGGGAACCTTGTGTGCCATGAAACAGCACAGTAGGAACTTCACACAAAAACATTACGTGGAGTTTATAAAACATACAGAATGTAAAAATTTCCAACATGATTAGGAATGCTGTGCGACAGTTCAGAAGTGCTTTGGAACCCAGGCTTACTATTTCAGAAGCTCAAACTACTGATCTTAGAGACTTCAACCAAAAAGAGACACCTTACCCTGGTATTGCATCCGGGTGTCCAATGTCAGGAGTTTCACAGTGCTGTTAGGAACCCTACACACTAAATGGTAAAGTTACACAAGGCTGGGCAGCTCTGTTGAAGTGTAAGGTGGACAAAGGAACTAAAATAAAGAATTAGGCCTGAAACTGTGGAGCAGCAGAAGCTTTGGAGTTCAGTGCAAGCTTGCAATGAATTCTTGGTATAGTAGCTATGGAGAATGAAGACCACAGGTCACTGTCTGCACCCTTTCAGGTGATGATGAACTATCTTGCAAAGCCAAGGGCCAGGACAACAAGCAAAGTGCCTGTTCTTGTCTCTTCATTGCTGCAGGATGAATGCAATCCTCTAAATGCACCATGAGCACAGTGAAACAGTCATTTGACTTCTTAGCTTCAGTGTAGTAGCTATGCCCAACTCTGTCCATGAATCAAGATGATTATCCAGTAACACAATGAGCTCAAAGGTTACAGATATTCAAAAGTTTTTACAAGGAGAAATTCTTTGAAAGTAGTGTATTAAGTTTTGAGGTTATTCACAGTGTACAAATGGTATTCTGAGAAATTTGCTTAGCACAGCTAGAATCTGACAGCACATAATGTTCTATGAATGCATTTTAGCGTATCAGTAGTATTTGTAGTCCAGGTTAACAAATCCCCTTTATGTTGCTGTTGCTTTTATTATCTAACAAATCTTCCATACACGGACTACTCAAAATTTCTGCAAATTTATTTTATCTTTCACTGCAATTGTTCATATTATTATGCCAAGAGATTATTAGAATGCCAAATGGAAATGAAGTGTGACCCCTCATGGATATGTTTGTTATATACCCAGTAATGTATACGACATGACTGAGGACTGAGAAAGCACTGAGCTACTGAATGATGTCTTATACTAGTTTCCTCATAAAAGGCCTTGATTTTATTCTGGCACATTCTTTGGCAATATTGTAATGGATAGCAAACCTAGTCATGATGTTCAGATTAAAGTAAAGATTATTTATTTATTTATTGAAAATGAGAGAAACACGGTAAAATAGGACAGGATGGTATATTATTTCTCAGAAGTTTTAGCTGTCAAAAGTAGTTAATTTTTGATAAAAAGTCATCAAACAATCAATTATAGAGTTTGACTATTTTAAATAATAATGATTTCATCCATGATAAATGACTTCTGAAAAATGAAAGTCCATTTGTCCTCATAAGAAGAATTGAAAACAGTATATCTTGGTGTAAAGGCCAAATTTCTACTTTGTATTCCACAGTTAAGCTTTTGTATGAATAATTAATGTGAAATCTAACAGGTACTTACCCCAAAATTGTTCTCTCTATATGCCTTCTATTCCAAGATTCTTTAGTCCTACTGTATAGCATTTATATGTGATGTTTCAAAGCTATAAAATGTTGCTATTGATTCTTTGTACATTAGTTCTACTTTTAAGAATAATAGAAATGCCAAATGACCACAAAATAACTTTAACCAGACTCCGTAGGTAGTTTCTATCCTGCTATCATCTGCTGTATCACCATTTTTCTGTCCTACCTGCTCAAGGAGTATGACCAAAGAAGAGCCTTGGTCAACACTGTCCTCTCTGAGTCTCAGCTCAGATATTTCAGTTAAGTTAGTAACTGATTCTGAACCAGAAGTCAATTATTGCAAGCATCTAATAGCTGCCTCCATCTTCCTTTAGTCTTATATTTTACACAGGCAGAACAACTCATAAATTGAGCTAGAGATGCAATTTGGAGAACCAAAAACTCATCATAAATAAGTCTAATTTTGTAAGAGATAAAAGTTAAAGGATGAGTCAGAAATTAAGATATCAAGCTCTTAAGTTTTGCCTGTGCAGGCTGCATCTAAAATTCTACTTCTTGAAAAATTATAAATCCTTAATCTTTCAGTTTTGGCTACTAGTGGATACTTATATATGGAAATATAATCACCCTCTTAAACTTTTGTTTTTTACTGCTTCTTCAATTCAACCCCTCAAAACAACAACAACAAAAACAATAACGAAACAGTGCTAACAAGAACCTTATCATTGGGTAGCAATCTTGTCAGAACTTAATTGAAGAATTTTAACTGAAGAATTTTGAATTCTTTGTCAGTTCAGAATGATGCTCTTATCATGTTCCTTTCAATTGAAGTGTTTCACATAATTAATTGCTATCATATAGATCTCTTTTGTGGGCTCTATATTGCTACTTCTGTTTTGTGGATGAATGACACAGAAAAAGGCACTACAAATAAAAGTTGTTTCACATTGTTTTGCTGCCTGAAAAATTGAGCATATTGTTTAAGACAGTTATCTTGAGTTCCTCTATTTCTGATTATTATAGAGAGGGGCAAATTGTTCTCTGCTTGGGCCTGATTTTCTCCTATTTAAAGGAGTGCATCCTTTACAAAGCAGCTTGCCTAAGGTACAGACTAGGGAGTGATCTCAGGCAGACTAGGTACAAAATGAATGCTTGGACCAGGAGACCATCTAACAGGCATTGAATCATTTTCCAGTAGTATTAGGAGTATTACCATGCAGATTGTATTTTCTCCAAGATAACAAACTCATAACCAGGGTCTGCCTTAGGGACAAATAAGGTTAAAGGATTTCCCAAAGCAGTAGACATCTGGGAGGGAGCAATGAGGTGATCTTAGCTCCTTAGACAAGTGAGAGCCCTGGGAAGCTGAACTGGCTGTCATTCTTGCTGCCTGAGAGGAAGTTATAGCTGATGTTATGGCTCCTGTTGAGTAAGGTCAAACTTCCCAAGGCAGGAAAATCCTTTGCCACCTTTCCATACTTTCAGGGAGCCAGAAGGAGAAGAAAAACTAAACTGAAGTCTTCGTGACCCTCTTCACCTCTGGTTTACCCCGAGTTTCTCACAAGTTTCATTATTAACTTCTTATTCAATATAAATTGGCAGGTTTTGGATGGGCATTTTTTAGTCCATAACTCATAAAGTACATAAGCTTTCACAATTGGTAGGTAGTTAGACTGTAGCGTTACAACTTAATGAAAAGTACTTATAAGATTTTGGTTATGTTCTAAGACAAGATGATTGAAATTTTAAGATCAGGAGGAGAACTCCATTAAATCAATGGAAGATCTGAGACTTTCTTGTGTTCAATGTGTTTAGCTTGCAAAAGACAAAAATGGCAAAGGCAGGTAATAAACTTTTAAAGTACTTCCAAGATTTTCATTTATGTAGTACTATTTTATTTCTCTAATATCTATAAAATCAGATTAATTTAATGTTGCTGGGCAAGGTCAGATTCAAAGTTACTCTGTAGTTACAGAAAGGTAAAGGATGGCTGTTGGCAGGCGTTGTTCATGTTGCCTTTAAAGCCAGATGTTTATGTGGCAGTTGATTTAGAGTTATACATGCATTATATTACTGTGGGCAAAATAAAACAGTCCTACAAAATAAAGCAGTTTCTTTTCTTTAGTGAACTACATTAATGTTGTTGATAATCTCTTGGATCTCAGAGAAAGTTCTCTGTTGAACAATCCAACATTTAATAGACATACCTCCTCAAAGACATGTTATGTTTTCCAAAGTGCTAGAGATGCACGTTTTTCCCTCCAGTACTGACCATTCACACATCCTGCTGCAGCACTAAGTGCAAAGCTCAGTCCAGACTATGAAGAACACAGCCAAGTGCCTTCTTTTTCATTTTTCACAGTACCAGCCCTCCAGCTGGGAGCTTTAACAATGCTTCTCAATGATGGGTTAAATTTCCACTTCAGTACAAGATGCTATTATTCCCATTTTATGCCTTTGAGCACAGTCAGCAGCACATGTGTGCATTTTCCTTCCATTAAACTGCAAAGCACATCTAGTATGTCAGCATAAATTCTTAAAGGTGAATATGTCCTAATAAATCTGTGGACCTTTGGCACTTAGGCATGCTTCCCAACTTTTCCCTGGGTGCCAGAGATCTGCTCATTACCTGTAGTTATCAGACTTCATTTTTCTCTCTTCTGGATTCAGTGACAATAGCTCTCAACCTCGCATGAATGTCTTCTGTAGGGACAGATTTGGAGGAATTAATGAGTGGTTTTGATACTATACTAACTACTCTTTGAAAATGTACTTTTCAGGAGTCAGTTTTTTCATTATCTGAATGTCTGCATTTGTAGGAGTACAAACCCTGTTAAACCAAATTCAGTCTATAATTCTTATATAACTTTTCACACTTCTGTACAAGACCAATGAAAATGTAGGTATGATCAATAACTTACAGTCTTCAAGAAACCAAAAAAACAAAATACTGAGTATCTCTCTTAAGATGTTGCATCACTGTTTAAATATGCCAGGCTGTCTGAAGTACCCCTTGCTGATCATTATTTTATTCTCATTTTTAATCCAATGAAAGGGGAAAAATATCTAAAGTTACACAGACCTGAGAAACATGTCAAAATAACATTGTCAGTTACTTTATTAGAAGAATTGAGTGAAAGAATGGTGGAGAGTAGAATTCTCTAAAATTGAACTTGTTCTGAAGTTAATGATGACCTTAGATCTTCTTAAAAATGATATATTCAACAACTAATCACAGATCAATTTTCCCTTCATTTAGATTCAAAGTAAGCAGAACATTTTGTACAACATGTAAGATGAACATTTTAAGTAAGAGTGAGCTAGGGGGAAACGAAGAGGGGAAGGGTGAAAGGTAATGTGCTATCATTACACATACACAGAAAAAAAAAAAAGACATTTTTAGTGATAATGCAGTAACAGTGATTACAAATGATGATATTAAAAGAGTAAAGGAAACTGATATAAATGAGAATTTATTAAATGCAACACAAAGAGAAGTTTTGTCAAGTACAGAGACAGAAGTCCACAATAAGAGAAAAATAGTTTTGGGGAATTTTTTTGAGAATGAATGATAGAATTATTCATAAATGATGAAAATATACATATGTTTAATAAATGTTTCTGTTCTCCATTTGGGAAGAAAATCAGACTTGCATGACTTGTTTTCTGGAGGAGACTACATACTTTCCAATTTACTAGCACCCAGGAGAGAAATGAATCACATTTAGCAAGAGATTGATCTCTTAAATATCAGCCAGATTTGATAAATTGAATCCAATCTGCTTGAGATCATCTTTGGTCTTCAAATATATAGCAGAAGCCCAAGCAAGCAGAATAATTTACTTATATTTGAAAAGAGCCACTGTTAGCTGTCCAGACTGAAATTAAAGGGAGAAAGTTAGAGGGCTTTAGAAACATTACCTGATAATGAAAACAAGATGTGAGGGTATAGGAGGTATAAATAACTACTGAAACAAAACAAAAAAAAAGTGAAAAAGAGATCCTATTTCCACTCTTTGGGTTAAGAAAATTGGTCAAGAGTAACAACATAATATACTTTGATAGGGTTGATATTGCAATTAAAGCATTAGCACTCCAGAGCACTAAGAAAACATGCTAAACAGATAATGAAGTGGTCAGCTGAGAGCCACAGCCTCTGAGTGACTGTACGGCAAAAAAGGTCCTGGAAGGATTAGGAGTATGCTTACACAAAGCATTTTCACCAGTGAAAGTGTCAGTGATAAACATGTCTCAAAATGTGACTGCAAACAATATGTGGACTTGCGGAATGGAAGTGTAAAAGCCATTGTGTAGAAGGACCTATGTTACATGGTAAGCTAGATGCCATCCAAACAAAAATTCAGGCTTTGAACACAAACAAAATGTGAAAAATTCTACCTAAGGAGGTACCTGCATAAGCAGTGGTGGCATACTTGAAGTAAATGACTTGAAAATTTTCTAAAATTCCAAGGGGAAAACAGTTTAGATTCAGATTGAGAATGTACCAAAAGGGTTAAATGCAGCTTCTGAGTGATTATATGAAGGACTGAGGAATAAGAGGAGGAAGGTAATATTTGTTTGGACATTGCCACAGTTGGTGCATTCGTAGATTTTCCCTATGCATTTCTGATGCTCACTTTCAATAAACGCTTTAGGGTAGGAAAGAGATTAAGAAGAAATTTTGTGAGTTGCATGAGATGAAGAAAAAAACTGGACTGAAAATTCACCATGGCAGATGTAAACAAAGAGGTAACATAAACAATTGCTGAAGATACTGCACCAAATTGTTACTTATATTGTTTGATTTATAGGACTTGACAAAAATTCCCTGTGAAATACTGTGAGGTAATTCTTAGCTTTGCAAACACATTTTCTACAGTATAAGAACAGTCAGTATATATTCCCTAGGCTAAGAAAGGAGAAGGGCTAAAATGTTTGGTTATTTAATTTTAACTGCAGTAATATTAAACAGAACTAAAAGAGCTACAGTACTGATACCAGGAATGCACAGTTCAGAGCTTGTTGAAATCAGCACAAATATTCTAATTCTCAGCTCTTACCAATTGCCTGTGTGGTATGGGATTAACATATAAAGCAATGAGTGAGGTCTAGGTCTATAAGCAGATCTGCTAGGTGCTATTATAATGCAAATAAAAAGTAATAATAACGAAGTATGAGCCCTAGAGTATTTCTTTGGAAAATCAGCTATAGTTTGCCTTCCTCCAATATTTTAAATTCCCACTAAAATTCATGAAGGGGAGTGGGACAGTTATAAAATGAAATTTGTTCTTATAACTAGTGAACAGTTTCTGCAGTAAATAAGCACATAGCATCACATAATTCAGTGTAATTTGGAAGTTTTTGCTTTAATAGAGGTTGTTGGACAAAAAGAAGGCCCACAGAGAAGTACTTTTCCAGTTTTATCTATTCTTAAGCTAGCACTTGAAAAGTTTCTCCTTAAGAGTTCCCTCTTTCATCAGTGATGATGACCTTGACCCCTTATCCAGATACCCAAGTCTGAAAAGCTATTCACTGTAGAAGCTATATGACTTTGTTGATGGGTCAAACCAAAAAAACTCTAAATGGAATTAAGAGAAATCATTACTTGAGAGTCTGAACTTCAATCTGTGAGTACATTTTTCTGTTTGTTTTTAGTTCTATAGCTCACCCCTGGTTTAGATGTACTTCTTTTTATCTAAATGTATTTAAATAGATGGCCCACAGAGTGATGGTGCAATGAGCAAGACAATTGAGTTAGGATATATTCTTAATCTAAAGAAGGTGGCTGGCTCTTATTACTGTAGAACTAAATTTCAGTAATATGTTCTCTGATCTGTTTTTTCCTGAAAGAACAATGGCTCTAGAAGCTGGTCAACAAGAAGCTATCACAAATATTTTTCATGTATTTAGCAGAATTGTGTCAGATAAAATGTAGGATATATGCAATGACAGTTTTGGTGTAAATAAGGAACATGTGTTACACCTTAAAATTATGCAAATTATCCGAATTAAACATGTCAATATATGCAATCACTAAATTTAAAATGTGGATGATAAACAGCTTGTGTGAAATGCTTTGAATTCATTGTAGAATTACCAGCATGTGATTTGTACATACCGTGAGAAATATGACTGCTCTTTCCAAAGCAAGGTATGGAATCACAGAATCATAGAGTGGGTCAGAGTCACATCCAGCCTTGCCTTGAATGCCTCAAAGGATGGAAGTTAGTATATAGTGGATTTGTTTCTATAATTGCATGCATATGGCTATTTCCAGCAGGGGAAGTCCTCAAATGCAATTCCTTAAATACCTAACACTTGCAATGGTAGCAATTACAGGAGCTTTTTTCCCTGTTTTCATTCCTCTTTTTCCTTCCACTCTGACATCTGCTGTCAAAACCTCTGGCTTCCCTGTGTAGTACATCATCCCAGGTTCTGACCTCTCTCTAACAACACAGGATTTTGTGTTCAGAAGGCTGCTGAATAACAAATATCAAGAAAATTCAAAGTAGAAAATTCATTCCACACTATCATTCTTCAATTAAAAAAAAATCTAGATCCATAAACCCATAGAAAAATAAGCCAAAATCTATTTTCATATTATACCACTTCTTTTCCAATAGTACATACTAATGAAAAAAAAAAACAACATACAAGTCTTTCTCTCTGTTTATTTCACTTCTAATTCCTCTTATAATTTTTTTAGTTAACTATTCAAACTGCTGGAAACTGGAAGTTCTTGAGTTAGAAGCTAAAGCACTGAAATGACATAGAAGAACTTGCAACTTAAGAAAGATTCAGTTTTCTTCTCAGTGCTAATACTCCTGTTGTGGTGAATTCGTATTAGAAGTTAATAATAAATGGAATAATATAACACTTGAAATGAAAAAATAGGAAGCTATAGTACTACAGATGGGTGAGAAATACCTGGTTATGAATTCATTTTTGAAGAGCCTTTTTCATAAGTCAGCTAGAATACTTCTGGTAGATAGATATCTGATATACAGCATTATTATCCATGCTGCATACATCATTGTATTACCTGTCCCATTAAACATCTCTGACCATCGTCATGGTAGGGAGGAATTGAACCCATTTCCCATTTATTCAGTTGTGTTGTGCAGCACAGCTATGTAACACACAGCAGTAAGTGCTGCTGCAGCAAGCACAGCAGTCCAATTGCCCTGCCTCCATCCCTGCTTCTCCCTCTGCAGCTCAGGGATTAGCAGCTATTTCCACATCATACACAAATCGACATCAGAAACCCCTCTGTAAGGGACTGGTACATGGCTAGTGCTGGAAGACTA
The DNA here is from genome assembly GCA_013399175.1 of Odontophorus gujanensis. Classification (NCBI taxonomy): domain Eukaryota; kingdom Metazoa; phylum Chordata; class Aves; order Galliformes; family Odontophoridae; genus Odontophorus; species Odontophorus gujanensis. Next base: position 47,725 of record VXAB01004676.1, on the reverse strand, counting down.
TTTTAACTCACCAAAAACTTAATTATCTTTATAAAATACTGTTCTTACACTGCAAGCAATTGAGAAGTGTTGTTTAATATATGCAAAAATTTCAAGTCATTGTTTACTTATACCACATTGCCTTAATTATATGCTGTCTTTAATAGTCTAGCTATAAGTCCACAGTGAAATTATTAGATCTGAAAACCTTCACCTCCAAACAAACTAATTTAAACAAAAAGTATGGAATTATTTCTGCAGAAAAGTTTCCAACATGAAATGATCTGTTAGTACTGATGTACTTTGTGGTGAGCCTTTAAATGAAATTCAGCAACATTTATGATTTATTTCTGTATTAAGAAGTCAAAGATAGTGTCTTTTAACATCCATTGCTCATTTCTGCCCTCCTCTGTGTAGATGTTTACATGCATCGGTATAAATATATAAATTACTCCCTTGGCTTATCTATTTTTAATGACCTACCAGGAAATTGCAGGAGTTACTCTGTTAACCTCGCTGCTCCCATAAATGTGACACATCTTGGGATCTTAAAGCCTCAAGGAGTTGCTCAAATTCCACATTTTGTAGATTACCTATTGGAAGTTAGAATATGAAAATCACAGAATCACAGAATTGCAAGTGTTGGAAGGGTCCTCAAGAGATCATCGAGTCCAACACTCCAGCTAAGGCAGGTACCCTGCAATAGGTCACACAGGAAAGCATCCAGATGGATTTTGAATAACTCCATAGGAGATTGCACAACTTCTCTGCACAGCCTGTCCCAGTGCACCATCAACCTTACCATAAAGAAGTTCTTCCTCATGTTAGGACAGAATTTCCTATGTTCCAGTTTTAGGCCATTACACCTTGTGCTATTGCTATACACCACCAAGAAGAGCTTGACCTCATCCATTTGCCTTCTACCTACCTTTAGTTATTCATAAACATTAATCAGATTCCCTCCCAGCCTTCTTTTCCCCAAGCTGAACAGACCCAGGTTACTCACCCTTCCCTCATACAGATGCTCCAGGCCCTTCATCATTTTTGTGGCTCTCTGCTGTACTCCTAAGAGAACCCTGTCTTTTTTGAACTGGGGAGCCCAGAACTGAACAGGGTATTCTAAATGTGGTCTCATCAGCACAGAGTAGAGAGGGAGAATCATAAAATCATATTTTAAAATATATATTACCCTAGAATCACAGAGATATAAAATACTTTAACACATTTTTCCTATTCCCTAAACCAAATCTTCATTTCTGCAGTTTCTCTGTCCCTATTACTAATTCTATACAAAGGAAAATGCAGGTTTTCTTCGTCAGTCTGGCTTTGTCACTCTGGTTTCCCAGCTCATGGAGCATTCTCGCTCCCTTCTGCAAGTCACTGTCCATTTTGTCTAAAGAGTGTCTGTCAGTGACACTGAATAAGGTGTTCACACTGGAACTACTTTTAACATCACAGTAACATTATTGATTCCCATTGAATTTTACTGCAGTAAGATCAGGTATAATCATATTCATGTAACGCTTACCAAAGCAGTTGGTTTCCCAAAGTGTATTTGTGCAGAGTGCTTACCTTTTCACTGATTCTCATTAAATAGAATTTTACCTTTTTAAAACACTGCCTTCCATGTGTTAAGGTTGTTTTTATTTCAGTTCTTTAGACTTTCACAGCCTAGTGCTATTTTCAATTTAATTGACATCTTCTTTTATATTCCACATGGTTAATGTTGAGTAGTGATAAACCTTGGACAGATGGTATTTTTTGTTTTATGTATCCTCTATCTCTTGTGACAGTGATCACTGCTACTCTGAAACTGTATTTCCAACTGGATTTGTCCTCTGCAAAACATCAATTTAATCTGGAATGTTTCCCCTGCTGGCATAAGAGATTACCAGGAGATGATGTCAGACAGTTCTGCATTTTTCATTATAATGAATGGTCATTAGCCACACTAAGATAAGATGCAATTTACTGTTTTTAATACTTTTAACAGGATTAATATTTGTGCAATCTGTGATGTCAGTTTTCTGATATTGTTGACTCGTTTAAAAGGTGTGCATATATACAGTAAGTATACTTCAGTGTGCTTCCAAAAAGTCTACTTACTTTGAAAGTCTGTGGCACAATAAATGCAGTCAAAGATTGTCTTTTATAAGAAATAAAACTTAGCCTTTTGTTACAGTATACACTGAAAAATGTCACAGGATTCATTTGTACCTTTAGGTGTGTCAACATTGCTTCATTCTCTGCTTTCCTTCAGGTAAGGGATCTGAAGAAAACCTTTAAAGGGTCTTGTGAAAATAGATTTCAAATCCTGAGAAATAAAATCTAGACTTTCCAGTTAAATCAGGTTTTAAGAGCTTAAATTTTCCTCTTTCCATTCTCCCCGCAATATTTCTGTCCCACATCTCTCCAACCCTGCTCTAAACAGGCAGATGTACTCGTTTTCAGCAAAATTCTTGCAAGTCATCCAAAGTATTTAAAAATCAATGAGACTCAGTTGAGTGGAAACTCTGTCACAACTTACACCAAACAACTAATTTGCAGTGATACCCATGGGACAGCAGAATGTGCTGAAGAGTTGGCAGGCTATTGATGGCTTCATGAGCTGAACCTCCCATGGTGGCAGTTCCCAGGCTTTCCTGGATGGAAATCATTTGCCAGAAAACCTCCAAGACTTGCTGTGCTACCTCTGGGTGGCAAGGAAGAGGTGCTGGGAAATTCAGTTTATTTCAGTCTCAGAAATTTCATGTGTAATTAGTGTCACCAGCTTGTATTAATCAGGAGCGGGGGTGGGGGGGGGGAAGAAGGGGGGGCTTTCCTTTGTCCTTTGC
>VXAB01004676.1:4237-44744 GCA_013399175.1 Odontophorus gujanensis | reverse complement strand
AGCTGAAGCAGATTATTGAGGACCACGTCCAACTGAGTTCTCAGTATCTTCAGAGATGGACACACATCCTTTCTGTGCAACCCTCACAGTAAAACAGTTTTTACTTGGTTTAAATGAAATTTCTTGTAATTTGGTTTGTTTCTATTGCTTCTTCTCCTGGTACTGAACACCAGAAGAGTCTGGCCCAATCTCTGTTACTGTCTCTATCAGATATTGACACACATTGATGAGTTCCCCCTCCCAAACCGCCTTATCCATGTTGAACAGCCAGTTCCCATAGCATTTCCCTTTGTGAGAGATGTTCTAGTCCTTTAATCATTTTTCTGTCCCCCTGCTTGTCTGTCCAAATGTGCTATGGTTTTCATATAGTGAGGAACCCAGCGCTAGACATAAAACACCAAATGGATGTACTATAGTGAGATTAACACATTATGCATGATAGATACCTACTTGTTTCCAAATGTAGCTGTGTGTGTGCTATAGTGCTGATGACCTCAACGTATGTCTTCCATCCCAGTGCCAAAGAAGGCTTACTGACAATCTGCTAACCTCCAGAATACAGATTTTTTTTCTGTAATTATGATGATAATAATAATAAAAGTCCTAAATGACAGTTAAAAGATGTAATGTTTATATGAATCTAATAGGATTGCCCTTTTTGATGAGAAATAATCTGATTTTAGTCTATCAGAAAAAATTCAGTATGAACTCCAGGGAGCAAAAATGAGAGAACGTAATGGGACTGATATTGCAGACAACCATTGATTTGGCAGACTTGTCATTTCTATCCCTTTGCATCTGCCTGGATTAAATAAACTAATATCTCCCAGGACAGCAATTCAACAACTTGCCTTGGCAGCTTTCTCTATCTCCTTTTGTTTGTTTATTTCCATATAAACTCCTTACTGATTGATTTCTTTGAATTGTTCCTCCCCATCTTCTTCTCAGCATTTTTGTAGCTTAACAGTATAAAACAGTATATTATACCTTCATTCCTGACTCAATATTCTTTTATTTCCCCTCTTTCAAGCCCTTAAATGGCAACTATTTTATCTTATTTAGCTTTTCCCAACCTCTGTCTCTGTTATTTGCATCTTTGAGCAAATTCCCCAGATACCTATAGATTCTTGTAGGGAAATTTTCTATACCTTGCAACTCTCATTATATTGCTTGATGGGATCATAATGAAAAGTCCTTTTTTACAAACAAGTTGCTGCCTGGATCTGCTACACCAAATAGGAAAAATGGGCATCAGTCTGGTTAAGTGGTATGCTGTGGTTAAAGTGCCTGCCTCCACCTAAACAGTTTGAACTATTAACCCTGAACAAACCTTTAGATTCTCTCACACCTGGAGTTATGTTGACTTAGAAAATCTGTTAGAAGTACATTTTCTTTTTGTCTTAACATTCTCATGGACAAGTTGTGCCAAGTGGAAGATTTTGTGTACAATCTATTACTGCTATTAGAGGAGTAACAAAATAGGGCATTTTTTTCATCCACCCCAATGCTGTCTTAAACTGCCAGTGGGATGGTTTTCAACCAAATTATCACATTGCCAGCTGAAGTATGGACAATTTTCCTCCCAAAATACACCAATTTCCCAATTTCCCAAGCAACTGTGTTTTCTGGCATAGGGTCAGTCAGGTAGGACTGGTGCCCAGAAGCAGCAGCATATTAATATAGGATGACTAAATCCTTATGGTTCATTTCTCATAGCTCTGAGGAAAATCAAATAGAACTTTACACAACATAGTTTTCTTCATATCAGAATATGACTACTAAGGTGGTATTGGCCTCCCACTTGCCATGTTATAAGCTTTGCTGAACTTCATTAATGTTATCTCCAACTATTAGACTATATTATTCTTCGAGCCTGAGAGACAATACAAGGATTTTGAAGTTAGCCCTTGTTCACAAATATTTTTTTTAAATCTATATCATGTTCCCTAGTGAATATAACAGCATGATTCTTGCATATTCAGTCTCCAAACATTGAGGTAGTATAGTTGCACTTTCTATCATGAAAAAATATATTTGTATAGAGCTTGAATGGGTCACTGCTGCTGGGAAGGTGTGGATGTTTCCTCTAAATCTGTAGAAACACAGTAACCTGATTGAATAAAAACTCCAGAAAACAATAATTATTTTGTGTTTTAACTAAAGTGGTTATTTAAGCAATGTTTAAGTAAGTATTTCCTTCAGAAACACTGCTACCAGCTTCTACTTTTCCCTTGCTGGTGGTCTTGCCTAAAATTTTTCTCAAAAAGAGAAACTCCAAACCAACCTTTCGTGGGATCTAATGTCTGAAGAGTAGGAAGGAAAAGCTGATTTCTACATTTTCACTTTGAGAGAATTTTAAACATTTTGTGGAGAAGGGAGAAAACTGAGGTGAGGAACTCCCTCCCTTTCTTTCTTCTCTCGATATTTCCTACTTAAGAAAGATGTTGTGGAACCATATAAACTATATCAGATTGTTACAGAGAGAAAAACATACAGTCCTGTATTCACTTTCTTATCAAACCATGAGTTTAAAACATTTACTTTCTTTATAATAGAAATGAAAATAGTTCTCTTTCTTTTTCTTGAATGTTCTCTGATTAGGAATGCAGAAATAGATTCTTCTCAAAGGCATTCATTCTGGACTACCGTTTATTAGACAATGGCAGGGAAACCTACAGTATCTGTACTGCAGCTGACCAGAATTAGTAAATGTCTGAAAAAATTATTGAAATTTGAATCAAAAGTTCAAACAAATCCATGTGATTTGGCTGCAAACAAATATTAATTAATAATATTTTAATATTAATTAATTGAAAACTCTTATTTATGAACTAATCACAAGTAAACTGTCTATTTGAGGTAGGAATTCCATACTTCTAGACCTTTACTGGATGATCATTGTGTTTCAGCTGTTGAAAATGAATTATGTATTTCAGTCTTCTTACCAATACCATCTTAGTTGAATCCATCTGCCTCACTGCTTGGCAGAACATGTGATGTCTAAATCAGCACTTGAATTTCCATGTATGAGGACATTATCGTTATAAGAATGTGCTGGTACATTGACTAGGGAGGTTTGCAAGGCTAATGATACCAAACCCTACATATATGCAAAATCTCAGACACCATTAGCATCCATACTGTTTATTCTGCCCCTCTGGGATACACCTCCTTGGGTTTAGAACCATAATATTTGACTCTTCTCTGGTCTCGAGCTCTTCCATGTTGTATTAAAGAAATGCTCCAGGTTCAGGACTGAAGACAGGAGATAGAGTTTTTTCAACAGTTTCTTCATGATTCATTGGCAGGCAGGCAGGGAGCTTGTTAATTCAGAACTAAGACCTGCTGATTCATATTAATAGAAGCTGAAATTATATCAGTGCCTAGTAACACAGTAGGATGTATTGAATCTGCAAGGTATCAGTGTAAGATGAACCTCATGCTGTTCATTGTCCTTGTGCAGCTAGGACTGGACCACTTGAACAGAATGTAATCTTGTTGGTGATAATCACAGCTTAAACATACTTTTCAGACAAAAGCCATGCAGCAAAATAGATATGCAGAGTTTTTTAATAAGAAATGCTAATTTGTGTTTTACAGATGTAGAATATCCTATAGATATTACCAAAATTAATCTTTAAGAAAAAAAATGTAAATTTAATACTGCCAAGTCATCCTGAATCCCTGCATTATAAACACATACTGGCTTCTAAAACATGCATTTGCCAACAGGGTCCAAAAAACAACGACCAGTAACTTTCGTTTAAATGAAAATAATATTTAACATTTGTTTTAGTGCCTAGATCTTATTAGTATGACTGTTAATACACATTTAGCTTTTAAAAATAAACTAATTCATAATTCTTAGTGTAAGCTGCTGGTTGTCTTGCTGCCTTTGGGCTCTTGAAAAAATATTTGAATTTCAATGACATAAATGTTATTACTGGTGTAACTACCTCCAGTCTATTAGGTGCAGCACAGCCTCCACCTCCTCTCATGGCCACCCTGTCCTCATGGAGTGCTTGGCCAACACCACACCAGTCTTTACTTGTGCCTCACCCTAACCATGAATAAGGAAAGGCACAGGCAGACTGGGAAGAGCTGATGGAGGAATCTGCAGGAACCGGGAGTAGTACCTCCATCTGCTTGTTAATGTCCAAAAAGATCTACTTTCTACTAGGTAGCCTCATCAGAGATTGTCCATCAAGCCACCCTGAAGGGTCCCCTGTTAGGCAGCAATTAAAGAAAACCTTGTTTTTCATGTGTGGTAATTCATACAGATTTATCATAAGTGGCCAGGTTGTCCATAACCTTTACAAAGAGATGTAGAAACTAAATCTTTTGCAAACTATTTGCACAGTCTCAGCTGAGAAGCCCAGAGACATACTGGGACCTTGGGTTCTCCTCAAGGCTGGAGGAGGAGAGGACATGGACAGCAGGAAGGCAGGGATGACATTTTGCTGTTTATGGTGAGGAAAAGAGCCACCTCAAAATTTTAATGGCTGCCTCAAATGTTTGCTTTGCATAGCAAGTGAGTGCTGGACAGGTGATGTTTCAGACATGAATGTAGAACTTAAGCCTTTGTCTGAGGATGGGATGAATAGGGTTTTACTTCAGGTTGTACCTAAGAGTGCAGCCTAACCCTAATTAGTTGTATACTTGGCCTAAAATATTGTTTTTTCCTTTCATCTAAACCCTGAGTGATTTTCCTCTCGAGCTTCATTCTTTGTTCTTTTCAGAAATGCAATAAATACTCCAAGTTAATGCATTAAATATGAAAAGAGTTACCAAAGGGGCCCAACTTATAAATGATTCAAAAGACCGTATGCTGAAAAGCATCTATTTGAAAACATTTATTATTAATTTCACAGTTTAGATGAAGTTCCTATAGGGCAGCCATTTGTTAAATATTGACTTGTGTTAAGTCCACCAAATATACTTATCTGTACAACAGTACATATAATCAAATAGTAGCAAGGTACCACAATGTTCCAATCACTGATTTAGATAATGAATAGAAAGCTCTTGTTTTGTTAAGATACCAAATATAGCAAGATCATTTATCAGAGAAAGGAAACATTGCGTCACTAAAGCAAAAAATGATTTGAGAGTTATAACAATTAGCATTAAACTGAATACAGGAGAAAATTTTGGGGCAAAATGCTATGAATATGAATTAAACTAAAATAAGCATTTCAATTAAGGACATTTCAGCTTCAACAGAAGGAAATAACTACAGACCAACACTCCATCATCTGTACCAAAATTATTACAGATTTATGAAATTAACATTGTCCTCCTGGCAGTTCTGGTGAAATTATCTCCTTCCTACTGGACGACTCTTTATCAGCTGAGCAGGGAATGATTTATTCACATAGTTCACATAGATATCATTTTATGACTGAGTGAAATCAAATGAATTTGGTAAATTAATATGAAGATCACTTTTTCACCATTGTGCCATTTCATGTTAAGCAACTGGGTGCAGAATTAAAAGAACAAGTGAGTTATCCTCTTCTAAAAAAGAATAAGTGAGATCAGACCACATGCAAGTGCATATAGACTAGCAAGGGAACCTTCAACAAAATGCTAAATTAACTCAATTTTCCCAAACTCAGAAAAGGGGAATTAATTATCATTGCAGAATCACTGCAGTAAAGCATTATAATTAATGCTAACTACATTAACATCAAGATAAAAGGAAAATAAATGACCATAGGAACTTGCAAATTATTTAGGTGTTTAGCTCTTGAATCATAATTTTATCTTCCCCAACTTCCCAGCCATGCAGGTCATTCACTGCAATGTCTGGGACAGAAATGAAAGGGTAGGTCCACACACAAAAAAAGACCAATTCTAGAGAGTGTTTGCCTTTAATCAGTTTCACATCTCTGAGAAAGGGAGTTCTGAATCTCTGGATTTCTTTACAGTTCCTATGGTCAAAATGTTCAGTAGACAAAAAATCTTCCCACATGATTAAAGAATACCCAAAATGTTTCACAGCTCATTAAGCCTGAATTACACTCGCTTAGCAATTATAAGTAAGGATAAGTAATGGTATCCTCACAACCAGAAATTATCCACAGAGATGATATTTTCCTAAAATATCAACACAGTTTTCCAAGTAAACGCTCTCTAGTGCTGGCTCTAAATACTAATTCAACTTCATTGATGCTGGAGATCTCTAAGAAATTTTAAAATAGAAGAATTAGAACTTTACTGTGATTCCATAAGAGGAGACTGATATAAAACTCAGCATGAGCCTGGGTTCATCCCTGCAGTTATCTGCAGTCCTTTGGCAGTAAATGGGACTACGAGGATGTCTGCTTAAAAGGGATCAAGGGTTCTGGAAGGGAGGCATATTTTTTGCACTGTCAGTGTCACATAAGGGAGGGAGGTGACTGAGAGAAACAGAGTGTACTCTCAGTTCAGATTCAACTCCATATAGAAGTTATTTGAGAAATCATTGTAAGATCTACTTAAGACTTTCCATTTGACAAAAAATCATCCAAAAGTCTAGAGCATTACTGGATGTCTTGATATTGTTTTAGATTTTAGTTTAAACTACAGTGACCATCTCTTTCATTTCTAAGATAAGTTCTACTTTCAATGTAAGAGAATGTAATTATTAGTAGATTATATGTTTTGAAAACTGCAACAAACTAATCAGAAAGTCAAGACTAAAAAATGTTTTCTACATAAAGTTAGAAGATATACGTTATATCTTCCTTTTAACTTCTTATTTAACTGTAAAGTTTAGTTTACTCATTAAAATTAAACACCTATATCTTCATGCTGACATAAGAGATTCCACTCTGATGTCATTTACATTCACAGGAATAAAAAATGCTTTATACTTTTATCCCACTTTACAGGTCCAGGTAAATCTAGAGAAACTTCTGCAATAGCTTGAATGAAATTGGGGCTTACATTTTCACTCAGTACTCTTTGTTGAAGTGCACATTTCATGATCATTGCTATCAGTCATCATCCACTTTCCCATTTACAATGAGCTACTGCACTGTACATTTCTAAGCTAATGCACTTTCCAACTTTCATCTGAAGACTGATAAAGGTGAAGCTTGTGACTCTATGAACAAGCACTGGCTAAGCTATGTGCTTAGCTTGAAGATATTCCTCTGATGAAAAGATATACTTTTAAAGTTTGACTGTTGATGTGCAGGTAAACTGCAACAGCACATCTTTAGACATTTTTCTATATCAGGAAAGGACCTTCTTCCATTTTTATTACTTTTCCTCTCCTCCACCTGTCTTCTAGGGGAGATTAATTTTTACAATATAATTAGGACCTAATCCAACAAACTCTGATGTCAAGTGGTATTTGCAATGACCAAGCAGTTTTCAACATTAAGGGGAAAATGCTGGACTAAACTTCCCTACTCTATTAAAAAGTCTAGAGCTCATGCTGAGCTTCTCATCTCTGAACATGTATGGTTATGACTGACGGAGCACTGAAGAGACTGTAAAATTAATCCAGCTGAGTTTATAACAGATCCTTTCTCTTTTCACAGTTCCCTTTTTAGATTCAGCTAATGCTAGCTTTGATGCTTGTGTGTAACAGAGGATGAAGGGGCGGTCCAGAGCTTGGAACCTGTAGAACACAGGAAATCTGTAGAAAGCTACAGAAGCTTTGTTTAAGAAGCTTAAATTCCTTGGTTAATTGCTGTTATTCCTGGTTAGGATTTGCTAATTGAGATGTCAGCAGTTATACTAAGGAAGCTGCCAGGCTGTGAACTCCAACATTAGCAGAGTGTTGGAATCATTGCATCTTCAAGAGCCTCTCAGTGAGAAGCTATTCACATGGCTGAGGTACCCAGAGGAAGTGCTGGCCATGGAAGGGAGTTCTTCCTTGAAAATGCTCCCAGTGTGCATTCTTCATTTACATGCTTTCATCACTTTGTCCATGGTGTTACTGCAACTTTTTGAAGGCCGATGCATATTCAATGACTTCATTTTTGCAAAAAAGTTGCTATGTTTTAATGATCTTTTTTTCTGAGCAAGATCTCAGTCAAATCTTTAAGCTATCTAACCTTTACTCCTTATTGTCTCTATGGGAAAGATTCCTAAAGAACATCAGATAAGCCAGTTGGAAAGTGATCCATGGATGTACCTCAGGATTAACCACATCTGGATTGAGAAAATCGTTGAGGCTGTGGCTGCAAAAGGTATTTTACGATATGTTTGGCAATAAACTGTCTGAGGTTGGCTGATAGAAATGTAACACTTAGCGGGATGTGAAAGGAAGAGTAAATACGGAAGAGATGCCGACCTAGAAATAAGAAGAAAACACATTAGCCTTCAGTCCTCTCCAAATTGTTGATTTCAGTAGGGTTTTGGGGAATTCTGCATTCATAACTTGGTCTTGACACAATCTCTTTTTTTTGTATATTCTGTGTGATTTTTTAACATGCCGTTTCAAATATATTGAGCTGCTCCGTGGAAGTATTAAAAAATATTAAATCTTTTATAAAGCATTCAATATAAGATTATTAAAAGAATACATAACTTGGTATTAGTGAAGCACTTGTATAATAACATCTTAATCAACCCAAGTAGTTATTTTGCATTAATTTCCCTTGGTTTAGGAGATTTTAGGCTTCCAATCACTTAACATTCCCATATTTTAAATTATAGAAATAACAACAAACAGGGAGTGGTTATCTCCTAATATTTAGCTTTTAAAATGGAAGCTCTGCTCAGGTCAGTAAACTTCTCACAAAAGAAAAAAGCTTCTTATTGAGTGACATCAAACTCATTAGTCGTATGTCGTCTACCACTCCTTTCCTCACCTAACAGACTCTGTGGAAAGTAAGTTATGGAAAGGAAAGATCGTTATCATTTTTAATTACAATCACATGCAAGTATACTTGAAATCTTTCCTTCTCTTTCTCACATGCTGTATGCACACGATGTGAGATAAAATACGATGTGTCTTTACTTCTATAAAAGGATTCCTTCCAAAACTGTCTAAAGCCAATTAGCCATATCTCTTTGCCTGCAGCATAAATATCAACACATACTGTAAATCTTCCCTGTTCTCTCATTTCCTTTGGCTGTTTAAATTGTTTTGAGGCAGTGTGTAACAAACAGAAAATGTTACTGCATTCTGTAATTATGTGCTTTTCTAAATGAAGATTAGACTTTTCCAGTTCCCTGCTTTGTCCTCTCAACTACTGCTGGTTCTGTAAGAGACAATTTAGTGCCAGTTAAAGCAGTTAAATAGTCTTCCACGTGCAAACAGTTCTATTAAAACCTGATGCAGGGGTGTCCATGCTGGTGCAGCTGTACCAGTGCCTCCTTCCAGCTGTTGGTTCCTTCTTGCTTCCTCCCAAAGCTCCACTTGCTGCAAACCTTTGTGCCAAGGATTTTTGAACTGTTGAAGAAATCCTTTAGAGGACAAAATTAATCAAACCCAAAGTGTTTGTTTTCTTCATAGGAAATAAATTGGAATCTATTCAGTTTTAGATAGTTACCTGTCAGATTTCTATTGCATTTGGTTGGTAAACAACACCCAAAGTAAAAAAAAAAAAAAATATATATAAGTTAATCCTGTACTTACAACATGAGCAGCAAAAGTAATTTTGCTGAACACCAATGAGAATTTCTCAGAAGTTTTAATATATTTTAGTTAGTATTTTGCCTCCCAAAAATCATATATAGATATCATTTACAATCTTTGGAATCTTTATATCAAATTTAAAACATTCTTATTTGAATTGAATACCTTCAGCTAAAGTCGGATGGTAACAGTGCCTCATTCATACAGCCTGTATGAGGAAAGAAGCTGTAGGAAGAAAAAATGTCAATTCATTGCCCAGACAAAAAAAAAAGGGTTGTTAGAAGTTTGTGTTAAGAAGAAGGGTCAGAGGAATCACTCTCACCACACACAGTAATTCTTTATATGAGACCTTTAACTGATGCAGAATTTGATAAAGTTGAGGAAAATAGAAGTTGTGAAGTTCCTGTAACATTAGACACAAGCTGACTTTGGCTTTGTTCCTTCTCTGGATGTCACCAAGCTGGGGACACTGTTGTGTGACCAACAGAGAGGCAAGCTTCCCACTCTTCTGCATCATCCCTTATTGTTCTTTAAGTGCTGACAAAATCACTTTCTGTCAAACTCAGTGCTTGTCTGAATGTCAGAATTATCTCTAGCCATCTGATTTTGAGCATCTGCTTAAGATGAGTTCCAGTGTGGGGAACCGTGATGATTTCAGAGATGGATTTGAACACACTCCTTGGGTTAAAGGCCAGCCCAGACTTCATTCTCCACACAAAATACCTCGTTGAAGGAGTAGACTTGCCAATATCAACTTGTTCAGCTATGGTGTCAGGTCAGCTTTTGACATGTATCTCTGCTGAATTAAGCTACGTCGGGAAGATTCAGTCTGATGATTGTTTATGAGTTTAGACAGAATATAAAATCAGGAGTTCAGTGATTTTTTTGTCATTGATACATTTTTAAAACATTTTACTCCTCCTAAACTACAAAGTATAAACAACTTTGAGTTCTAATAATAATAATAATAAAGACAAAGAGTAATCATGCACATTTCATTGTTCTTTACAACAACCAGAATTTTTAAATACAGAAAACCAATCAAATGTAGATAGCATACAGCACAACAAAATGGAAAGAATAATCTGAAGCCTTTCCAGACTAATAAGAGTAACTTATTTATGAATCAAAGGACGATGGAATATTCACCAGTATCTTCCCTGCTTTCAACAATTTAACCCAAATCATTCTTCAAGTGAGAAAATCTCTTTCAGCTGAAAACAGCTCATGTTTATTAACACCAAAATCATAGGACAGAAGTAACTACTAGATAGAAATCTGTGTAACTGAAAACTATGATTGTTTCATAAATGACTTGGCTGGGAGATCTTTTTTTTTTTTTTAAGTATATTATTTCCCTTGCCAGCTTCCTTTCTCTTGCAATCCCGCAAAATTTAATGGAACTCAGTGTAGACTTCTGCATGGTCTCAACACGTGCTACTCCAGTTTCAAGTGTTCAGTTGCTATCAGTAGAGAGCAGTTAGAGATTGCCTTTTTATCCATATGTTTTTGTGAAAACTATATAATTGGTGTAATACAAAAAATACACTTGTAAGACAAGTTAGTGGCAGAACTCTCGTGTTCAAGAAAAATAGGATTTGTAACGAATCTGAAGAATATATACATTTGTAAAGCAAGGGAGGTTATTTTATGCAAGCTTTTTATGAGTTAAACATATTAATTAGAATAACAAATCATTTTTTGAGATGTCTGTAAGACATCTTACCGTAAAAAATACATTATTCATTGTTTTCCTAGAGATAGGACTTATGTTTTTTGAAATTCTTACCTAGATATCATAAAACATATAAAACTCAAGTTCATTCTCTCACCATTCATTTCATTATCAGTGTTTCATGCAAAAGTGATGTGACTTCACTTTTATTTTTTAAATCCTTGGAAATAAAGGCACAATGATGATGACAATGAGCAAAGAGAAAGATATGCATAATGTGGAACCTCATTTTCAATTTGGAAAATAGATAATAGATACTACAGTTTAAAACTTTAAGATAAAATTTACAGAATTTTCAACTTTCATAGAAAAAGATCACCTTGACTACTCATTGCTGTTGAAATAATCCAATCTTGCAAACAACTGTACTGGAAAGTATCTCAGCCCAGTGACCATAGTATATGAACGTATAATTTTGTGAATCTTGCTGATCTTCATGTTTCTCTCTCTGTCACATTTGGCTTTCTTTTCCTCACTGTAAATGTTAAATATTTTATACTCTTTCAGTCCTTAAGTGAATAGTATGTTATGGATGACTGACAGTGCACTTGTATGTGTTTACCTGCTTTCTGCTAATTCTATGATACACTGCCTTTTTTTTTTTTTTAAGTATTTTTGATGTCAGACACATTAGTTTGACCTGCTTCAAATAAAATATTTTTTTCTACTTCTACATACCCACTGCATGAATAGATACCTAATGTACCTATTAACTACTAAAAAGTCTCAAATTTAACTTTCAAAATAAGACTATAATTGTTAATCTTTTCCAAAATCAGGAATGATTTGGACACTCTCATCTGAGACTTCTTCAAGTCTTTCACGTTTCAGACAGGATTAATTTCACCACACAGCCTGTGCATGGGCACAAATGGTGGCGTGACACACTGCAGCATAGCAAGAGGTTTTCTGCCCTCTCGGTGCAGTGACTTGCCGGATGAGCAGCAGACAATGGGCGGCAGTTGACGCCACAATTTAAAGAGCACAGTGCATTGCAAACATGGGAGGTGAAATCTCTCTGTGCCAAAATCAATAGCAGCTTGAAGGGAATCAGAATTTCTGCTGTTACAAAGAGAAACAATCCATAGTAACAACAGTGGAGCAGTTCTCAGCAGAGCCATTAAAAGCAAACTGAAATATATATATATATTTAATATTAAAAATGTTCTATTTATATGTTAAAAAATATGCTCTTTCTGCATGGCTTTCCTGCCATTAGCGAAGTTTAAAATCTCTTCCAGTGTCTATAGTGATAGGCAGTGTATGGCTGCAGATTTCAGGCTACAGTTTTAGCTAATTATCCTGCCCTCAGTCAGAGGAAGGGAAAGGAGACTGTGACAAATCTGCTGTGTTTCTGGTTTTCTGCACTCAGGAGGAGGCTGAGAGTGGGAGGTAGCAGCAGCAGAATCAGAAACATTCATTTCTTTCTGGGAATCCGGAGCTCCAAATGGCTGCAATTTCAGCCCTTGTGTTCTTCAGAGTTCCCTCAGTTTTAATTGAGAAGTGGCATATTGAACTCCTAAGAAACTGCTGTTGCCTTATGGGTTGAAAAAAAATATTTGGTAAACAGTGTTTTGAACAGCTTTTAATACCCTACTGTATCCTAGATATATTCATCATCTATGCATCTCTTAAAACAGATTGCAGCTGTATTTATTAACTATGCTTTAAAGAAACCATAGCTAATTCATTGTTTTAAAGATTTCCACACATTGTATAAGACTGAAACTTTCAGGATTAGTGTACCTCAGTGCTTCTCTAAATCTCCTTTTTCCTTTCAATTTACTCCTACTTTTCCAAATGGTCAAAAGCACTGAAATATTTAAGACTCTGTGTACAATACCGATTCCTGCACTGCTGCAACTTCATTTCTACAATAACCTTACTACAGTAAGATGACTAGGAACACTCACAGTGTATTAAACATGATCTCATTAAAAGGTATCAATGCTCAAATACTATTGCTTTACCTGTGTCTTGCACTAGAGATGAAATCAGCTGTTGGCTGTGTGCAGAGGCTGACACACTATTTGGCAGAGTATAATTTGGCTTGCTGTCTTCAGGGAGCATTTAGTGCTAATATTTTTCATTTAGTTTGCTGTATGGGAATCAGGGTGAGATAGGGCCAGGAGTACTATGTGTTTTTTTTGCTGTGGAAGCAGTTTTTAGTCCTTACTGTGCTACAAATACAAAACATTACTGCAATGTTTATTAGTACAAGTGAAGTGTGGGTTGGAGCCAAATGGAAGAGCAGCTAGGGGTGGCCTGAAAAAGCAATCCAATATGCTGCTCCTGGTGGGGCTCCACTTTCATCTTTTAAACTCATTCATACATAAGCAGATTCCTGTAATATGTTGGGTGTTTTTTTTTTTATTATTAGCAACATTTCTTTTAGCCTGTTTTTCCATCTTCCTAACAATTCCTGCTGATATATCAATATCTTTCTGGTATAGGGATGACTTGAAATGAGCAAAATCATTTCAGCTGAGATCACAGAAAGGCTTCATAGATGAAAGTTGTTATTGGTAATTCCCAGCTCCACAATAAGATCCTTCACAGGCTGCAATTTTAAACCATAGTGGAATTTTCAGATGTTGCAACATCTTCTATTTCACAGTTTATATGCAGAATTGCCATCTGTTTTGGAAGCAGGGCTGCCATGCACAACGGGAAGTCTTCTGAGACAGTAGAGCCAAAGCAGTTAACTGAATGTCTGCGGATATATCTACACTAACATTTTCTCCCTAGTTTGCTCCTTGGTCCTCAGGTGTTCAACATACATAGCTGCTAGAATGCGGTACAGCATTTTTTTCAAAGTGATTGAGATAGGTACCTTTGAAACAAAAACTTACTGCGATGTTGGGGCCCATTCACTGCAAAATCTGTCCTAGTGACAATATAAAGAATACAAGTAGGTTTAGCTTCTCTGATCACTACTAACTCAAAGCTTGCCTAACTTCTTCTCTTGTGTGTCCAAAGGAAAATCTTGCACTTCTGTTCTGGATGTGATACCATTGTATACCCAAGAAGAATTTGATATACAGACTTAGTCTATGATGTAGACATTAATTTTCAGCATCGCTGTAAGTTATTTTTCAGCTGCATTAGGACAGCTAAAAAATATTTTGCATTGTGAAAGGGAATAAAAGAATGCTGGAAAATTAATTTTTTAAGAATACAGGCCAGCAGTAAGCAGCATGCTTCCAAGTGCCCATTTCTCTGCTTCCAGTCCTGCTTCTTTGAGATCCCACTGTAGTCTATGAGGAACTGACACAAATGAACATAAAACCTGAAAAATATTTTAGAACTCCTTTCTATCCCACGTGCTGTGTGATATTAATCTAACTTTTAATGTAGACTATGTAAAACTTGAATGAAATATGCAATATCATTCTAAAGTAAAAAGTTAATATATTTCTAAATTAAGCACCAATTGCAGTGGATAAACTACCTGATCATTATTCATACACAGTACAACTCACAGGCTCTGTTACCTTGTTTATACCAGAGCTAAATATTCTGCAGAGAGATTTTCAAAGCACAAACAAGATTATGAGGAGGAAGTATGAGCACACATCTACTAAACCATTTCCTTTTAAATTTACCCAGAATGTAAGATCACCTTAAAAATAATGGAAAGAAAATGCAAAGCTAGTGCAAATCTTCCAGGGAAATTTCTATCTGCAGAGAAATCAAAGCATGTCTGGGTTTCCCACCAATCCTGCTACCCAGCAGATTGGATTTAAAAGGATTCATGTGGTCACCATTGTTTCCTCTGCTTTAAAATCTTACTCTGTCATATCTCAATAGACATGAAGAATTGAAAAGGAAGCAAATCAGACAATGACAACACAGCCATGGCATGAAAATGAGTTGCTGAAGAAATCAGAGCTAATAAATTTCATCAGGGACAATGCTAGGTATCAAATAGGAGAGAAAAATATCTTTCTTCGGGTAGTACAGTGTATTTTGTTTTTATCCAGAAACAGCAGTAGCAATTCTGTAGGCAAAGATTAGCTGATCAAATTCAGAAACACAAATCAAAACAGTTTTTTCAAATCGCTCATAGAGATGAAGCAGAATCAAAACTAGTATCAAGATTATAATTCAGGTGAAAAGCATCTCAAATCATAGACTAGACTATTTTGGATATTCATTGATTCACACTGAGGATGAACCCTGCCTTGTAAAATGATGCAGAATCTCATTTTTCACCACCTGGCTTTCCTAGGCACTACAGAGCAGAGTCAGAAGAAAACCCACTCATTCTCCAGGCTCAGCTCGTCTGCTGCTGGTGTTTGCATGGACAGGATCAAGAAATGGGCTGTTTGTTCAGGAAGAGCCATTCTAACAGCACCTACATCCTGCATGTGTGCCCCTGGAAAGGCCAGAAGCCTTCTCTCTTCCTGATCTTTTTTGTAACGTCATTATCTAGACTAGGAGAGTCTCAAAATGAGTGAGGAAGAAAATGAAACAACAAAAAACCCTCAGAACATAGAGAGTAACTTGGTCGTAGTATGCAATATAGAAGATGAAAAAACCCTAACTGAAAATAAAATCAATAGAATATTACCACATACTCAAGTTTATCTAGCGCATGACATTGCATATAAAATAATTCCATTTCTAATCTAGAAGAATATGTGATGGTATGGAAGAAATTATGAAAATAATACGTTTTAGTGTGTCTATTCTTTTTCACAAAGTTGTTATTTATCTGTGAACTTAATTCAGCTAAACCTTTAAAACCATTACTGATTTTCCGTAACTTAGTTTTGTTTAGTCACCAAAAATATTTTTGTGATCAAAAAAATCAATATTTGTGTTAGTTAATATTCAAGATTAAGACATCATACCACCAACACCTTCTGACATTATGGACCAGCATCTCAAAATGGGAAGCACTGCTTTTGGACCAGCCATCATGGAATTCCTGCAGAAAATAATAATTCAGACTTAAAATCACATATGTTTGGTTGACAGTACAGAACAGCAGCTTAGAATTGCTGATATGTAGAAATGTGGATCTTTATAAAGTCTTAAAACTTTGTCCCATAGAAAACAAGGACATTCTAAAATGCACATGCAATAATCACAGATCAGATTTATATTTGACTTTTCCACCCCAGAATCTCGGAAAGTTGTAAAATCACACAGTAATCAGATCTGTACGCTCTATCAAGATTCTCTGAGTGATAGTTCATTGCCACTGCAGATAACAGTAAAAAGCATTGTGGTCTTCAGAACTGAAAAGGCTAAAAGAGCATTACACAGTTCAATAAAGGGTAAGTCCTATCTATTTATAGACAGACCCATTCTGGAAAGAATCAACGATTTCTGGAAACAGATAGTCATAACTAACCACAATCTAGTGGTACGGCTATGCTTTGTTTTAAAAGCATTTTTGTTATGTCTTTCCTTTTCTGTTCTGTAATTCTGTTTTTTTTTATGTACCTGTTTCAGATCTCCTGAACATATATCTGCCAGGTGGAAAACTATATATTTAAAACATTTGGTTAAAAACATTTATTAAAAACATTTTGTGTAACATGAAGAATAGCTGATTTGTAATGGAACTCTCTAAAATACTCTGTACATAGATAATTTTGCTTAATATGATTTTATGAAGTAACGTTGTATCTCTCACCTTCTTTTATTGCTAGGAACATTTGTGTAAAGAAAGCATAATGATAATAGTAATATTATTTTATATTTGCAGAATATTTTCCATCTGAGCTATTTCAAAGCGATTATGAAAAACATTTAGCATGCAGAATATCTAGGAGGAGAATTTAGATTTCGCAGTCTTCCTGTCTTACCTCTGCACAGTTGGACCTACCCTGGTGAAGCCAACCCCTTCACCAGGTGTTCAATCATCAGTTCGGGCCATGACATAACAGTTCCCTTATACCCTGCAAAAGTGAGGCTAGCTACAAAGTTACCTGAGTTGTCCATGTGCTTTTACAGCTGAATTTTAATATGTCCGTGGATGACCATTCCATCACTCCTCTGGGAAATCTGCTG
The DNA here is from genome assembly GCA_013399175.1 of Odontophorus gujanensis. Taxonomy (NCBI): domain Eukaryota; kingdom Metazoa; phylum Chordata; class Aves; order Galliformes; family Odontophoridae; genus Odontophorus; species Odontophorus gujanensis. The sequence goes on along the minus strand of VXAB01004676.1, from coordinate 27,405 downwards.
ATTGACCATTTTCATCGTGAATGTATTTCCCTTTTTATCCTGATCTGAACTGGTTATGTAAGTGCTCACAACAACCTGAGGGAGTTTTGTTTCATTGCTGCCAGGCCCACATGTCCTTTCGCTGCCAGCTGCCTCTGAGAGGCTTCCTGGGTTATTTTCTCCCAGATGAAGGGCTCTACATATGTGTTTGCTGAGCTGCATGAGATTTCCTACAGCCCATCTTCCAGCTTGTTGGGAGTCCTCTGAACGGTGGCCATACACCCCAGTGTATCCACTACTCCCCCAGCACAGTGTGGCCCACTAACTTGCCGAGCATGCACACCATCTCCTTTCTGCATTGCTTATCATATGACTGTAGAGTATCCTGAGTGGGAAGTTTTTGAATGAGATTGTCTCTCATGGTGACCTCTGAAGAAGATGCTTGTAATCAGCTCCTGAATGTTCCTGGGACTAGTGAAAAGTCTCAGCAATCCAGCCAGTCTATCACCACTCCGTAGTTAACTCATCCAGATCACATCTGGACAAGAAAAACGCTTCCAAAAAGCTGTATTTTTTTACAGTTTTAGAGCTGGATTCTAATTATCTTTATTCTATTACCAGTCCTGCCTTGCAGTTTTGGTGTATTTAAGAAACCAGGTAGAGTGCATACAGAAAATGAGATTAATGACAAGAACAGCTTTCATTCATTGTTTCCTTCTTCGTTTGTTTTTTTTGTTTGTTTGTTTGTTTAATGAATGGATATTCTTGCTAAAAAACAAACAAACAAACAAACAAAACTATGGGAAAAAAATTACAATTAACTGTTACTGCTAGTAAGGGAGGTGCTGTTGCTCCCCTGCAGATAGAGCTGAGCTCCCTCAATTCTGACCATGGCAGAGATGTCCTTTGAGAAGGGAACAGATAAGCAGACAAGGTGTGTACAGGTATCATCTCCCAGAGCTTGTGGTTTACATTCTGCTTCCTTGTTTCACCCCTGTATGTACTTACAACATGCATCTACTCAACTATCCATGGAGACAGGTGATTAGGTGAGGTAATCCTCTTCTGAAATACAGTAGATATTTCACTTAGTAGGCTTTGATGACAAAGTCATTCAGAGTCTCGGATATGATATGGCTTGCTGTTCCAACCCCAATTACAATTTTTTTTAGAATAACCAAGAAAGGCTCTCCTCCTTCTGTTGGAACAAAGTGAGGTTTTTTTTCTCTGTTTTTATTCTCCCCTAAAGGAAAAGCCTGTTTCAGTTATATTAGGTATCAAATTACCATCAAAACATAATCTGAAACAGTACGTAATTATTTTTTCATTTGCAGATCAGGCTTTGACAGACATGCCTGGAGGGAAAATAGATTCATATCCTTAACAACTTTCTAGCAGCTGAAATCTATAAACAGCTTATACAATGTGCAAATTGCCATTTCAACAAATCAGGAAGGCTTGTAATAAATCTCTTAAAAGTAAAGTAACTAAATTAAACTCTGAACAGTGAACACATCTTGTAGGATAGAAAACTGGACAGCCCTTTAATAAATCTCTTTTTAATTGTATTCATCTAATTAAAGGGAATATTTCAAAATGAACAAAATGTGGTTTGGTTCTACAAGACATTGCACGAAGTCAGAACAACTACACTGGCTAATTTCTAGAAAATAAGAATGTTCAGTGATGCCTTGAGAGTGAAGAAATGGGAACTTAGATACTACCCGATGACACATACTCTTAGTACCCCTTTAAATTATAAAAGAGTTTAGGGAAAATTGCATAGTAAAATGCCAAAATGCCATTGCTGGAAATTGAGCTATGTCTTCTATGATAGCAGATTTACTGGGCTTTATACCTGCAAGTTTTTCTGGTGCAGAAACACTGCAGATTTTTAAGTGAAATTGTACATCTAGGAGGGATAGTCAAGGAGTTCAAAGTTGAGATTTTTTTTCAGAATCAGGAAATTGGATGCTCTGAAGAAACTGGTTAAAGCTAGCATGTGAATCGTTAGGTCAGCAAATGACAAGATAATATGTTTTATACAGACAGCTAGCTATCCTTAGGGACATACTGATGCCCTTACTTGTCCATAAAGAAGCATTAAGAATTAGATTATTAGAATTTACTGCAAGGGTCCAACCATGAATTCTTTTTATCTTCCCATTTAGATTATTTGCCTAGCTTCACTAGTCTGAGAAATAGAAATCAGTACTGGAAAAGGAAGAAAAAAGACAAGACCAAATGGAGGCTGGTCCAAAATTTTTTGTTAGTGGAAGTCAAACCAGTCAGCACTGTGATGCACATCCCAGGGAGGAGGTAGTGCAGGAGGGGACTCCCAGCCCTCTTTACACTGTCCCATGTACAGAATCATGCAGACCCTTCCCATGGCTTGTTTAGGAGATCTCAGAGTTGCCTTGGTAAATATCCAGTAAAGTTTCTTTTCTCTGTGGTCTAATAATATTCCTTCCTACTCAGAAGAAAAAGAAATTATTCCTGTGTCAATCTTGTAGTTGAATGATGCAACCATGTATGTCAAGACTGTACAATATTCACCAAATACTCCTGTAACTCTGGGAAACAAAAAGAAAAGGAAAAAAAAAAGCAACAACATGACAGCGTGAATTTAAGACCGTCACATATACGAAAAGAAAACAAAAGACAGAGTAGGAGACTGATATCATTGCAGTCAAAAGTTCTTTTTGTCCATGGAAAGCAGTATCTGTTGAATGAGTGTAATTCCTAGAATACTTATTAGATTATTATCAGAGTCTTTAAAGCTCTATATCTGCTATTCATCTATGGTTGACACACCAAATGTTAGTATTTTCCTTATTACGTGATTATTTAATTTACAGATTGTGCAATGGAAGGCTAAATCTATAGAAAAGTGTTATGTAAACACAGCAGTATCTTAGCAGAGTTTTCAAATACAAGAGTACCAATATTTTTAACTACATCTGTATAACAGTAAATCAAAATATAACAATCCACCAAAAGATTAAATTTAAATCTACCATTGCACCTGTACAAAATGAAGTATAAACAGATGCTGTCTCATGGGCTATGAAAATATGTGCTTACACTTTTTAGCAGACATTTCTGTTCTCCATTAAGTAGAAAAACAGTTCTGTTGTGCCTGCATAGCTTAAAGCATTTAAAGCAGTGGAATTTCTTGAAGATGTAGCATGCATGACTCTCAGGAAATTCTCCCCAGATATTAAAAAAAATGAATTATCTATTCATGTTCCATTTCTGAAATGTGTTTCATGTAAGTTGCTCATGCAAAGTCTAACTGAAGCATTTTAACCCATTTCAGTTTTAGCAAACATACTCACCAGTATTTCAGCTGAAGGCCTTTCAGTTTGCCTTAATTCACTGTGAATAAATTTGTTTCTACAATTAACACACATTCCCCTAAAGCCAGAAATACTCTAAATTATCATTAGAGTATTTTGGGGAAGTAACTTAATTACTAAATCTAAGTACTAGATCTATGAGCATGAAACTTCCTTTAAATATTAGGCAACTTGCAAGAGCTGAAATTTCCTGATGGAAATATAGTACTCCTTACTTGTTTTCACCATTAAAAATTACTTCAAACAACGTGAGGCATTAGGTAACTCTCAAAAATACAATAGCTTCCTTAAAAAAAAAAAAAAAAAACACAAAAAACCTTATATAATTCTATTGAAGCATATTTATCACTTAAGAGCCTTAGACCTATTATTTTCAACTCTTCCAAATAAGCACAGAAATCTTTGCTGCAACTACTGTAACTATTTGTGGGAAAAAGCAAGAAATATTGTGTGGGACTGTGTGTCCTCAGCTTGCAGGTGCTCAGGTCAGCAGAACGAATTCCTCTGGCAGTTACTCCATGTGAAACAGAGGAGCAACAGTAAGTGCATGAAAAGCGTGGAACTGAGTAGTGCTAGGTGGGGGAAATCCAGTTACTAAGTTGAACAACGACGCTGACTCATAGAGGTCTGTGGAACGACACAATAACAAGCCAGAATGCAGGCTAAGAGATATGAAATACGCTTTGTCAATGCACAGGGAATACAGGGACTGCAAAACTCTGCACCTGATTAAGCTAGCAGTGACAAACATGATCTTGATGTCCCCTTAAAAACATGGCTATCACTAAACGGCATCAAAAATAACAATAAGTGGTGGTGAATACTGCAAAATTGTCAGAGGCAAGTGTATTAGGAGAAAACAATGATTTCTTCGCAATAACCATAACAAAAAATTCCTCATCGCAGGCAGGCAGAAATTTGCAGTGCTGCTTTTACAAGAGAATAAATATTCCCACTTACATTTCTTTCAAATTTCAGAAGGCTGTGCCAACAACAAGCAGAAGATATTTGTTAAAGCATATTGCTGTCTAGATTTTCTGTCATTCATAATGACAAACAAACTCCTTCTCAGAGATCACACAGGACCATGACTGTTGCTCTACCTTCTGGGAGAAGAATAAAGCAGTTTCTGAAAATCCTGATCACTGTATTCCATTATGTTCTTTTTATTTATTTATTTCTTTAATCACTAAGCCAACTTTTTAGCATCACACAATGCTGATTTTTTTTTTTTCATAATAACATAAACATGACTTTATATTATCATTTCTTATGTTATAAAGAAATTTCCATACATGATTCCACCTCCAGGTATGGCACCATCTGCAATTCTTATTGTTGAACAACATTACCACATCAGTCACTAGACATTTATGAAATGAATATGATCACAGTATTTAAAAAATAAAAAAAAAGATTAACAGGAAAAATAGATTTCTGAAGTTTTCATTACCTTGTCATTTAAAGCAGTGATGCCTATTATTTTATTAATCAGACTTACCATCCTTTAGCTTTGCATAATGCACGACAGAGTTGATCCCTTTGATAATATGTCCAGCTCTTTTGATGGTCTGGAACAGTTACTCTAAAGAATATGCTGAGAAAATTAAAACATAATCATAGACAGTAAAAGCATACAATCATGCAAGTTAATTCTCCAAAATGTGTGATTTACCTCTCTCCTAATAGAAGCAGTATTCTGAATGTTGTCAATTTCTTCAGTCAGTCACTTACTTTGTATGCTCTTTCATAACAACGTTGCATTGTCACAATATCTACGACTAGAAGATAATAAGGAAGTTATAATGCTGAAAATTGATCTGCCACTAGAAATATGAATAAATTTTGATGTAAGTACCTGGCTTTTCTTCTTCTGAAAGATAGGAGCTGAAAAGGAAACCTATAGTCTAGTCTTCATCAGCCATGGTAGGTGGATGGTTGGACCTTTTCCAACCTCAATGATTCCATGACTCTGTGTTTCGATAGAGGGGGAACTCTAGTGAGCAATAGTCTTTTCAGGGAGCTGGGAAGAGTTTCTGGATCCTATCTTTTGGGCAGAGACAGGACATACTGTCGATTTTTCTTGGAAAGGTATGATTGCGCTTTGTTTTAAACATTCTCTTCCTTTCTATACAAATATATATATATATATATATTCATTATAATTTATATGAAGAAGAGTTCTCCTCCTGTACAAATAATTCTCTTTCTAACATCTTTTAAATATATTCTTAGTACTTATCTCTTCTGTTCTTTTTCTGAACCCTCTGTTTATTTGGGGCAGGGGGGAATGCATGCTGATTCATGATTTGTGCAGTTCATGCATTAATTTTTATAAAGACAATGACATTTTCACTATTTTCCAATCTATTTTATCCTTTTAGCATTCTAGCAATTTCCTTGATGGCTTAGTGGGTTCTGCATATTAAATAGCATTTTTTACTAAGTTCTCCATGATAACATCAAGCATTTCCACTGTGTGGTTGCAATTAATTTTGAATGAGGTGCTGTGCATGAACAATTAAAATGAATATGAGTTCATTCACGCAGTTTCAGTAGCTTCCACAGAATATTCAATGATATTTCCTGGACTTTTTTTAACTAGGATGTATTGATCAGTAATTAATCTCCCATAACAAATTCCTTCCTATCTAAAACAAGCAGAATTACAGAAAGTATGTTGTCAAACGTGCAGTATAACAGCTGTTTCTGAAAGAAGGTTTGTGGCTGTCCAGCATTACCTAAAGTGGTTGAAATAAATAATTCGGTAGCAATGCAAGTGAAATTTCATGTGTAATTTCAAGTTTTGCTTGAAGAGTCATGACAATGAAAAGTGAAAATATTCTATATGGATAAAAATATGTCAAAACAGAGCGTTTTCCTTATGTCTGAAAATACCTGAGATAGTGGTAACACTACCAACTTTAAGTCTATATCAAAACCATGTTGATGTGCACATGGAATGTTTTTTAAAATTGTCTTCTGTGCACACAAAAATTACTATTATAATTTCTTCATTTTATTCTTTTCTTTTCAAATCATTCAGTTTAACCTTACAACTGGCAGCAATTTTGCTGTTGCTAAACCACGTCCATGTTGGGGAAATTTATGTAAAGTGAAAAAGAGCTGGTCAATCAGAGCATTCCCAGAAAGATCAGAATAACAGAATCTATAAATTTTGAACTTTGAAAAATGATAGAATGAATGGATATTAGCTGATTTAGCCTAATGAAGAAAAGCCTGAAAAGAGCATAGTAATGATTTTCAAATATACAATATGGAGGATGCAGATGTGTATAGAGAGGAAGACATGAATATAAGTTGCAGGCAAAAAGATTCAGTTCAAATATTAGCAAAAGTGATAAAAATAGGGGCTTTCTGGAGTTGATCATTTGAGGAGATTATACTGTCTCTGTTCATAAGTTTTTATTAAGTAGTAAGACAAATATCTGATAGGAGGATCATAGATAATGCTTTGAGGCTTGAAGTGAGTATCAAAAGCTTTTTTGAGACATTTTTCAGTTCTATGATTTCCTGCTTCTGAATTCTGATTCTTATTATTGATTATATTTATTTCTGACTTATTCCATGACTACCAAGAATTTGCAGTCAATTCTTGCAAAGGATGTTACCCTTCTCTTTGCTTTTTGAATATTGGACAGTTCTTCAGATTCCTGATGTATCAAGGAATGTTCTGTTTTTGCCTATAGTCCTATTTAAAACTCATGCTTAGGGTTCTTATTTCCCATTCATGTTATTTTAGTGTTAATACAATACTGAAACAATCACACTACCAGAATATACTGTAATGTAAGGTCTCATAACATATAATGATTCTTCTAATGGTTTGGGATTGAAATAAAATAATTTTCCTAGACTAATCACCTCATCAAAATATCATAATAGAAACCTCAAGTGGTCTTGTAGCCTAGTATTCTAAGCATTACGCCAATCTAAATCTTGCAAATGACCTTCTAATGCCTCTGTAGCAGAAACCTCAATAACTTCCAATTGAGATAATGTTGCAAATGCACACTCATATAAGTCACGTTGCAACACTAAATGCAGCAAAGTCTCCACAAAGTTTCATAGTTGTTCTCCTGAGATTATTGCAGTCATGTGAGTATTACCATCAAGTGAACAAGAAGTGAATTAAAGTGATAAATATCACTACTTTGCAAGCTTTCACATCAAAATGAGTGTCATTACAGTGTTTCCTCTTAAATGGAACAATTACACTGTCAGCAAATACTAAACACATCTTGAGTGTTAGCTCTTACGATGTAACAGGAGAAATGCTCAGCCAGCTAACCTGGTTCACATCTGTTTTCCAAATGTGTATGACAGTTTAATTATTTAATTTAGATCTATGTCATTTAGAATTGGATATACCTTTGCTTTGAGGGATGCAGAATTAAATGTATTTCACTTTTCAGTTTTAACCAGAATGTTCCTGTTTCGTTTGTCATAAATAATAGAAGCCAAAAAAATTTCCTTGTGAAAGGAGATGCAGTGTCTAATAGCACAACTACAAATAAATGGATGCATTGAGCTGAAAAGTGCTATGCTATTGCCCAGAAGGTTTGTGCAGGTTCTGCTTAAACAAATATAAAGCTTGTAGAGTACTGCAACTTCCTTATAATGCAGAATGATAGAAAATAGTTGTTGGCTTCTTCGAAGAGTAAAGTTTGAAAATCTTTCAGGATGTGTAACTCTCTTATAAAGTGCAATTCTACCCGTATTAAAGCAGGCTACTGCACAAAGATGGTGCCATTATTCCACATTATTCCACAATTTCTTTCTCAAACCAAGCTGTCCAAATCCTTTGGAAGAGCTGCATGTATTTTGTTATGGTAAAATACTTTAAGTCTGAAATCTGAAAAACAAGAATCTGTGAAGAAATAAAAGGATTATTTTATTGTTGCTGTTTATTTATGACAGGATATTAGCCTTAGCCTTATTGCCCAAGGCACAGTCAGAGAAACAGTCAGGTTTTTAAAACTGTGAAATATTTCTTTTTTGTCAGTTCTAACTGGCAGTGAAGCATTTCCTATGGACACAAGATATTAAAATGCAGGAGAAGATGCACTGCTGTGCAGACTGCCCTTGTCTCTTAATGGCTCTGTCAAAGAAGTCCACTGAAATATAGCATTAATAAATGGAGCAAAGCAGTAGTAATAACTAATTCTGATAATTCCTGTATAATTCAGCAAACAAAACACAACAATAAGATGACATTTCCAAGGTACTAAAATAATCACAATATTATTTTTACTGATGGATCAAATAGATTACTGTATAAGCATCAACATCCAAAACAAAACATTAAAAATAAAGAGATATTTCATATATGGGATCTTTATTTAGATTCTTTCCAGAACCAAGGAAAGTGAATATATCAGGGAAAGGATTAACTTAATGTCTTTTTATTCAAATATCACTGCTAAAAAGCAAGATTCTCTTACAAGAATGTAATTATTAATATTAAATGATGAATAGACTTCTTAAAAATGGCAAAGATAAAGAGATGCCTATTAAATTTCAAGGTTTGCTAACTGATCTTAATTCTCTTTTCTTTATCAGTATTTATTTGCTTGTAAGATCACAAGCCTTGACTCAGGCCACTATCAGACTGTTCTTTGCAAGAAAATATCTTTCAGTATTTTCATTTAAAGTTTTTTGTGCACAAATCTGATTGAAAGGTCAAGGTAGAGAATTTATATTCTGACATCAAGGAGCAATATTTTTTTTATATTCTCAGAAGAACATGCCATTCCTGTTCTACAAAATAAGGAATTGTGAAAGTTTATGTTTAAGGAAGCCATATATTATATTATTAATTTTAATAAGCATGTCATCATTTTAATATGTAATTTGACTTGTTTGTTTTTTATTAACTTCCTAATTGTTTTGCAACTCTACTTTACAAGTGTGCCATTTTTTTCTTCCCCTTAATCCCAAATTATGCATTTTTTTCTCTTGCATTATGGCCCTTCTTTCTCCCCACTATCCATTTCACAGTTCACACTAAAATCTTTCTTTTCTGAACTTACAAATTCCCAAATCTCTTTGAGTTCAATGTTAAGTCCAGATCTGTCTCAAGCAGAGTATTTCTGCTTTGGATTATCTTTCAAGTCTCCAGTTGTGGAGTCTGAGTTGCTCTACTCTATTTTTAATTTCTCTCTGGAGAAGAACATGTCCTCTTTTGATCATATCTCCAAGAGAGCACACAAAACTCTGGACAGCATCTCCTACTCACAGAAAACTCTCCTAACTCATGATGTCTCAAATTGTGCAGAAGTAAAATTTCTTATAAAGTGTATTACTAATTCTCCCTGAATTCCCACAGTTCCCAGCTCCAACGTCAGACCTACACCTCTAGACACTCAAATGCTGTTCTGCCTTTCAGCTCTTAAAATCTCATTGCTATATCATCTCAATACTCACTCCTTCACCTCCCGTTGTATGTTGGCTATGGTGAACATGAAGGGGTCCCTGGACAATAATTATATAATTTCTTGTCAATATAAAGCACTTTTGCTACCTAGAAACTGCTCCCACATAGACAACCTAATATCTTCAGGAACTTTTATGCTTACTTACTATCAAGAGAATTAATAAAAATGAATTAAAGGAAAGAGGGGGAAGGGGTTTTGTTGAATCATTTATTGACATTTTAATGAAACAATTTGTGACCTTGGATGTCAGTCATTTGGCTATTCAAACAAGATTCTTATACCTAAGAATTTATATAGTGATATTAATTAGTATAGTAAATTCTTTGCAAGTTGTTACTGGCAGTAAAGAGACAAGATTCCTTACAAAATGACTGATTATTAGTTTCCTTCTTTCTTAATCATTCTTCAATGACTGCTCTCTCATTAGTTATCTCTGGAAGTACAATGATATGATTTTCTCTAGAGAAATTGAGATAGCATAGGTGATTTTTAAACCAAAGAGTTTTAGAACATTGGAGGCATTGATGTCAAACAAAAAAACAAACAAAAGAAAACACTTTTGTTTTTGTGTCAATATGCATTCTTCATGAAAGATGTTTTTTAATGAAAGTAATTACCTTTTTAACAGTGCAGTTGTGTGTGCCACACTTTCTAAGCAAACCTATTTGCAACCTGTTTGAATATCACTATTTGTCTGGGATCATTCTAACACTTTTTAAACAATGCTCTGATCTGGAAATCTGCAGAAATGCTCAAAGTGGCAGTAAATTTCTGTGAAAACAATTTCATTTTTGTAAATCTGAGATTTCTGAATCAGAGTCATCATGAAAAATTTCTGATCTCTCAAATAGAACATCCAGCTAAACATAAGCCAAGGTGGCCAAGAAGACCAGTGCCATCTCAATATGCATCAGAAATAGTGTGAACAGCAAGATTAGGGAATTGATTGTACATTACACTGGTGAGACAGCACCTCAAATATTGTGTTTAGTCTGGGACCTTGTCAGTGGTTTATGGGCTGGTTCAGGCCGGTTCTGTGACGAATGGGGTGGGGGAACCCACAGACCCATGCCCTGGAAAAGGGGAAAAAGGGAAAAGGGGAGGGAGGTAGACCTAAAAACAAAACAGCCAGCAATGATCTGAGGAGGACAGCTAATTTACTACATAAGATATAGGAATGCAAAATAACAAAATACGATATAATTGGAATTGAAGTTACTAAATCAAATAAAATGAGAAGGTGTGTCCAAAAACCAAAGGCTTTACTCTAATGAGGAAGGCGAGATGGCTAGGGAGCACTCATGCTGCTGGGATGATCTGAAAGGGAAAAGAGAGGATGTCTTGTGATGTGTGAACAGTTTTATTTTTCCCTCTGAACGGAAAACAGAAATGGAAAGTAACACAAAGTCCCCTGGGTTATATAGTTCTTCCTCTTTTCTGAGACAGGTAAACCCGGAACTATCGATGATCCACAGAACTGGAGCATTAACTCTTTAACTCACAGTACACTACATGATGTTATGCTATATTTGGGAGCACTGACAACAAAAATCATAAAACGTGACAAACTTCTCATTACAAGAAGGAATCTGCAGACACGTGAGTGTGTGTAGGAAAAAGCAATGGAGCACTAGGAGAATGGAAATCAAGAGCTGTGAGGAGTGACTTAGGGAACCAGGGTTGTTTAGTCTAAAGGAGAAGAGGCGGAGAGGAGAACTTATCACTTTCTACAGCTACCTGTCAGTCTCTTTTCTCAGGTAGCGAGTGATAGGAAAAAAGGAAACATCCTCAAGTTGCACCAGAGGAGGATTAAATTGGATTTTAGGAAAAAATTCTGGAGAAGGTGAACTCAAGCATAAACATTTTATGTGATAATAGTGTGCTTATATTTCAAGCCACATATTATTACTGTCTATTTCTTCTTAGCCACAATACTATTTGTTTAAAAAGAGATAAAACTAATCAAGGAAAATGTAATGCTTGTAAATCACATAACAACCCCCACTGCTGTCACAGGGGAAAAACATTGGAAGTAAAACTACAGCTTGTGTATACTTCAGGGAAATAAAGCACAGTTTTAGTGATAAATCTAATAGAGCTGAATTTATTTGAGCAAGGTAATAAAGTGATTTGACGCTGCTGCATATAAACTAAAGCAAGTTTGGTAGCTCTAAGTGATGGTGTAGTGTATACATGAGACATAAACAAGTTTAAACTTCCATTTTAAAATATAATTCCTGACTCAATGCATTATAACTGTGACTTCTGCAGCTTGCTTGTATTTGAACCATGTTATGTCACAAGTTTTGTAAAGAAAATGGAACCTTTCCAGTTCTAGAAATATATATTTTCTTATTTCCCACTGTCTATCTATTAAAATGGTTCAGTTTCATGAATACAAAATTTCATTGTTCTGCTACCAAGATGACTCAGATAAAGTTTGTCTTCTTTCATTTTACAGCTCAATCACTTACCAAGTGGAAAGCCTAAAACAAAGTGATTTGAATGTTTAAAGTTCTTTTCAAAGGATACTTAAATGAACATCGTAGGGACATACTAATAAAACAGATCATATTTAAAATAGAGTTAAGTCTAAGAGTCAAGAATGTGCCTTGGAAGAAATTTCTTAAACCCTTACAATTTCTCAGGTGCATAAATCATTTATCCAGGGACACCAAGAAAGAAGTGATTATATAATGATTACAATTACTGCAATTGTGATAACAGGGAACACTCAAAAGATCGGCAGTTTAATTCAAAGGACAACAGAACATTTTCCTCCCTAAATAACGCAAACTAGGCAAATGGACTAAGCTGGCATATATGAAATACTGTTAAAAGGAAATGTAAAAACTTGCTCCAGGAGTGTGTATAGCATGAATAATTGTCATATAACTAGGAGCCTGAAGATGTCCTTCCAGTGCCGAGCAATTCTGTAAAAAATGTACACCGTTATAGAAGGAGTTGAATAAGGATGGCAGAGAAATTAGACCAAGTGTTTTGGTCTCTTTGCAGGACAGCTGCCCCTACTGACATTCATTTAGGGCTCTGAGTCACCATCTAAAGGAGCTTTCCCATGGTGCCCAAAAACTAAAATGCCGTTAGTTAAACTCCAGGGAGTCTCTGAGTCTCTCTTGAGCTGCAGGAGACTCTGGGCAGGACACCAATCCCTTGCCAGGAAGGGTAAACAAACAGGCTTTTAGAAAGAACAGGTGAGACCTAGACATGCAGCCTAAAAAATAAGAATACATAGACGACCAAAAAGACAAATATCAGTTTTGTATTCAAAACCCAAATACCAATCAATGTTAGTATTCCTCTCTCCTCACTGGGTGTAGGGTAGTACATATTACATGTAAAGTGCACCAGGAGGCAACTGCACAGAAGATACAACCAGGAAAAGAACCTATCAGAATAAACTGCTGAGGCTAAATAAATAAATAAATAAATAAATAAGATTGCCTATTGTCAAGACATTAATGAATTTATACTGCATTTTTTAAACTAACTAACTAAGTAAATAAATAATAAATTAAGAAGGAAGATTCTATTTATTTGCAGAAGACATATTTCCATCCTCTCATTAGTACTCTTTCACATGGTGCAATTCTGCTGTGCCTCCAGTTTAAGAGAAAATAAACAGTAGCATCAAAACAATTACTAAGGAATCAGGACTAAAGTATTCGGAATGCTGAAGATTTGGGTTACTTCTACTTTTAGCCTCCTAATTTGAGAAGAAGGGTCTAATGTAATGAAGACATCTGCTAGGTTCTTCCTGACAACCATGTCCTTTAGCATGAAAAAGTTTAGACATTCAGAACAGAGCCTTGGTAATCTCTCTATCTCTTCTTCAGAATGATTATTGTTATTGTGTGCATTTCTGAGGATGCCATTTGATAGAAATAGGACACAGTTTACCCCAGGGATAAAAGAAATACTTCCCCTTTCCTCTTCTACAGAATGAAGCTGTATACACAGAGGAAACGGAAATACTAGGTTTTCAAGGATAATTTGCTAAGACCAATTTGCAGTTTTATTTTTAGTGAGACAGACTCTCCTTCTCCCTGGTCTCCTCTTGTTCCTTTTAAGAGTGGGAAGGTACTGCTTTAACTTTAGGGCTCAGCTGAGGTTGTTAGTCACTATCTCTGCTGCATCCTCCAATGTACGGTACACACACTGCCACTGCTGCAGCAACCAAACAAGGTGGAGGATGCCCTCCACAGTGCAGACATTTGTCTAATGTATGTACCGTTAACAAATAAAGATGGCCTACACTCCATCATTTCCCTGTGCTTCATGTTTTCTATTGACTGCATGGCAGCTAACTGCCCATGTATTTGACGTTTTGTGAGTCATTAAGAAGTGACTATGCCTTTCCATTTACTAGTGACAGAAGCTTCTGTGACATTTACATCATCAAAATTTGACAGCAGGTCCTTGAAATAGTCTCTGAAGTTAATTTGGGTTCACTTCACCTAAATCCAAGAGTGTAATTCATATGACCTATTTTCCACTCTAGAGTAAAATGAATCACTGCCCAGAAATGTTTGCTTTTCTTCACTGAGTATAAAAGGTGTCTGAAAAACAAGCTCAGATGTAAACAGCTGTACTGCAGATAGCTGAATTCATTAAATCATTTGCTAAACATCGTCAGGCATGGTTCTGGACAGGATATACTCTTGGTAACCTGTCTGTTTACGAAATGTTGTTTTGAAAGAGGTTTTTCTAGGTGGTCTTTCTAATTACCCAAGTAATGATTATGATCAGCTCTAGGAAATGGACTTCACAGTTGTGTTTAAACAATGCTAAAGACTAAGAAGTCCAGTTCAAGAAATGGAACTTGTAACACTTATTGTGACAACTAAACTTCTTGGATTTAGACATATAGTACAGTCATGCTGGGATTTACAACAGACTCCTCTCTAGGACCCCTGCTGGCCCAGCAGAAATGCTTCAGCAACCCAAGTCTGAAATGTCTGCCTTGAGGATATTGATCAATATCAATATTGCAACCTAGAGCCTCTTTAGGCTTCACAGTTTGTGAAAGAGGAAGGCAGAACACAGTTATTCACACTACAGAACTGACTCTACCAGAACAGAAGGGACAATAGGCACAACTTTCACACATAAACACTGCAAGAACAACCTAAAAACTGTGACTAATGTGGCCACTAGATGCAAAAAGAAAATGTATCTGTGGGCACTGAGAAGTCTGTAAGAATGGATGTCACTGTGCTTCTCAACAGTACAAAAGACAGTATAACCAGATTGAGCTTGATGGAGCTTGTGAAGGACCAAAGAGTTCACTCAGACTCAGAAGACAACTTGCTTGATATTTAAATTACCTGGGATATTTTCTATGAAGGCGAAAACTAACATCAGTAAGAAATGCAAAGGTTATTTTTTGTGCATGCATATTGAACATCATGCCTGATGCAAACACAGGCTGGGCTTTGTTAGTTCTCAGCTGGGCTCTCAAGGGAATACTGAACTCCAGGACAGACTAATTGGCTCAGGCCTCTGCTAGCATAACATATTTTCTTATACAACAAACACAGCTTACACAGGGGTTCTGCACCACTAGTGGACAGGTAAAGCTCTGACAAATAATGTCATGCTGAGCCAGTGCCCTTAATCAGGACCAGAAGTAAGATGATTGTACTTGGCTAACTTTTCATTTCTTGGAGTACTGCTGTTTTCTAGGTGTGGTGCCGTCCTCACCCTTTCACTGCCTGCACTGCCAGTCGAGATTCAGCTTGATGAGAGCCCAGATAGCTAACATAAGTTATGTTGTCCTTAACTAAGCCCTGCCCCAGTATATAGAAGTAGCAGTTAAAGGCAACTAATGTGAATGAATTGCTGAAACAAAAAACTAAACTTGTTGCTGCCAGGTCTTATTGTAATGAACAATATCTTGTTTAAGGAAAACTGCACTGCATTTCTTAAACTTTCATCTGTGCTACAGGAAGTACAGTAAATAATGCATGCTTCACACAATGTGATAGAAAATAATGTAATAATAATAATAATAATAAAAAGTGCCAGAGGCATCTTTCAGGTAAGTCTAGTAACTACTCTAGTAGTAACTAAAGAAAACAGGCTTTTTTAAACAACCCAGTCTCTGAAGTGTCTGTTGCCAAAAATACAAATACAAATAAAGAAAGCTACTGTGAAGACTAAAATGACAAATGAACATGAGAAGAATATATTGGTAGTTACAGTGGATAACAACAGCACTCCCTGAAAAGAAAGAGAAAACAATTAGGTGACTAAGTAGGAGAACTGAGGTACATATGCCAACCATTTGCAAATTGTCACATCTCCCACACTGGTCAGTCTAATTTTGACAAATTTTGGTTCAAAAGAGTCAATTCAATGATTTAAATGTAGTGGTAATTTTCCAAGCACTATTTTCACTCTGAAAAGCTACTGAAGCAGCGAATTAGAAATGCAAAGTTGTACCAATAAACATGTCAGCTAACTGTAGAGAAACTCAATTCTTTCACATTCCCTGGGGACAGTAGATCCCAGTCATGCTGTAAAACCCACTTTGCAGGGACCTTGAGCCCAAAAACTGCCATGAACTTTTGACTTTTCACTAGGCTTGAAGTTCAAACTGTAATTACTTCAAGCCCTCTGATAGTCATAAGCCTCATTTCGAAAGGAGCTGAAGGCTGATGCTGAAAGCATTACAACAATAGGGCATATCATCAATCAATGAAACAAAATTTTGAAGTAAAAAATGCAGGTTTTTGGGATGCTGTTTGGTCATTTATTCTAAGCGTTATCCAGAGAAAGGTATCTATTTGTATGTGGAGGCTTTCTGGGAGAGATGTCAGCACAACATGGAGGACAGGGCTTCCCACAGAAGACAGAATAGTGGTGGTACAATAAATTTGCTCCCACTGCTACAGGGAGAACAGCTGAACACATATGAAAATCATCAGATGTTTGGCTGTCAGCTGCTCGTGTTCTTAAAACTGAATGCATATATTTGGTGGCCTTGGTGATCTCCTAGCCAGCCATGTGAAAACAGCAGGCCAAGGGTCTGACAAAAATATTAGTGACTGTTAGAGGCAATAAAGCCATCAACAATGGTATGGGGAAGGGGCAGGTGTTCGGTACTGGGAGGATCAGAGTAACTATGGAAATGTTCAGGTACCATCATAAGAGTTCTTTGCCTGTTCAAAGAAAACCCTCTGATAATAATTGCTGTTTGACTATCAGCAGTGCTCTCCAAGGCCTTCTAGCAGAAAGAGGAAAATTTGTTCTTGCTCTCCCTGCAAATGATTTAAGTATTTCATGAATTCACAGCTGCATCCTGAAATATAAATGCAACTAAATGTGCAGAAAGCTTTTACTGATCTACAGGGTCCTTAGAACTGAAATAAAGAAACACTGTCCTGCATGCAGTGCAAGATACATAAAAGCGCCATAAGCTTTACTCTCTTAAATAAATATAGCACTCTGGCACAATTCTTGCTGACAAGTAGAAGGGGTTACTTATAGCCAATGTCTTCTCTCACTAAGTATTAAAATCCTCAATTTTGAGGAAACTACTGCATGTAAAATCATTCACTTTGCCATTCACTTTCTAACTTAACCTGAATTAAAACAAAAACAAACAAACAAACAAAAAAAAACCAACAAAAACAACACTCTTTCTTGAAATTAATTATTGCCACCATTATCTTCAGTGGGGTAACTATATTCTGTTTGTCATCTATGTGGCTGCTGTTCCCCTTTATCTATAATAGGCTTAAGCATTTTATGATGATCAACTTTAAGACAGCATATTTCCAGCTTTCCTTTGAAGCCAAATAGCTGTGTATAGGAGAGTGTGTTTCTAGAAAATGTTCAGTTAATGAATGGAATAACAGTACAGAACACACAATGAGGAAATCCTAATGTAGAAACAAAAATATTCACCTGTGCTGCAACTGGAAAAAAATAATTTTACACAGATCCCAGGGTCCTTTTACATTTTTTTTTTTCCATATTTTTTGCAAAGCAAACTTCTGGGTTTGATTTCAGATCTTCTACTTTAAACAACATTTGTACAAAAATGTGTTATGGATTTGCTACATACGAACAAAATATGGAACTTAATATCTCATTTGTGGAATGTCAGATTTGTGCAATCATTTCAAATACCACCATGTCAGATTGCCTGTGTGTTTTTTTGTTTTTTGTCTTTTTTTGACATTCAGATCACATAAACAGTCCTTGCACCATGAATTTGGACTCTGAACCCTCAAATGCATAGCGTACAGCCTGTCTTCCCAATGGCTTGAAATGGGCACAATGGTAAAACAGTAAGGAACAGTTTATAGCATGAGGATCTAAAATTCCCTCACTTAATTAAAGCTCTTTAAAGGTTAGTCAAAGCTTGTTCCCTAGTCTACCTTTAATAGCAATGGAATCCTCCAGAGGATCATTCATTTGACTTGAGGTCAAGTATTTAAATTAGGTAGGATAAGACAGCTGAAATGTTTGATGATTATTTAAACAGTCTGGATTTCTAATATAATCTGAACTTCTAACGATTAGATGAATGAATTTCAATGAAGCCATTTATTGTGTTGGTGACACAAAAATTGGAATAGCATCTAGCTCACGTTCTCAAAATTATATTGATTTACAAATGCACACAAGCACAAGAAAAGAGCACTACCCTTATTTCTACCACTAACAAAGTTATAAGCGTGAATACATATGTTGTCTAATCAGGTGAATAAACTAATTTTATATAGTAATTTTTCAGAATTCTTTCATTCTACTTTTATAGCAGCAGAGCTGTACATTTGCTCACGTTTGTAACCAAAATATAAAATTGCAGAGAAATATTAACCGCTATGGACAATACAGACTGATTAATTATCTGGACAGTGAAGACAATAAATAAAGCCTGATGGCTCAGCAATAGAACATTTTAAACAAATACCACTGAGTTTATTTATACATTTTTGGCACAAATGATGGCAAACTACTTTACAGTTCACTGCTCAATACAATTAAAATAATGGTATTTTTGAACCAGTAAGCTCAAGATTCAAATTTGACAGATCATTTTTAAATTAGGTTCCTAGCTCTCCATAATTTGTATTTGTCTCTTTTAGTCTTCACAGCTTTGCTCTTTTCCTGGATAACACTGTCCTTAAAATTTTCTCACTTTCCATTTCATACAGATACATCTGCTGTGAGTATATTCTTTCAAGTAAACATTCACAAAGAATAATAACCACTGTACTAATCTGTTCTAATTCTGCCTCTCTTTTCTTAGTTCATCATTATGTGAACTTTTCAGGTTAATAATGAGATCTCACTGTTCTTGATGTTCCATTGATTTTTATTTTTTTTTTCTGTTCATTCTCACAAATATTCTGGTTTATTTTGCTTTTCTGGAGGAGGTTGTTTTGTTTTGTTTTTAAATCTGGCACTGTAGCTAATGATTGAATAAATATTTTGATGGGCATGTGGATTAATAGACTGATTTGGGAACAGGTGCAATTATTTTATGAAAACACTGCAGTATCCTGCTCATTTCTTTAGTGTTTTGTGAAAGGTCTCACTGTTGCTGTGTAGTTTGATGGGATGTGCTCCTGCAAAACTGCTCATCTCAGAGCATTTTCTAAGGATCACACTTCTCTCCAGCAACTTTAACCTCTCCCACTCTTTTTTCTTCACCCCCAAGGTATCACTTATTTTCACTGTATAACTGACAGATTTGAAAGGGTCAAACAAGGAGCCAGATACCACGTAGATGACCAGCACTTTATGCACCCAACAGCATGAGATGAGTGGGACATTTATACAAATCCAACAGGAGATGTGTTTCATGATGCCATCTGCGAGTTTGTCACACCAAACTCTTACTGTGTTGATAGCCAATGCAGTGCTCATATAATCATTATCTGTAATCTATTCCAGGAATAATGTTATTATCCAAAACCTATTGCTAATTACTTAATAATACTGTTATTATACACAGCATTATACACAGTATTAGATTGCAAGAGTTGTTCACTGTATTGTTAATAGCACATAGAAAGAAGAAATCTCTCTGTGTGTATATATATATATAATTACTGTTGTTATTTGAATATCTGGAATGCTACCTCAAAGGTGGCATTTTCTGAAGAGGTGGTCTCTCCTTTTTATGAACTCATAGATCTTCCTTACATGTTTCAGGGAATAAGTTAGGCAGTAGGAATCGGTTGCACATTTATTTGATTATAGAAAATGTTTAGAAGAAAAGGAAGAAAACTCCTACTTGCAAACTGAACTAGCTATTCCCCAGAAAGTAATCAAGTCCTTTTTAAGGTGACTCAAAAGTTGTATGAAGGTGTGTGTAGCAGACATATTAGCAACTAGGAAAATTAAGATGAATCACTTAACAAGTTGTTTAGGTGTAGATCAACCTAAAAACATTCCTTGTTGAATGCAAGCAAATGTCTGGTGGGACGCAAGAGCTGTCCTGTCACCTTGGACAAGTAGATACATTATTTTTCTAGCACACTGCTGAGAATGAAATATCCATTTGCAGTCCTCTAAAGACTTAGTTGAGAGTTGAGGCATTAATTACAGTCACTTTAGACAAATAGCAGTATACTTTGCCTGTGGAGAGGTGACAAAGTTGAAACAAGAGGCTGGTCTTGAATTTCTATTGAAAAGCTAGACTTTATTGAACTTTTTAAGCCTGAGGCTGTCTGAGCATGTCTAATTTACACATGCCTGACAAACTGACTTCACATCTGACAATTCACCTAGTCATTGCCTTTGCTCCAAGTGGCAAAGATTTGTGTGGTGACTGTCACTGGGAGGTTGTGAAGTGGGAAGAGGGAGGGTACCCAGGGCTTTCTGATTATCTACTTGAGATCCAAAGGTAAACAAACACCCTGATTAAACCTCTTTTCAGCAATTACCAGAATGCACTGGAATTAACTGAGAGGGTTCTTCCTGTGGTTCATCTGTCAAGATTTTAACAAAGTTGAAACAGTTAGCCTCATACATACAAAGCCTTAAAGAAAACCTGGCTACTCGTTTGGGGAAGGAAAAAAAAAAAAAAAAAGATGAATACAGAGGATAATCCAATAGTTTTATTTAGTAATTCAACGTATGACCACCTAACACTTCAGTAAATGCATTCAAAAATTGAAGAAAGTAACACTGTAGTCAGAAATCTGTTAATTTGGGATGAAAGAGAAAATAAATCTTTGGATAGAAATAATGTGCTAGAAGGTTCTGTAACAGGCTCTGAACATCTTGCACAAACTGCTTGTTTTCTTCTCAAGAACAATGCATACTTCCATGGGACAACAGTTGCATTGACCAAAGGTGCAGGAATACTCATAAGACTACTTCTGTCCTTGGACCAGTTCTCCCTCCAATCTACTAGAATGCTTTCTTGAATAACCTTTCTGCCAGCTTCTGAACTGCAGCCTGCTTCTGCTGTCCCTGCTGTAACAAAAAACTATGAGGCATTTCCTGACTCAGTTCCAAGGAGTGTGCATCACCAAACAATAAATCCTACTCAGCAGAAATTTCAGATGCTGGAAACCCTGCAGTCTATTGTCAAGGACAGACTTTGCTGATAACATCTCAGTGTCCTGATACAACTGTTTAGTATGTGTAAGCAGACTTAGGCTTGTATTCACTATTTAAGCACTACATTCCCTGAAGTAAGAAGACGTCCACTTTGGACACAGAATATTTGTCACTCCAAGACTGTTCAACAGAATCAAATTTTTAACTTACATGCATATTTTTAACAGGATCTATATAATGCTTTCCCAGCTGTCTACCACTGCAGCAATGTCAAGCACAGTTACTGGGGATTCTTTGAGTGCTGAAATACTATCCCATGCCACATTATGTGAGCAGCGTGTTTTGTGCTCCTGTCTAGAGTGCCTTAATCTCTATTAAGACAACTGTAGAACATGTAGTTATGATAAAACTACATAAATGTGTGACTTGTGTGATTAAAAGTTTTATTGTGCAAAGCTAAGAAAGTATTTCTCCATACTTCATGACCCGAAAAATAAAAAACAAACATTTTCTTTAATATACCTCCCTGAAGGGATAAGGTATGCTATCTATGGCATGGATGTGAAGACCACCTAGCTGGATCCTGATCCAAGCCCTGCTGACAAGAATCTTTCTCTTGATCTTCTCTTTAAAATGAAATTTTAATCAGATCTTTATTTCAGTGCACAAGCCACATCCTTGTTCCCCTGGTATTCACTGGACATTAGCATTAATTCAGCTAGGGACGGAAACTATTCCTGTTTAGCAAGCTATTCTTAAATAGATGCAGCTCTTTTATGCTGTGTCCCACTTTATGTAATTATTTATTCAATAACTCAGGCCTCTTCACAGTCTCTTTACACCTTTCTTTACTTTCCCTAAGCACTGCACTGCCTCCTGGAGGAACAGGAAAGAAATCCAGCAGATGCTGGATTTATTCCTCATGCTTGTATAGGCGTTCCAAGACATCTTCTGGAATGGAAGAAAAATATTCTGATGAATATTATTAGCAGCATATGTCATATTTCTTCTGACTAAAAGAGCAGAGTGGCTTACACAGATGTTTCCAATTGAACCTTGAAACTTTGCATTCACTGTTTCCTGGACAAAAAGCTCAGAAAGCACATTCATTGGAAAGGGTGCCCAGTTTGGAACCTTTCCTTTAAAATGATGTTTTCCTTTCTCCACTCACTGTTGAGTAGTCCAAGAAAATGTACCATCTGTCCTACGCAGCAATATATCAGGTTTTTCAGCTGGGGTAGCTGAGTTTTGACTCAATTCATCAAACAGTTCTACTTCTGAGTTCTTTCTCACTGGCTAACAAATATCATTGCTCAGCTCTGCAATTACTGTTTATTCAGCAAGAGAAATGTCTTTCCTTTGAACAAGATTGCAAGGATAAGAAAAAGCATCTTGTAATCCAGTGTGAATTTTGCCTGAGTTCCAAATGTCTCAGCACTGCTTTGTGATGGGCCAGTATTGATTCTCTTTCACTATTCACTGAAAAACCCTTGTACTGGAAGCCCTTAAAAGTATTGCATTCAGGCTCTATTGTGGCTTCCCTTCTTGGGACATAGCCATAGGAAACTATGTGGAGTAAATTCAGCAGTGAGAGGAACAGATTTTTAATAAGAAAACATGCATAGAGGTGCTAATCACAATATTAGATGGCATAACAAGATGAATTATGGTTTGAAAGCCAACCAAAGTTGTTTGAAATCAGACAAGCCAGAATCCTTCTCATTTTTGCTGTAATTTTAGACTTGTGCTATCATTACTTAGGAGAAAAAGAATTATAAATACTAAGGATGAGAAATGCAATCATAGGAATATCAGGAATAATATT
>VXAB01004675.1:0-290106 GCA_013399175.1 Odontophorus gujanensis | reverse complement strand
GTCCCGGTGCCGCTCGGATCTCATCGCTTTGCGGTGCGGGTTTCGTAGTCGTCCCCCGACGCTGCCGGCGGCGAGCTTGGCACGGCTCCTGGAAAATTCCGTGCCCTTGGCAGCTGCCGCACCTCGCTCCCGAAGCGTCGCGGGGACGTGGCGAGGCGCGGCGGTGTCTTCGAGGCACCTTCAGCTACCGTTCCAGAAAGCGTTTCCCGTTCCCGTGTGGCTCCGACGCGACCGTCCGTCCCCCCGCACGGTCCCGCTGCTGGCGGGAGGATGGCAGTGCTGGAAGTTCCAGCGGGGACCTCGGGACGATGGGGGCGAGCTCGGAGCCGCTCCCGGGGGGGTTCGGGGACCGTGCGGGCGCAGAGTGCTCCGGGGAGCGCCGGGCTGGGGAGGGGTGATGGCGGTGGTGGGAGCGCTGCTGGAAGTTCTCGTCTGCAGGGAAATCACGACGATGCGTGTCTGGGCGTTTCAGAACGCGCTAACTCCTCCAAAGCCCTTCGTTTTGCGTCCATTCCTCTCTGCGTTTCGGCTAAACCCCCAGGCACGTGCACCCTTGGTTTAACCTCGGGTGCTCAGAGTAAAGGCCACCGTCAGGACTGATTACCGGACATCTAGTAAAATGCGAAGCGTTTCCCTCCCCGGCGCCTTCGCCCTGCTCGGGGTGTGCAGGGATGCTCGCCATGGCAACCCGCGCATCGCTCCGGAGCGGGGCTGCAAGGCACGGCCTGCTTCACGCAGCAATGCTGCTGCTCTGCTTCTGAGCTGTGCGCCCTGTACGGCGCGATCGGCTGCTGGCCGGGCATCGGGCTATTTGTGCAGTCCCGGTGACCAAAGCATTTCTCATTTTCCAGTAGTTTGTACTTTAAAAAAAAAAAAAAAAAGCATTAATTCGGTGGAATACTTCGATGAGCTGTGCTGGCTTCATGTCCCTGTGAGCTTGAACCTTTGAGGGTGGTTGATGCCTACTGCTGGATTTTAGTATTTGTTTTAGAGAAGCCTTTCTGACTGGCCTTTTTTTTTATTTTTGTATGAATGTTGCAAAGAATAGTGGCTGTGTGTGAAGCCAGCTCCTGGGGCAGAGGTGTCCCACAACTGGGGCTGATGTGGGGCAGTGGGTGTCTGCACAGCATCGCAGGTGAACACTCCAAGGAGGGGTTGTGAGGGCTCCTGGGCCACGTCCTGGATCCTTGGTCCCATGGAAATTTATAAATGCTCCTTAATCATCGAATAAAAACCAGTTACCTGTGGTGGTTGCTTTCCCAGTGGGGTTTGAGAGGAAGGTTGGACGTTATAGGATGAGGGTTGATGGCCTCATGCTGTGCCAGGAGTGGGTCTGCTTGGATGTATGGGGAAATCTCTTCTCCAAAGGGCAGTCAGCACTGCACAGCTGCTCAGAGGTGGCAGGATCACATCCCTGGGTGCATTCCAAAGCTGTGGGGATGTGGCACTGAGGGATGTGGGGGGCTGGGCTGCATTGGGCTTGGTAACCTTTGTGGGCTTTTCCAACCTCAATGATTCTATGATTATCCCTGGAATATTTCATGCTGTTAAAGTCACAAAGCTTCAGATTAATGAGCAGTGAGTACCCCCCAAGGTATTTGCATCTGTGCAGAGCTGCACTGCTTTCAGACCTAGCGGTGATGCACCACGCAGGAGAGCGCAGGACTTCCCAACAAACCCAGAGAATAGAGGATGAGGGCATTGCAGCTGTGTGGGGCAGCCCCAGAGCTGCATGGGGCAGCAGCAGGGGGTGGTGAAGCACTCAGCAATATGGTGCAGGCCTGGTTGGGGCACCCACGGCTACAGCAGTGGAATGGGGACTGTCCCACGTGCAGCTTCATCAGTGGCCATGGGAGATGTGAGCTGAGCACCCAACTGCTGTACCAAACCCTATTTAAGGATTTGCAAGAGCCACCGTGTGTCTTTGGTTTTCATCTCAGCTCTCTAATTTTAGCATGGTTTCCGTAGGCTTTAATTTGCCGGCGCGGCAGATTGCATCAAATCCTAGCACAAGTCCTTCAGAACTGTGAGCTTCTTGTCAGAGCTTGCTTTTTTTTTGTTGGTTTTTTTTTTTTTTTTTCCCTTCCCTGGGATTGCAGCAATTTGTTGATAGCAGATAAATCCTACGTGTTCTGCTGTGCATCTTCATGGGCAGATACCTGCCTCGGAGTGGATTGAAAGTAACGTACAGATATGGGAGCTCAGGCTTAGTGGAGGGAAATGCTGTGTTCTTCCAAATGTTTTGCTGGGGGAGAAAGAATGAGAACCAGTGCAAAAAAATCTGAGAATGTGAATTTGTTGCTTGAACAGCAAAGGAGATGGGGCGATGAGCAGAAAGAGCCGCTCTGTGTGTTGTCCAGGTGAGGTGCAGTGGTACAGGTTGTTCAGGTGCACTACCTGGCTGCTCCGTCAGTGATGTGCTAGGGATGCAAAGGTACGCCTTGCAAACCTTTGGTACCTACCAGCCTGCCGAAGTGGGACGCCTGGGAGGTATGGCATGCTCTGTAAATAGAGCAGTCAATAGCGATAGGTTGCAGGTCTCTTCCTCTTCCTCTTCCTCTTCCTCTTCCTCTTCCTCTTCCTCTTCCTCTTCCTCTTCCTCTTCCTCTTCCTCTTCCTCTTCCTCTTCCTCTTCCTCTTCCTCTTCCTCTTCCTCTTCCTCTTCCTCTTCCTCTTCCTCTTCCTCTTCCTCTTCCTCTTCCTCTTCCTCTTCCTCTTCCTCTTCCTCTTCCTCTTCCTCTTCCTCTTCCTCTTCCTCTTCCTCTTCCTCTTCCTCTTCCTCTTCCTCTTCCTCTTCCTCTTCCTCTTCCTCTTCCTCTTCCTCTTCCTCTTCCTCTTCCTCTTCCTCTTCCTCTTCCTCTTCCTCTTCCTCTTCCTCTTCCTCTTCCTCTTCCTCTTCCTCTTCCTCTTCCTCTTCCTCTTCCTCTTCCTCTTCCTCTTCCTCTTCCTCTTCCTCTTCCTCTTCCTCTTCCTCTTCCTCTTCCTCTTCCTCTTCCTCTTCCTCTTCCTCTTCCTCTTCCTCTTCCTCTTCCTCTTCCTCTTCCTCTTCCTCTTCCTCTTCCTCTTCCTCTTCCTCTTCCTCTTCCTCTTCCTCTTCCTCTTCCTCTTCCTCTTCCTCTTCCTCTTCCTCTTCCTCTTCCTCTTCCTCTTCCTCTTCCTCTTCCTCTTCCTCTTCCTCTTCCTCTTCCTCTTCCTCTTCCTCTTCCTCTTCCTCTTCCTCTTCCTCTTCCTCTTCCTCTTCCTCTTCCTCTTCCTCCCCATGTCAATCCAATGCCATCTGTTTTCTTCCCAGCACCAAGCTGCCATCTTCCCACTGCTGATCGCTGTGTGGGACCACCAGGGGCTGCCCTCTCTCCCCATGGGCTCTTTGTCAGACATGCAGGGTGCAGCTGTCTCTGTGTCACTGCTGAAGGTGTGTTCTGCGTGGTGACCAGGTCTTGATGCCCTCAGCTTAGCTTTGCCTTGGCTATGAGCTCTGTTGATCCATGCTGCGTGTGTCAGGCATCCCCACCTCCTGGCACACTGAAGCCTTAGCTGTTGTTACAATAAAAAATCTGAAATTTCAAAGCCTGAGTACTAAATTGGTAGCTTTCAGCAGTTCTCTAATTATGTGAGACATTTTTCATGCTTAACAAATGGTTCTTATTCTTGCCAGCACTTCAGCCTGGTGTTCTAGGACTTGTGGGTGTCAGGGAACAGAACATATTTCTGTGTCTGTGAATATGATCCCACACGTTGTCTTAAGTGGGAAAATGTTCACAGCCCTTATATGGTGAGGGATTTTTTCCTAAGCCCATCAGTTCCTTCTCCTGCAACAGCAATGCAGTTCTGTCCTTGATGCTGTGCAGGCTGGGTGCTGGCAGTAAGCTGGAAATACCTAGTGCTCTGTCCTTCTTCCTGGTGAATGTATCTTCATAGGACCATAGAATGGCCTAGATCTGATGAGGCCTTAGAGACTGTTCAGTTCCAACAACCCATCGTGGGCATGGGGCTGCCCAGGGCCCCATCCAACCCGATGCTGAATGCCTCCAGGGATGGGGCAGTCCATTGTATCCCGTGCTGTAACATGCTGTGTGGTTGTGCAGTCCAAACAAGGCGTTGTTAGGGATGGTTGGTTCTTCCCAACCCAAAAGAGAAGGACCTGGGGGCAGGAGAGTGCTGGCACGTGTTCACTCGGTGCTGCACGTCCCTGCTTCACCCTTGCTGTGTTCTTCCTGGTGCACAGCCATTGCTGCAGGAGCTGCTGGGATGTCGGTGTGGTGGCATGGTGATGCACTCCTGGGATGCTCCATGGGGTCTGTTGCCTTGTCTGTAAAATCAGTGAGCTGTCTGAGTGCCGTGTGATGTTCTACATGGATGCTGCAGAATGGTGGCAAACTCAAGAAAAAGAGAAAGAAGGGATGAGGAGTTCTTCAGGAAGGTGGAGGAACAGAGTTATCTCCAAAGGGATTTGGGGGAGAATGCTCGTCTCTGCTTTTTGCGTTACCACCTGGTGGTGAAATGCCCCCCAAATGTTTTTTTTGGTTTTTTTTTTGATATGAAGGCTTTGTGATGGTCGCAGCTATAGGGAGAAGGAGGAGTAGGCTTCATCCCTGCTGGCTGCAGGGAGAACTGGGAGCTGAGGCTGGGCGAGAAGGGAAGGGCATGGCCCCACATGGTGCCCTGTAGTTGGACGTTGGGGCTGCCCCTTCCCAAGGGTCAATTCTTGGGTCTGGGCACGGTGGAGGCGCCACAGGGGAGGGAGGGATGAATGGATGGATGGATTTGTTGTCTCACTGATCAAAATAGTTATGATCCTGTGTACAGTCATGGCAGTATGGAAGTAGTTAGGATCAATGTTAACAATGTTCCAAGGTTTGGCAGTTTCTTGAAAGAGCTTCATCAAAATAAAACTGACTTAGCTACACGAGCAGGTGTTTTTGTGTTGAGGATGTGCCTTACATATCAAAACCAGTGGGTTGGGGGTGCCATCAGCCTGCAGTGTGTGGTACCTTCTTGGTGTGACAGTTGGCAGGTCCATCTCCTGCCTTCTGAGGGAAGGAGCAATGCAATTTCAAGCTGGAACTTAATGCTGATGTTTTCAAACAACGGTTTTTTCCCAGACACTGAACAGGGTAACAAATGTACCAGAGGTGCAAACAAACAGATACGTTGTGTTTGTAACCACATACTGATAAGGTGAGCTAACCACGGGGTTGTGCTTTGTGGGCCAAGGGCAGAATGTGCAGAACTTTTGCCCACATTCTGCTTGGAGGACAAAGCTCCTGCCACAAGGTGCTGTGGGCCTGGCCCCAGGCAGCAGCTCTGTGTGTGTGCTGCCCTGATAGGAACCATGGAGCTGAGAGCAGCGAGGGCCGATGGGCAGCTCCCTTCCACCTGCACCATTCCCTCTCCTATTGCTCTCTCCAAACGTGTGTATTTGTGAGAGTTTCCCTTAGTGCCTTAAAACGTACTTTCCTTTATTCATTGTTCCAGGGCTGCAGAAGCTGCTGCAGTATTTTTCCAAGTACTGGAGAATTTTTTTTTTTTTCCAGGAAAGCCACATTTCAGGATTCCTGCAGGAGTGTGTGTGAGAAGCACACTAAGAAATGAGCGCTGAGATGCTTACCTGCACTGGCACATGAGCTCATGAGTACATGCGCAGAAACCCTTTCACATTGGGTATTTCTGTGCACTCTGCAGGGCTGGCTGGTGTTCCAGCCTTCATCCTGCCAGGGAAAGGCACTCTCTGTAGTGGGATGCCATTAACACTCTTCTGCTGAACGATCATTTCCATTTATAATAGCAATGACATGTTAACTTTGACAAGTTAAGAATTAAGGCAGTGGAAGTGCCCAATGCAGCAAAGGGCTGCTGGCATTCCTCAGTCACTGCTGTGGTTTTTGGGTGGGCAGACTTAGCACAAAGAGGCATAATGCAAAGTGTCATGCCCCATTTACCCCTCATCTGAGACATCTTAGTTGTGGAGAGTCTCTCTTTGTACTTCTTGATTAATTATCCATGGAAGGATGGAAAAATACTGGGTTTTCTCCTTTGCTGCCACCCTGCTTCCTCCCCAGTTGTTTAGTTTGACTGCAAATGGCAAAGGAAGGGCTCCCAGCACAGGTGAGAGCCTGCCCTGTGTGCACCATGCTGGATTACAGATAGTCTGCAGCACATGGAGCCAAATGGGATTGCACTGCTTGGAGCCAGGCTTGGCTCTGCTCCACTGCTGTCTTTAGGAACATTGATGCCTTGTTCAGGGTACGGCAAGTTAGTGTGCTCATAGGGTTTCTTGTTGCCTTAAGTGGTGATGTTTTGGTAAGTTCTGTTGTTGTTGTGCTGTTGTGTTTTTACTGCTTTCCATTTTGCAGACTGTCTGTTAGCAGAAGGGCTCCTGTGTGGCTGTCCTCCCCTCTGCTGCCAGCCTGGTCCTGCCTGGAGCTGCCTTACCCCGGGAATAGTGTGACAGTGGGAGCAGGGGCTGGAGTTGTGCAGGACTTGCACCTTCTTCTATGAGAACTCTGTGCCTAACTGCTGCCCTGTGGCTTTGGTATATTTGTGCTGTGTTCCCTTGCTCTGCTGTGACCCACTTAGTTGCTCCTTGCTTGGAAGTGATACTCCTGCCTGTCCTTTTAGCCCTATTTTGAGCATTTTCCTTATCTAGTATGTCCTTTCCTTTTACTTCAGCAAGGGGATCATTTTTTATAACTTTAGAATAGCTCTGTGAAACCTGAAAGAGAAATACTATGTGTCCTTGCTGAAATATTCTGCATGTTTCTGGTCCATTAGTTAAGAGTGTACTGACTTTGTCAGCACGGGGTGAGCATCATTAAAAAAACATAGCTGGTATGAATAGAAATATCAGATTAAGAGAATATGGTGAGTTTGCTCTTGGTAAGAGATGCACACCTGAAATGCAGTGCCCTTTGAGAGGAAAGTTCATAGCTGACAAGGAAGTAAGAAGAGGAATCATTGTCTTTTAATGTGCTGATAACTGAATGTTAAAGCATCTCAAGGAACCGCCCCTCAGCCTCGGGCCCTACTCTTCCTCCATCTGCCTTCCAGCAGGGAACTTGCTGCTGCCTTTTGTTAGGGTGAAGGAAAAACGCCTCAGCACTGAGTATAAAACCTGTGCTTGTCCTTGTCTCCAGCACACAGTGTGTGTGGATTTTTGTGTATGAGTACATACATGCGTGTGGAATATAGAGTATGTCTGCAAATGTTTGAATCCTCGATTGTAGAGATTGCTCCATGATAATCTTCCACTCCCACAATAGCACCTGGACTCCTTTAAGCAGCAAGCAGAACGCTGAGCAGTGGGAGCTGCTGGGCTTTTCAATACCTTCCAGCACATGGCAATGCCAGGGCTGTTTGCCCCTCCTCTGGGCCTTGGTTCCCTCTGACAGCCGTGTGCTGGAACAGGTGAACCTGGGAATGGGGTGGGCAGCTCACGCTGGGAATGCACGTGCACTCATCCATCTCAGGCTGCAGGCAGTGCGTGGAGTCTGTGCCACCACGAGGCAGTGTGGGACAAACTGCAGCAAAGGTGTCTGGGAGCTGAGAGGTGTGCTCCTCCGAGGCAGCAGGGGACTGGTGTTCCTTGTCACTTTGGGGAGGACATTAAGCAGTGCAAGTGGCTCTTCTGGGACTGTGTCCAGGCGTGTGTGGCTCTTTGGAAGGCTTTGTGGTGGTGATGAGTTCATTTTTATTTATTTATTTTTTTCCCCAGGTTTACTCACCATTTCTGCGTTATCTGCATCATTTTTTAGAGGCAGTACAGTGCTGGAGGTAGGGAGGACATTTTTCTCAGACTAGCTAGCACAAATGTATAAGCAGGTCTTTTCCTGACCTTCTCTTTGGTTCTTTGGTCTCACAGAGAAGCTTACACGTCAGCCCATTGTCAGGTTCTGCGCTGATGTTTTCCAGGTGATGATTGCTCCCTGATAAATATTTTCTTCTGGAGACTGTTAGGACCAGGTGGGAAGAAACAGCTCTCTGCCTGAGGTACTCATGTCTACTACTCTCCCATTCTGAAACCATCGTGGGGTGTCCATCCCATCAGGCTCGAGCTTTCTTCCACCCTCCTGAAAATCCAGGTGCATTTGACTGAGATGTGTGACAGGTGCAGCCCCTCCTGCTTTGGAGTGGGGGGAGCCCCATGCTCACAGACAGGGGCTGGGCGAGGGACCGGCTTGGGTCAGTGTGGTTACAACATGAGGGTTCCATAGGAGCACAGAAAGCCCTACAGGGGTCTGGCTAGCTCAGTATATTAACATTAATGTGTTCCTTGAAGAGGGATGAGGAAGCTGAGAGTTCTGTGCTTTCTTTTTCCTTTGCTCTGGCTCCCAGGCCTTCCTCTGCATTATTTGCTGTATGTTTGTAGCTGGGAGCTGGCAGTGCCTGTGCTGGAGCTGTGCCCTGCTGCTGGGGCAGAGGGGCTGCAGGAGCCTGCTGTGTGCCATGGGGCTGTCCTGGGTGGGCAGGGTGCTTGGAAGCCGTGTGCTGGGAAAAGCTGTGGCTGCTGGGGCAGTTCCCTTTGTTTTCAGACGTGAACTGTGATTTAGTATAATTACTTGTTTCCTAATAAATTGTGTGGAGCTCATCTCAGCATCAAAACACATTAAGCTTTTTGCTCTGATGTCCATTACACAGGCTAATTTAATTCATCTTAGGAAGGAGTTTATGACCAGATGCACAAGATGTGGCTCCGAGATATCACGGAGCTGAGCTTGTTTTTCTTTCTGGATTTACTGGGAAGGTCAAATCCTGTTTGTTTCTTATCCTCAGTCCCCCTAGGGAGAATGGACTCAGTGATCTCTTGGGGTCCCTTCCAACCCCTGTGATTCTGTGGTTCATCATTTAGCTGAAGTCAGGAGAGCTCCACAGATATGAATGAAACGAAACTGATGTGATATCAGAGCAGCGCAGGTGTGAAGGTGGGATCACGTGGATGAGCCTGCCTGAGAAGGACATCCACCCGTGTGTGTCAGAGTCACACTGTCACCGAGACTGGAAAAGCCCTCCAGGATCCCCAGCCCACCCCCCCATGCCCATTGCCCCTGTCCCTCAGTGCCACATCCCCACGGCTCTGGGACACCCCCAGGGACAGTGCCCCCCACCCCTGGGAGCAGTGCAGTGCTGAGCGCTCTCTGGAGCAGAGATGTCCCGCAGCCCCCAGCCTGCCCCTGCCCTGGCACAGTGTGAGGCTGTCACCTCTCATCCTATCGCTGTTCCCTGGGAGCAGAGGAACAGAACCGACCCCCCCTCGCCCCAACCTCCTGCCAGGAGCTGTTGGAGCCATGAGGTCTGCCCTGAGCCTCCTCTGCCCCACATGAGCACCACAGCTGCTCCCCCCAGCACTGTGCTCCAGACCCCTCTCAGCACTGCTGCCGTTCCTGGGACTCAGTGTCTTTCTGGCAGTGAGGGGCACAACCCCATGCTTCCAACACACTCATCTCACCAATGCTCCCAATGTTTCTGCTGCAACAGCTACTCTTTAGCTAATGGAATTAGCTAAAATGTATTTTGAATTGAAATGGAATTAAAATAGGAGTGGTGCCTACTGACACTATTTAACCAGGAATATAACAGGAATGCTTATTATTATTTAGTGAGTGAAAAAACTTATTAACAGGCTTCATCATGATGTTCTGGAGATGAGTGTAGTTCATTACTGAAGCTACTTTGAAAGCAGAGGTAGTCTGCAGCTAAACACAGTTTAAGGTCATTCTCCCACATTTCATCGCTCCCATTTTTGCTTTTCTTGCTTATTTTTCCACACTGTGCTAGGACAAGTGACGGATTTCCATGGCAACCCAGCGTTAGGTCGGCACGCTCACGAGGGCCAGCACTGCTCTGCATGGGAGCCATGCTCTCCTCCAGCTGCTGCTGCCCCATAGCAAACCCAACTTTATTTTTCACCTTTTCTCCTTGTAGATTCCTTTGGATGCACCATCCCCACCCATTGAATCTTTATTTTGTGTCATGATGACTTTACAGTACCAGTAGTGGTCTGTAATTGATGTCCTGGAGCAGTTTTATAACTTTGTGGTATTTTAGCATCCTGTATACTTGTGATGTTGTATTTGTCAACGAGAGCAGAAGCTGTATTTATTTGTAATCACTTTAAGAGTACCACGACATAGATTGCAGGACTCAATGCAGACTGCAAAGTGCTGTGGCTAGAAAGCCTGCTTCTGCTGTGCTTCATACAGCACAGCACCGGTGGTATCACTCAGGGGGCTCAGTGAAGTTGCTGGAATTGCTTCTGCAGTCTCTGTATGGGTGCATGGCATCATAACACCCTGCAGGCAGCCCAGTAGTGCTGCACCAACCCCAGGGCTACTCTGTGGGCACAGCAGTGGCACAGCACACACGGCACGAGGGCTGTAGTGTGACCTAGCTGGGCTGGGGCAGCTGGCAGGGTAAATGCAGAGCCCCAACAGACATGCTTATGCCACTGAGACACCCTGCATACAGAATTCCTACATGGCTTTTGATGGCTGATTCCTCTGCTGTGTTTTTGCTAGCCCTGTGCAGTATGTTAATGCCAGAGAAGTAATGCCTTTCATTTCATTACCACTGTTCGTCTGGGGCATGGCTTGTTTGTGCAAGGATGTGTGATGTCTCAGATCAGTTGTAAGGGAAGTCCCCAAAATCTTCATTCTTCTCCTAAAACCACCGAGGGAAAGACAGAATTATGAGTCCCTTTGTGCTTCCAGAATCGCCAACAAACTGGAATCCGATCCAGAAGTTCACCGAGTTCACTGGCACCTACATTGCCCTGCATGAGGTTTGAGTCAGGCTGCCCATGCTTGATCAGCACAGCTCTATCAGAAGCTGTGTTCTGGACTGAGCCAAGTGCAGTTTTGTAACAAAACCTGTGTTTGTATGTGTGGTAGTGCACAGTGTGGTTGAAGCATGAGACCATTCAGAAGTGCTTTTGACTGTTTTGATAATCCATTCTGCACGTGGTCATGCCCGCTTTCTCCTGATAATATTCCAGGTTTTGCCCCACAGTTTCATTTGGAAGCATCAGTTAGGACTCAGTGCCTATAAAACCCAGTGTTGCCTGGCAGTGGTGTGGGGAAGGAAGTAGTGTTTCCTTATCCTGCATCCATCTGGTTCAAATTGATCTCCAGCAAAAATGAGAGTAAAGGGGAGAAAAGAGCACACTGTCTGAAGAGGTGAGGAAATCTGCCTGGAAAACAGGGCCCTGCTGCACAGCACAACTTAATGTAGATGAATGCTGCTCATCCCTTTGAGTGATAAGTGCAGGTCCTCGGCGTGAGACAGCAGTTGTGGCTTGAAGGCCGTAAGCCTTTCTGCATAAGGTGACCTGTCTCCTCCTGGTTTCCCTTTTAACACCAATTATGAACCAGATTGCTCTCTGGTTGCTTGTGCCAGGCCCCTCTGGGCACAGTGACAGCTCGGAGGCAGCCCAGCGTCACGCTGCTCTTCTTTGCAGCCTTATTGCACTAGGACAGTGCTTGGCCCAACCCAAACCTGGCTCCGGGGCAGGGGGGCTTACTGCAGAGCTGCTGGGTAGCTTACGGAGTCACAACATCATTCAGGTTGGAAGAGCAGGAACCATGAAGTCCCCCACGTGGGTGTGAAGGCTGCTGCGAGGTGACTTGGAGGCTGGTTAGTGCTGGGGATGGGGGCCTGCCCTGGGCAGGCAGAGAGCGCAGCAAACAGTGATGAGGGCACATCAGCTCTCGTGGTGTGGAGCTGTGGTGGGAAGGTTGCCTCCTGGCCTGTGTTGCTGTGTCGTCGTGTCCAGCAGGAAAGCACTCTGAGCCACACCTAACAGTTGTGGGAAACCCTTGAAGCTCTGCCAGTACATTTAATAGATGGTAGCTGGATCTTTTCAGTACTTTTAATGCCATGCTCATTTCTTGATGAGCAATTCAGAGCTGCATTCTGCTGGTCTCTGTCCTGATGCACTCAGTGCTTTGCTTACCTCAGTCTGGTGCTCGTCTCCCAGCAGCAGTGCTGGGGAAGCACTGGGGCTCTGTCCAGCAGCATGGTGCAGCTCTTGTGTCAGCCAGAGTTTATTCCAAAGCTCGAGCACAGTGACTAAATATTTTAGAAATCTGAGGGTGTGTTACGGTGGGCTTGGTGGCTGACTGAGCATTTTGCCGGTCCTCTTATGTGGATGGTGTTGCAAGGGTCCGATTTGGGCTCAGGTTGGTGATTTTGCATATTGTGAGCCCTTCCAGCTGACAGTGATGGCTGTACCCCAGCCCTGCCAGCCTGGGGGAGCAGTGCACGGCGTGCTGGGCAGGATGGGAGCTGGCGTCCAGCTGAGCTGCTGCTCCCTGATCCTCCCTGAGCGCTCCCTGGGCGGTAGCTGTGCCCTTTTCCAGCTCTCTGCCATTAAAAATAATTGTTTCTAATCCTGAAGATTTTACTCAAGGGACGTTTTACCCCAACGAGATTCTCACAAAGGCTGAACTCAGTGACTTTGGGCTGAGCAGACGAGGGAGGGGGGAAGGGAACCAAAATTAAGTGTAATATTTAAGCACACTTTAAATGTCATTTGTGGACCAACACAATTTATTATTGGAGTAAAGATACCTGCAGTGTTCTTCATAATGGACTTCTTTCACACTTAACAATCTGTTAAAGTAAAGCATTTAAACAACTTCAGAAGTGATCCACAGCTGCAGTAATCGTCTCTGCAAGGCATTATTGATTACAATCATACTTCTAATTCCACTGCTTTTAAAAATATTCTTCCCAGCTTTGGTGGAAGGAAACTTTCTCCTAGGAAGAGTGAAATTGCCATAGAGCCCATGTTATTAAGTCCTCCGAGCATTTAATTTCACTCACTGCACTTGTTAATTGCAGCCTTGCAAAACAGTGGCACATCCCACGCGCGTGCAGTATTTATTTTCGCTGATGGATCTCTAAGAAGAGGTTGGAGATGTGTCAGTAGCGTCTGTGGCTCTGTGAAGCTAACACACGCAGAGTTAAAAACAGTTACAGATGAGAGGGCATTGCTGTGTCCTTCATCCTTCTGGGCCCAAAGGACGAAGGGAAACTCCTCCAGGAGCAGGACTGCGTTGATCGACCCAGCAATGGCGTTCACGACTCTTCCAGCATTCCTGCTCGCTTTCCCCCCAAACCAAATAGCTGCATTGTATCTGCCATAAAGTCATGATTAATGGAAGACCTACAGCCCCGTTCAGCACATCTGAGCACTGCTCGCTGCTTTTAATTGACTTACCCAGCATCCAGTGTGACGTGCTGCACTTGGATGGGTTCCTTTAGTTCCCACCCTTTGAACGTTCTTTTTCCTGCTAACATCTCACTTTTGACATTGAATCTCTTGAAGCTTTATCAGGAAGAAACGAGCTTCCACGAGATCTGAGCCGAGCAGAACGGAGGTTTGGATCCGATCCTAATTTGAGAGAGCACTGTTGCGGCTGGTGCTTGGGGACGTGGCTCTCATTAATCAACCCTGCACAGCCTGGATCGCGAGAGCCTCCTCCTGCAGGAGATCTCTGCGCTGCAGGGCGTGCGGGCAGCGCGGGCTGATGGCTTCATTCTGAGCTCCATCATCTAGTTTCGTTCCAAACGCTGTCATACCCCAAACAAACGTTGCTGTCTGCTGCCCCAGCATCGTCCTGCAGTGCAGTGCTCCAGGCAGCATCGCGGACTCTTTCTCTGCTCTTTCTCTACTTTGTGCTGTTCCCTCGCTCTTCTGAAGTGCAGAGAGCAGTTCTGTGCAGATTCAGCCCCTTGTGTGGCGTTACTACCTCTGATACACACCTGAGCTGTTCTGAATGTGGCACAGAGAGAATGCTGATCCACCAGTGGACACTTCAGGTGCCACAGATCTCTGGGATCACAACTCACGCCCGAAATTCCCAGTTTCTGTAGTGTACTTCGTTGCACAGTTTCAGTCTCTAACGCTGGGGAATCTTTTACTATTGATCACATTTTTTCCATTTTTATTGCATGTGAACTTTGATCAAGTCTCTGCAAAGATTTCTTGTTGCTGAGATAAACAGCCTTCCGTACTAGAAAGTTGCTTTACTGGTGCTCAATTGGTCTCCCATCCCTTCTCTGAACTTCATCCATTTTTCCCGTGCTTTTCTTTAATTGTGGGCACAAAGCCTGGAGTTAATAGATCCTCTCTATTCCAATACAGTGTTGCCTTATTTACACTTCCAAGTGCTGCAGGAGTTCATTGCACCACAGGATTGTGCTGTGCTTTCTGTAACCCCTGCGTGATGCAGCTCACTGCTTTCCGTGCCGGGGTCCTCTGCTACCCCAGCTCTGTTCACTCAGCAGTTCTTCTTGTGTCCAACAGGGCAGTGCTTGGCCGTGGTGTAACGTGTGCTCTTTGCTTGTTCCTTCTTGTCCAACCAAGGACAGTCACCCGCTCCCTTTGATATTTTCAGCTCAGCTATTTTTAATTCCCTTGCACGTAATGATTTCATGCCTTATGTCATTAGAGAAAAGGTGAAGTAACAAAAGGCCGAAGTCTGGGACCTGGATTCAAACCACGCTTCTGTGCTGGCTCTCCATGGACAGCTGGGCTTCCGTTCTGAAGTCTTCTGGTGCTAGTTTCATGTTCACTTGCTGTAATGTCCTGATTTTGTGACGCTCCTCTTTTCTCTTTCAGAAGCCTTACGGCAGCAAATTCAGTGCCTGCTGGTTGGGTTGTGTTAGCAGAGGCACTGCCATCCCCACCCCTGTAATCCCATCAGAAGAAGTTGGCCTTGCTGACTTGATGCATCATTTTTAATTCACACATTAATGAAGTACTGGCTCTTACTTTGTTAAGGCTTTGTAATTCTTTATAAATAATGCTGCCCGTTGCTCCTTCCATCACACCGTGCAGGATCAGTGTCAGGCGGGCAGCCTGTAACTGCTCAGATTATCTCCTTTTCCCTCTTACTCATTTGGTTCAGCAGCTGCTTGGCCCGTTCTAGTTCTCACCAAGGACCTGCCGTGTGTCGTGGGAGACGTTGCTGTGGTTTTGGCTGTAACCTGCTGGTTCGGAGTATTAGGACAGATGTCAAAGACTCCAGAAATGTGCAGACACAATTTCTGAGGACATTGCCCTTAGAAAAGGAGTAGAAACGTACAGGGAAGGATGTCATGCACTCTCCTGATAGATCTTTCTGAAATAAAGCCCTTGGGTTCCTATAAATTCTTGGTATGCTGATGGCAGACTGGCCTGCAGAGGTGGTGGTGGATTCCTTGCTCCAATAAGCCATCAGTTTATTTTACTTCTACGTTTGTTCTGAACAGCAGCAGTGGGTGCTGGGACTGCTGCCTGGCCGAGTGCCTCTGAGCTGGCTCCTGCAGGACAGTCGTGCTGTGCAGTGCTGGGCTCCTCTCCTATGGCAGCTGCTCTTGGTTGACTTTGCCCATGTGCTGTGGGGAACGTGTTGCAGAGAAATGGTTCTGAATTGCAGAGCTGTCATCTGCCCGTTGTCCCAGAGGAGACATTGGAAACGTATTACCCTGCTCCTGAGCTCTCACCATGTGTTCCTGCAGCGCTCTGAACCTCGCCGTGCTGAGGGGAGCGAGAGATCCTTTCTGGCTACAGAAAACTCTGCTAATTAAGAACTATGATAGAAACAATCCCAGAGTGGCTCCAGGGAAAGAGAAATGTGTCCTTTTTACCTTTTCATTTTGCAATCGTGCTGTTGAGAACCAGGGGAGCAGGGGAGGAACTCGGTCTCAGGCATTCCGTCCGTTGCTGCCATCATCCTTACAAATGAAAGTTCATTGCTGGTGTTTCTGTGAGATGAAGAGGAAATCTTCCCTTTCTCTCTTATTAGCTTCCATTTTATTTTCTCCCATGCCCAAAGTGTAACCTCAGGGCAACGCCCCTGGGTTAAGGGCTGGGCCTTTGGTTTCCAGATCCCCAGAGGTTAATTGGAATAGTTAATGATAAGTATTTTGTCTACGTGTAATCTATACAGATGTTTTGTCTACGCTATTTTTATCTTTTTATCCTTTGTTTCAAGCTTTGCTCTTCAGCTTTGTTTACCTAAGCATTAGTCAAGCTGTGGGTGTGCAGTGAGTTCTAGGTGGCACTGTGGTTAACCAAACAAGCCCAGACTACCCCTGTCCCGTCCTGTTCTGTCCTGCCTCCTGCACTGGGAGGCAGTTGTGGCCTTCCTGGGTGTGCTCTGATGGGGTGCCCCAGCTCCAAGCTCCTGCAAAAGTTGTTTTCAGTTAGTTTGTCATATAAGAAATGGAATTACCATGTCTGTGTGATTGCATGCAACTAAAAGATCAGATTTCTGTATGCAGCTGTTTGGTACCTCTGGAATTTGGAGGAGAATTGGAGGAGAGGGGCAGGATTCTTCACCCCTGTCATGTCTGCATTTTGCTTTCTCTGAGTGCTGGTTCCTCCCCAGGAACAGCTCTGACTGCACTGTGTTCGTTTCTGGGCTGCAGTCTGTGTTACTTTCTGCCAGGAGGAGCATAAACCACAAGCCTCAGGAGTCCCGTGCCATCCTTGGCTGCTCTATCTATGTGGATGCTGACTAGCACAAGTTAACTCGCAGCAAACACGTTTCTGTTAAATAACGTGATGTAGGACTGTCACTACGTGGCAGAGCAAGAACCCAAAGTTGCACAACAGCCAGGATGCTTTGCAGCTATTCAGGTCTCTGGGATGCAGCAGCTCTGCAGTGTTGGGCAGTGCTGGTGTGGAGGTGCAGCGCTGTGGGGCTGGGCAGTGCTCTGGCACCGATGTACAGCAGTGCTGTGGCTGCAGGCAGCTCTCTAGGAACCATGCTGGATGCAGGCAGCCTGGCTGAGAGCTTTCCTAGAAGTCCTTCAGCCTGGCTGGGGATGGGCAGCCCTCGGCAGGTCACCTTTCCCTTTCTCTGTCTCTTCTTCATGCCCTGTCTTCCCTGCTCGGTACCAGGAGCATCCTTTACAGGTCCAGTGAGCATGCAGTTATTGCTGGCAGCCATGAATGTTAAATAACATTAGAAAGCATCTGAGGCAGTGCAGAAATCCAAGCGATGAAGTAATTCTTCTTTTGGATCTGACCCAGAACTTCTAGTTGCTGCCTTGTGATGTGTGTGAGAATGTCAATCCGCTGGAGCAAATCGCGGGCGACAGATACACATGCACAGCCACAGCCCCAAAGTGCTCAGAGTTATGGACGGTTCTGAAACACTTGAATGGCTGCTTTTTGGTGCCCTGTGATGGAAACAAATTGCATCATTCATATTTAACATAGAACCTGATTCTTCTTGTCTTTTATTGCATGCTGGAGAAGGTTGGCCAGCGCTGCTGTAGGAGAGATGAAATGTTTGCAGCTTGTCAGATTTGGGAAGTGTCGTGGGGCTGGGAGCAGAGGGGGAGCCCAGGAGCAGTGCCCTCAGAAAGGGCCCTGTGCTGGGTGAGGCTGCTGAGCAGAGCAGCCGTGCAGCTGTGCGTAGCCAAAGGCAGTTGCTAATATTCAGTGGGGATTTTACATCACTGGATACAAATGGACTGTGCCAAGTGATAGAATAGTCAGTCATTTCCTTTAGAAATGTGGGGTATGACATAGGATGCATCACATCTCTGCTGCTTGTGCTGGGGGGAGAAAATAGGAGGTGGCAGCTGACGGGAGAGCTGGGGACGTGCTGCAGCATTTTGAGTCTGCGCTCACAGCTGCTGATCATGACATACGTTTGTGATATAATTTAAATCGATGACAAGTAAATTGCGCATTGGATTGGCTCTGTGGTGTCTCTCTGTGGTTTCCTGTGTGACAGGAAAAAGCCACGGTGGTTTGCAGAAGTCCCTTGCATGATCCACTGCGGTGCCGTTGAGCTCATCGTTTTGCCTCGAGTGGGACTGGCACAGCGCAGAGCAGTGCTGCATGGCACCAGACCTCAGCACAG
This sequence comes from Odontophorus gujanensis, assembly GCA_013399175.1. NCBI lineage: Eukaryota > Metazoa > Chordata > Aves > Galliformes > Odontophoridae > Odontophorus > Odontophorus gujanensis. The sequence goes on along the minus strand of VXAB01004675.1, from coordinate 272,248 downwards.
CCCTCTGCTGCACCCACACTGCTGCCCCGGGCACACCTGCTGTGTTGGGACCTTCAGCACGAAGGAGCACTGACATGACTCCTCTTGCTTTGCTTTTGGGAAGTGCTGACCTCCTCCAGTGTGAGAGCTGCTATGCTAAAAGCTGCACAGCCAACCCAGGGATGCAAAGCAAACTGCCACTTGGAGCTCTGTATAGAGAATGCACAAGATAAAATCGAGAACTTTGACATTGTTAATGTCCATGTTCATATATGTCAGTAAGAAATCCTCTTCTGCTTTTCAGTGTCTTGTATTAAAACATCAGTGAGGGCAGCAGGTGGGGCATGTGGGACAGATCTTTAGCTTGGAATTGTAGGGTGCTTTCCTTCTGCGTGGTGCTGGGCTGCTCTCCTGGTGGGGACTCGCAGCATGGGCAAGAGCTGCGGCAACTTCTGTGCTGATCTGCACTCTGCTTTATGGTTTCATAGGATGGTCAGGGAGTGGTGGGGTCACTGTCTCTGGAGGGGCTTTGGACTGTGGGGATGTGGGCATTATGGGGGGTCTTAAAGGGCTCTTCCAACCCGGGTGGCTCCATGTGCTGTGACAGTGCTCTATCAGTGTTGGTGGTCGTGGCTGTTAGTGAGGAGCGTGCATCAAATTACACATCAATTTTATTTCATTTTTTAATTAAATGAAAGCTAAATACAAATTCTGATGATCAGTTAATCAGTGGTTTTATTAACAACTATTAACATCAGGGGTCAGTGAGAGGGTGTTGGGGGGTGTTTACCAAGTGCTCCCCACCCTGCAGGAGAGACCCTTGGGTTGCTGCTGGTGGTCCATCAGGGGCCATCTCTGGCACCTCTGGGCTCCCTGAGTTTCTCTGTCTCGGCACCTTGGTTGGTTTGTCAGTAATCTGGTGTTGCTCTGGGTGTCTGGGCACTGCTTGGATGGTTTCAGTGCAGGAAACACACTCGGTGAGGCTGGAAACCCATGGCGAGGCGGGCACGCTCAGCGACCCATGGCTGAGGCACAGCAGTGCAGCGAACCGTGCTGCCTGAGGAGTGCTGCTGGAGCAGACAGCCTCTGGGCCGGCAGGAGAGATGTCTGCACTCGAAGAATGTGTAGGTTGTGCCAGCCCATCCTCCTTGGGCAGTGCAGGGAGGAGAGGGTCCCGCTGCCTGCAGTGGATGGGGACGGTGTGGATCTCCAGCTCTCGGTCACATGCCTGGGCTGTGAGGTTGTGTTTCCTCTCGTGCTCCCATTTAAGCTGTTCAGGTGTGCTTTGCTTCAATAAATAACCTCTTAACATGAAAGGATTGCTACTTTATCATTGTACCAGCAATGCACAAAGATAATTCTATAAATGAACAACAAAAAAGTGAGGCTATTGTGTGATCATAAAGTGAGGTGGCTGATGATTCTGCTAAGGATGTGTTGTACTTGAGAGCCTCTGGTGAGAACGAAGCTGCGGACAGATTATTTTAGTCATTCCACAGCAAAAACGTGGTCTGACAGCTCTGTACTGCAAATTAACTGTATTTTCCTGATCTGTGACCTTCTGACATGACTGTAGCAGCTGTTGCACTTCAGGCCCCCAGGGCACCGTGCTGCTGTCGGGGTGGCTGAGCCGGGTGCCTGGAGGACGGTGTTGTGCTTTAACTCCTCCTCAGCAGTGAGAAACAGCCGTGCAGCGATGGCTGTTCAGTCCCTTTCCTCATCTCCTGTGGCTGGAGTGTGCTCAGATACACGTGTGTGCAATCCTATAAACGCTGGATTCCCAGCAGCTGTGGTGTCCGGGGGATGGAGGTGCTCTGTGCAGGATGCTCGAGGAGTGGCTGCATTTACCCTTGATGAAGCCAGCAGGGAGGGACGCTGGCATTTCTGGTGCTGAAAATATTGGAGTCAAAATCTAATGGGCTAAACTGGAGGAATAAATCTGTGCTTGGTTTGCTTCCAACATGGGTTCCCACAGGGTTTATTTGAATGCATGAATATGACTGCCTGAACGTGTCTGCTTCTGTGTCTGTGTTACTGTTCCAGTTTGCTGTGTGAGGAGTGAAAGAGGACCTGGTGCAATTAGCAGGACAGTGCTACACAAAGCTTTGGTGCTGTAGGGAGGGAGGCACTGGCCCTTGTGCTGGAGGGTGAACTGGCCCCATCCTGCATGAGTGGGACCGTCGAGTTACAGACCCATGTTTTCATCTTGCTACTGACAGGGACGGTAGAATAGAAGTGCAGACACATTCCAGAGCTGTCATTGGGAAGTCCCAAAAGCACCATTTATTCATTGTTTTTCTGGGCAGGACCATACAAAATGTATGGTTAGAACAGGAGTCAAGTGATTTCGTGTACCCCGAGCGTGGCTGGTTTTTCAGCCCTGCTCAGGTTAGTAACCTTCATCTCTGGAGTGCTCAAGAAAGGAAGATTTTATTACATATCTTTTTTTTTTGGTTTGTTTTTTTTTTTTCCCTCAGATTTCTCTCTGCTTTTGAGACCTGAGCTGTTAGTTTTAGCTCGATACACGGGTGGTTTCATAAGGTTTCAATAGCACATAGGAGGGCTTGCTAGCAGAAGCAATGGAGCGCTGTTAATCTGGGAGTGATATATTGCATGTGTCAGAAGGAACATCTGTACAACGGGGAAAAAAAATGTATGCACTTTGGAAATGGGAGCTAATGAAGTGAAATTAGCTGGCTAAAACATGAGTGATCGCCCAGAATTCCAGTGAGAGCCCCAGCCATTGCCGTGGGGATGAGTGCCATGCTGGAGAGCTGCTGGCCTGGGCTGAGCACCACTGGAGAGCTGCTGGCCTGGGAGCAGTGAACAGGCTGGCCTCAACAGAGATGCTTTAGCTGTTAATGCTTGGTTGCTTTCTAGCAAACTAACAACAAGAGCAGAAAGAAACAGAAGAGGAATAACTGTCTAGTAATGACTTGAGCTCTGTATTTTTCCCTTTCTTTCACCTCAGTGTTATGGTTTTCTACAGACAGTACAACTGGGAAGGTTTTTTAATGAAGTATCCTACCACAGAATAAACCCTTGAGAGTGTCTGGAGGTGAAAACAAAATGTGGCATGTTGATAGGCAAACATAAGATAACTAAAATACAGATACCACAGTGACTTGGACCCAGGTAACTATAGACCAGTCAGCCTCACCTCCATCCCTGGAAAGGTGATGGAACAACTTATCCTTGGTGCTGTCTCCAGGCTTTTCAAGAAATATCCCAATACAACTTTGTGTGATTTCCCACGTGTTCTAAAATGTACTGATGAAGACTATGACATCGTGAAGGTGGCAAAATGGTTTTAAAAGTATTTTTGTCAAGAACCATGGAATATGTTTTCCTGACCTCCATGCTCTGCCTTTAGCCACCGTTCAGATCTGCAACCAGGCTGGACATGCCTTTCATCCATGCTTTTTTCCATTCTTGTGCCATCCTTATCAGACTGTGGAGCAGTCCTCTCTCATCCAGAGAAAATGCTGATTAATTTATCTCTATCCACATTTCTCTCACTCCAATTTTCCACAGCAAGAGCCTTTCCTAGAGACACAGAGTGGTTTTTTTTCGTCATTTCTCCTCTATCCCTTCAGTGGGAAGTGAATCAGAATTGGATAGAATCTCTTCCATCTCCACTCTTCCCAGTAGTTTTCTCTCATATTATACTTGTGCTTAGCTACTAATGTTTGGAGGAAGCTTTTTTTCTTCATTTCTGATTTCCCTCACGATTGCTAATGAAAAATGCAGTGTTTCACTTTTCCTGTTTCTCAGCTCCCTTTCACATTTTCTTCGATGTTTTCCATGAGTGATTCCCAACTCTTTTCAGCTCAAGTTCTTCTGCTGCATTCTCCTCTGTCTGTGAGTTGATGGCAGGTGAAACAGGAGAGCTTTGTCCAGTTTCACACAGGAGGAATCTCTGTGTAAGAGTGCACAGAGCTGGGCCTGGAGTGTCCTCTGCAAGACTTTGGTTTCTCCTGAGCTGCTGTTAGCTGCAGTCTCTGTAGTGTGCTGCTCCAGGGCTGCCAGGGAGGGTTGCCTTCCCTTGCTCAACGCAAATAATGGATTGTGATGTAGCTTCTGTCTGCTCTCCAGGCGCTGATCTATCTCTTCTTACTCTTGTTATTTTCATCTGTGTGGTGGGCAGTTGTCCTGTTGTCTCAATTAAGTCTGTATTTTCTGCTTTTGGATTTTATTAATATTATATAGTTGTAATGTTTGAGGACCTAAGTCTTCAGATGTTTATTGCTAGATTGGTATGAGCTAAGGGCTGTTGCTCTGATGAGTGCTTTGTCGAGGATATTGGCAGTGTTGGGCTCTGGTGACCTCACCCTGAAACACATTTCTTGCACTCTTTATGAGCAGAGCTCATGTGCTCAGTATCTGTGCAAAACAACATTGATTTCAGTGGAACTCAAATGTGTCCTGTTGACGAGGTAATGGATTGTAACTAACATCACTGTTAGGGAAATATGAGTGGTGAAATCAGACCTAAAGGGCAAGGCAGGAAATCAGACGGGTAGGTGTGGCTGTGCCGCTCCTTGTAGGGCTGATAAGTGGCTGTAGGCATTACATCTTTATCTGCAACAAAGCCAGAAGGAGGCTGTGGGCAGCAAGAACCCAAGGAAAACTAGAAGAACAAGAACCTAAGGAAAAAGTACTCATCTTGATTTCTTTTTCATGCTGGTCATACGCACAGGGTAAAATCAGGGTGTTACCTTTTTCTAGTTTTTGAGTACTTGACATAACAGAAAAATAGATCTTTGAATGAGATACTAAGTTATAGAAATCACTTTTGGTGTTACTTAGACTAACACGTATTATTAACAAAGTGAGCAGCTTTAACCAATACATTTTATTATTAACCATAGATTCAGCTGTCTTAAACTTCTAAAATGGAAACATCCAAACAGTTTTCTTGGGTATCCAAGATTTGTGGTTAAATAGGAATATCTATTGCACATTACAGCAAGCATCCTTTGACAGTAAATACCGTGCTAATGAACTACACAGTGTGCAAATCCTTCCTCTGTGTTCCTTTTACGAGATATGCCACAATGTAATTAGAACAGTATTGAGCACAATTGCTAGATATTCTTTGCTCAGAAGACAGTGAGGCCCTGGCAGTGCCTGGAGCTGTGGGTGTCCTAGCCCTGGAGGTGCACGAGGCCATGAGTGGGGGGCAGCCAGCCCATGACAGGGGATGGAGCTCAGTGGGCTTTAGGCTCCCTCTGACCAACCATGCTGTAATTCTGTGGTTCTGTTCTGGGTATCCTTTCCCCATGCACTCAGAGCTGCCTTCCCTCAGTGCTCTGCTCCCCTGAGGTCCTCCTGCAGTGCTGTGCTGCACCTTGCTGCTCAGATGTTGGAGCAGTGTGCATGTGCCCTTCTCCACGTTCTTAGCAGCTTGGTACCTCCTGGATAGGCACCAAGGGACGTATCTTCAAACTGGGCTTTAACCTCTGTCTATAAAACACACATTTACCTCTACTGAAAGACACTTTTATGTGCAAGTTGGGTAATTAAAAATTTAATCACCCTTTCCCAAGTGAAAACAGTGTTTTCTGCACAGAAACAGGAGCAAAGTTTAGATGCTTCATTCCAGAGAACTATTTGCAAGCTCAATAGAGTCTGAAATGACTTGTTTGCCTTAAAAATAACAGAATGAAAAATCCTTTACGAATACACTTTGCCAGCTATCCAGAAGGAAAGGAACCAAGCAAATCACTGACCTGGAGAGCTGACCTTGTTTCATCCACTGGCATACGGACCTGTCTAGCATTTGATAGGCATGTTCCAGCTAAGACATCTTTTATTTCTGTAGAAATTATGAGCTGCTCTTAAGCTCTCAGAATCATGATTGGATGATTTGAACTGCTGGAAACATCACTGATATAACCTCCCCATTTTCTGATCTGGTAATGGAAAATGTGCATGGATTTGGGCTGAGTGGGAGTGATTCCAGCAGTGAGACACTGGGCTGATTCTCTCTCCCAGGGACTTGTGAGCAGCATAGCTGGACTCGATCATCCTTATGGGTCCCCTGCAAATTGAGATGTTCCATGTTTCTCTTGTTTCTTGGTAACTCATGGCAATATTAATCAGCTGGATGTATAGATAAAACTGATAGGTGTTGAATCATCATTCATTAATTTCATGCAATGATATGACAGACCTTCAAAGGTGTTGCAAGCATTGCCTGAATGGTGGCAGCATTGTTTCGTGCATAAGATTGCACATAAAACTGAGACTGAGCTGATGCTTGTGAAAGATCTGTCTAGATAAAAGCAACTTCACCATATTGTCTCAGGTTGCAGAATTACGCCTGGCGGATGAAACCAGGCGTAGTGGCCTATGAAGCAGCCAGTTTTCAATTATCCCACACATTCCCTGCAGCTTCTGTGACCAACTGAGACAACACAAGAAGCTTCATTTTCCTCTAAAATATATTTCAGCCTTGAGGTGAGCAATATCTCCCATTTTTTTCACTGTTGGCTGTGTCCCCAGTCTCTAAGGGTGTCACTGTGTTCACCCAACTGGTGGTCCTGAGCTCGGCCTCTGTTGAAGTCCATTAAACTGACTCCTACAGTTGAGAAAACCTTTATTCCTTCTTGTCACAACTAAACTAACGTTGGAAGCCAACTGAAAAAATGGAATGTGTACTGCTACAGGAAAAGTGTGCCCTGGAGGATTTTCCTATTGAGCAGAAAGGCTGCAAGGGTCTGTTGAGCTAGCTCTAAAGCTGATTTACAGTGTTGTGCATGACAGAGTACGGCTCAGAATCATGCATAGATCATTTGTTACATTATTTATGTATTTATTGTTCCCCAAAACCACTTTCTATGAGTTCGGAAGATGATGGATGTTGCCACGTGCTTGTGTGATCCAGACGTGTGTGAAAATTAATTTAGTATCATGCTCTGGCATTTTAGAGCACCGTGTTATTACCAGTGCTTATGGTTGTTCTACCTTTGTTGGTGCAAGCACCGATACCTGTTCTTTGTCTGAATTAAGAAGGATCTCAACTTCTATGCAGTTTTACATTTCTGGTTGTTGTGTGTTGTTTGTTTGTTTTTTGAACAAACACTCTAATTGTGTTAAGAAAAATGTACCAAAAGCATGGCACAGCGTGCTGTGTAAGAGCAGGAAAATAAGTACTTTCTTTGTGCTTTTGTGATGCAGAAGGTGCCAGCCCAGCTCCTACTCATGGAACTGGAGCTCCTGGTGTTGGTGACTGGCAGGGGGAGGGGCTGGATTCCCATCTTCCCTTCATGCCTGTGCTGCACTTGTTGGCGTTTGCTGGCAATAAACTCATGCTGGTATGATTCATGTGAAGTATACATGTGTATAGATTATTTACGGTGATTCTGATTTTCCACTGTTAACTGCCATAAGTTGGCCTCAGGAAGATAAGATTGTGCTGGAGGTTCCTGAGATCCACCTCCAGACATGGGCTGATTCCTCTGTGGGTTCTTGGGAGGTTCTGGTTTGGCTCTTTGCAGGCATTTCAGTGCCTCAACGTAAGGCTGAGTGCTCAGACAGGCCAGGAGCCCCCTCTCTGCTGAGACCTCAGAATCACTTCTGGGGGACAGAAAGGAAGCTTTTCAGTGACCTCACAGGTGTCCCACTAAGGACGAGGGCTGCAAAGTAAACCCATCCAGGAGAGAACCCCAAAGCAAAGAGGCTTTGTAAGTGTCCCTGCTGCAGGAAAAGCTTCTTTTGATCAGAAGGAAATTAAACAAAAAATACATCTCCATAGGAAAGCAGGCTTTACTGCCACTCAGAGCCACAATACTGATTTTCTGAGTCTCAACTCAATGAGGAATAGGAACAAATGAGAAACTTGCTTTCACTTGCTCATTTGACAGTTTTATTTTCTTTAGTGCTTTCTACTTGTAACCTTAGAAAAGAATGGTGTCATGGTTTTAGGGCTTTTAGTCCTTTTAGGACTACTTTTTTTTCATGTGACAATGAAAACTGTTCATCTGAAAACATGGGATTGATTCTGCTCAACTGCATGATTACTGGATTGCTTTCAGAGAGATTCCATTCCATGTGTGTGATGTAATCAGTTTCCAAACTCACTGCGTAAAAACTGCAAGTGAGCTTCCTGCTAGTGGAAGGCAGCAGCTTCTGGTTTTAAGGGCTGGATTGATTTGTCTTTTAGGCTAGAATTCTTGTTAGGATCCTCCTTACAGGTGCATCTGATTATTATTATTTTTTTATGTTAAGTGGTACATTAAACAAATATTTTCTCCAGTATTCCAGATAATAATGTTTGGTAGTGCTCCATACTGTACTGTTTCTATGATTGGCTGAGATTATAATTCTCTGCTTCAGTTCCTCACATTTGGTACCTGCCAGTATAACATATTAATTTTGATAATGACTTCCCAGTAGCTTGCATTCAGTTTACCAGGAAAGCTGAGGGCAGCAGCACCGTGCTGCTTTTTGGTCCCCATTGTACTACATTACACACAATGTTCTGTCTCCTGTAGAAAAGTCACAATACCTAAAATAGAGCATTCATCATACTGCTGCTTACAGGAGGTACCGTTCTCCAATGAGCTTGGCTGTCCTTGGGAAAGTTTCATTCCTAAAACAGCAGTGAGAGAATGAAAAAGGGCTTTGCTGCCTCCTAAAGCTATATTCAAACTTTGTCACTTTCTGCTGATGTGTGACAGATGATGCTGTAATCAGTGCAATGCGTTGATATGTATGGATCCCTGGTTCTGGAGGGTGGTTATCATGAGGTCAGTTCTCTGTACATTGTGCCACTGCTCTGGGATTTACAAGTTGTGAATAAACTGCATCAAGAAGTGGAAAGAAGTCTTTCATGATCGTTAGTAATCCACTTATATGTTGTAAGTAGTTGAGTATGTAAGAATAAGGCCCTGCCACACTGCCAAAGCCAATCCAATTTATGATGATCTCCAGTGGTAACCATCTGTATTTATCACTTAATCCATAAGAGATGTTTTTGCAGGATAAAATAAGTTGTTTGTGCACTGAAAATCTTCATGTTTGCAGCAGCAGTGTGCAAACAACCTGCCCTTATTACATCCCAACTGGGAAGGGTGCAGCGTCGCAGTGCTGACGCTGGATTGCTGGCTGGACTTTGTCTTCTCCATCCTTAGTGATTCCTACTGGGGAAATACTGGTGGCTGGACTGGATGATCTCAGAAGTCTTTTCCAACCACGGTGATTCTGTCTTAAACGTTACTGTGATAACTTAGACCATTCTGATGCTTTGGGAATTTTGTGCAGAAATTTGGTGGTGACTCTGAAATGAACAATTTCCTTGCCATGCTTATGAAAAGCAATAATGACTGTGGATCTCCAGTATGCTTCCTTACACATTGCTTTCATTGTCACAGTGCTTCTGCTTCAGAGAGAGCCTAGGCCACTGGGACAATATCATACAATTAAAGACTGATCGTATTATATGCATTAAAAAACAAGTGAAATTAAGGTGGTAAGGCCAACCTATTTTGGACATTTCTTAACTTCAAAGTATATGATTTTCCAGCTTAATATTAACTAGCTTTTTTTTTGCAGTGGACCTGATAGAAGGCCATTGTGCCGTGCACAATGGGAAAATAACGAAGGAGGCTAGCCAAGAGCAATAGGCTGGTTTTCAAAGGCTTGCAAGTATTATTGTTACTGGGCCTATAAATATTGTTTAAAAGCCTTTTAGAAGACAGTTTTCCCCTAGGGGTGCTGTACAAAGCAACAGTGTTCTGTAGTAGAATGTCCTTAATAATACAGGGCTTTTAGATATTGGTACTTTCCTCAATGTCTTTATTCTAAAAATACTGAATAAGGACATTTCTGATGTCTCCTTTTCTTCCCCTCTGAGATATCTTCTTGTCCTGGATTGTGCCTAGCTGTGGATGTGGGTGGCTGGTACTGGCTATCTGTGTGCCATGCAGCTGCCAATGGATGAGATTAAATCGTGCTAGTCTGTAAATGACTTCATTATTCACTGAGTAGCTCCATTTCATACAGAGATTTTGCTCTCATTTCCATCTATATTTTCTGTACAAGGGTTGTCCGGACTTGGTTTGTGGCTGCTGAGGACGCCTTCTCTTTCCCATACTCTCCCTTTCTTCTCCAAGCAGAGTGCTGAGCACCTTGCAGCTGTCTGGGGAGCTGTGCTAGAGCCACAACCTGCCTCAGGCATCCTCCTTCCCAGAGCTTTGGTTGCCTGGAAACTGCAGCTGGGAGAATGGGGAAATTTGAGTTACAGAGAAAATTTTCTCTGGAACAGAGACTGTAGAATTTCTTCCAAAATCACCGTTCAATGAACGGTCAGTAGAGCCATTTCATTCTGATATAATCCAGCTGTTCACCTGTGAGTTTGTCAGAGGATATAGAATGTTGAAATGAAAAGCTATTTTGATATTCTATTCTGGAAAGTTTCAGTTGGATCTTCTTGAGTTTAGTAAAACACTTCTACAATGTGGACAATAAATACCTTGTAAGAACGGGTTTGTATGGCAAACATGTGGTTCCATCCTCATGGCTAGGCCAGTCCAGTGTGTCTTTAATCATTGCCCAGTGTTTATGCATCTGTGCAGTATGGCTGCATTTCTTTCCTCTTTCTTCAGTATCAGAGAGATATGGAAGTGGCACTGAGAGGTGTTGTTGGTGGGCATGGGCTGGGGTTGGCCATGAAGATCTTAGAGGGCTTTTCCAATCTCTATTGAGCTCAAGGTAGACCTGGGTTAAGAGATTTTTTTTTTTTTCTTGAGCTTCACATCTGCTTACGACTTTGAGTGAGGAGGAATGCCACAGAGTTTGGCAATTCTTTTGTATTCTGCTGACACCGATAATAAATAGTGATGAAAAGTCTATTTGGAGTTCCTGAAAATTAATTCTGGAGAACTTCTCTTAAGATGTAGAATGCCTCATGGTCCCTTTATTGAGTCAGGTAGTTTCATTCTCAGTTGTCTTACTGGCTCATTTGTTTATAGCAGTTTTTTTTATTATTTTTCTATTTCTATTGCATTACTATAAGGATGTCAATACAATTTATCGTTCAGTGTCAAATATCTGTTGTAATAACTGTCAAATATCTATTATAATAACATTGTGATCCATGGTAAAAAACTGCAACTGTGTTAGCTGATTGGCAGCTGGGAGCTCCCAACTTGGAGTCATGACTTTGCCCTTCTTGTTTTCATTTTTCAGTTGTTTTTTTTTTTTTTGTTTCAGTTCATGCATTTTGAAGTTGACTGGTTAGACTGGGCTTATGTTAAATGCAGAAAGTGTAAATTAAAAGATAGGGAGCTTGGGGCACAAGCACTGCTGTAATTACTTCATTCAAAGCAGTCTTCTCAAAGGAAGTGCTGACCTACTTGCTTTAAACTGGACCCTCTTTGACCGTACTTAATTAAAGTTCACTCTTTCTTTTCCTTTTTAAGGATCCTGCTGTGTGAAAAACTGTTGTGAATCAAAATGGTCACCACCTAGAAGTCTGCAGCTACGAGTGACTAGTGAGTAGATACTTGGTTTCTTCTCCTTGATAAATATTAACCCTCTTGTAATCGGAGCTGCTTACTGGGTGCAGTGCATGGACTGATTCTGAAAGTGTGCCAAGCAGCAGTCACTAGATTTTCATCCTTATGCCTGAACAAAAAGGGGAAAAATAATCATTTGAATGGATTAACTGACAATATAGTATGCAGAGAGCTAAAGTGCAAGTTCTTTAACACTCCCCCATTCATTTTAAAACAAGCGATGCTTTTAGTTATTTCAGCTGAAATCTGCTGAAACAATCGGCGCTGGTACAGATGCACACGAGTGCAGCTGAGGGCAGGTCCCAGCTACACAGTCTTACTTGTCAATGGATTGTTCCCATCACCGAGTCCAACCCCCTGCCAAAGCAGCTCCCAGCCCAGGTTGCTCAGGGAGGCATCCAGGCAGATCTGCAACAGCTTTGGAAAAATCCACTCACATCTTGTATTCTTGTAAAAACTTGGTCAGGAACCAGGAACAGGTGTCAAAGTGTGTGAAACACCCAGAGCACTGCAGACCTCTGTCTGTGCTTTCGTGTGTGGGCAGTGGATAAAGGAAAAGGCCAGAACCAAAAACTGCCCTAGGATTTCCCATAGCAGTGCTATTTTGGCCATTGGGATTACAAAGCTGTTTTGCTTCCAGCTCTTCTTCAGGACTGAGAACCTGTTTCCTGAAGTATGATCACACATGATTTTCTTCATAAAATTAGTTCAGTATCAGAGGTGTGTAAATATATATATATATTGAAGTAACAGATAGGATTCTCCAGCAGTGGAAATCGATATGTCACCTTGGGTTAAGGAATTTTTTCTTATTTACAGAAGAGAAGAAACTTGTGTTACACTCGGGCTGTAACTAGGGCTGGCTTTGTAGAACAAGGCATTTGCTGTAGTGTTTTAAAAGTAAAAGAGTTCTTTGACTACTGTGGCTTGCAGAGTACAAGGCTGGGTGCTGCCTGTTACAAATAGGCTGTGTGAGTGTCACATCTCTCTTCCATTCCTTGTTAGCTGGTTGACTTTACACTGTTACATTTTGGAGCCATCATCTGAAGAGATCTAAGTTCCCAATAAATAAATACAGCGATGTCAGTTTATGCCAGCTGAGAGCCAGGTCATTTTTATTGTGTAGACACCGATGGAAACAAATGAAGTTTCACCTGAACATAAGAAAGCACTTTTACTATGAGGGTAGTTGAACCCTGGAACTCTGGAACCATAGAGCAGAGCTCTAGGCTTTCAAGTTTCATTTTTGGAGTTACTCAAACAGCAGGGCATGGTCTTGACAGGACTTTGGACCAGGGGTCCCCTCCAACCATGACCATTCACTGGCTCTGATGCCTGTCAGCTTTTTCCTCCTTTCCATTTGGCTATGAATTTAACTTCCTCTAGGATAAAAGTGCACAGGAAAGAAACCTCTGATGAGGAGGCATGAAACTGCTGAGGAATCAGACAGTTTTCTGGCAAAAGGTGCCGGTGGCAATTTAAATCACAGAACTGGAGGGGTTGGAAGGGACCTAGAGATCATCGAGTCCAACCCCCAAATCAGAGGGTTTCTGTCAGTTTCAAAGATGTTCCAAAGGTATTGAAGTGCTGATGCCATTTTTAAGGCAGTCCTCCCCATTCACTGAATGTAACTTTCACTACTCTGATTTTCCAAAAAAAAAAAACAAACCCAAAAAAACCAAGGCAATGTTCCTTTAAAAATCAAATCTGTGTTACTTAATTTCTAGGAGACTAATCAGAGATTCCAATTATATCTCTGATGTGGATTCGTGTAGGATATCTGTCTCCATGTTACTAATAATGCCTTTTAAATAATGGTGTTATCTGCCTAAGTGATTTTGAGATGTTTTCTGCAAAAGCAGCTCTCTGAGGAGCGTTCTCTGTGTCTCATATAACACAGGAACAGATAAGTGTCACAGAACTGTATTATCTGTTGAACACTGAGCAGTGCCAGGGAGCTGAAAAGTTGGTATTTGTTGCCTTCTCAAAGCTAGAGCATTTGGAATCGGGTTTCAGCAGTGGCTTTTGGCACTGCCAGCAGTCTGGGTGCTGAGCATCCATAATGAACGTGCCACTGTCACCAAACCATTTGTGTTGTTCTTCCTCTTGATGAAATAACAAGTAAAGCAGTAAGGGCAGAGGACCTCAGCTTTGGGTGTATTGTGCTGATTTTCTCAGCTCTACTAAGGAGGTCCTGGTAGGTTCCAGCTGCTTTATTTTTGCTGTTAGAGTGACATGTGAGAGTCTTGCTAGGAGAAGGACTCGTCACATAAGTTAACGTGCAGATGCTCAGGATTATGAAGACTGTCTGTCAGGACTGTTTAAAAATACTCATGTGTCTTTCTGGAAAAAGTTAAGTGATGTCAGTTCTGTACCTTGAGATCGACATGCTCCATCTCCTGAAGCATTAATGAGAGTGTTTCCACCACGTGAACGTGAACAAATCAGACCCACTCGTGCTGCTGGCAGTCAGCAGTGCTCCCGTCCCTCCTCACCAGGAGCTTTCTGTCCATCTCCAGTGGAGCACAGTTCCACTCGTGCTTCTGAGGAGATTCCTGAAGCTGCCAAAGTCCACTGTTGCACATCCAATGCTGAAGTGCAACCTAGGCTGTTCCAAGAGCATCAGAATTTAATTAAAAAAAACAAAGCTTTGAGATGCTTTAATTTCTGCTTCAATTACTTGATTACTTGTCAGTAGGAGTTCAAAATAACATTTGATGACATTTGAGATTATTTGACAGAGCATATGGATGTTTATATATACAGAAGTCAAAATATTGTCTTTGTTTCATTTTAACTTTAATCCAGTACAAACCATTACGTTTTGCCTCATTTTCTTGGTCCAAATTTCTTCTGTTTGTGCTGCAATGAAACATCTTGGTAGTTCGGATCGGGAAATATTAGGCACCTTGTGAGTGAATGGAGGAGCAGCTATTTCTAGTCATCTAGAAATGTTATTGCAGTCTATCACATGGGTGTTGAAAACAGCTGCTCCTCTAATTAGTTCACTGAGTATTTCATTTTTCTACATGACTGGAAACGATAAGACACGCCATGCCGTGTGCTGCTACAGATACGACGGGAAGTCATATGAATGCATTGAATGCATTTTTACACGAGGGTTTGGCTCTGAAGTTGGAACTCTGGAAGTTCATTTTGCAACAGCGACCTCATACAATGTCTTCAGAGAATTCGAACAAGAAGTTCTGAATGGGGATAAATCTCATGTTCTGGGTGCTGACTTTCATGAAACTTAATGGCATCTGAGGCATTAATTAATGCTATCTCTGCATTTTTGAGCGCAGCGTTATACATATTACTTTTGTCTCTGTATGGGAACACAGGTTCTTGCATAGCACTGTTGCTGGAGTAATCAATTTCAGACTAGGTAATGAGAAATGTTTCTCTTTGTTCCATCACTGTAGTAAAAGATCAGTTGCATTTAACCAGGAATCAGGGGCAGGCAGCTTTGTCTTTGATTCTTCTCTTTCCCTTATGAGACAAATGCTCGGGTTTTGTGCACCTTGTCACTTGTGTTTCTTTGAAGACAAGAGAAGTTTCTGTGTATCCTCACACCGGGAATTCACGTTGCTTTTGTTAGTTCTATATGTTAACATTGTTATATACTTTATATACAAAGCAAGACAATTCCTTTTCACTCAGTGTGGCCCACACAAGCCAGCAGGTTGGACATCCATGGTTAAAAGGACAGTCAAAAGTGTGTATATATATATATACATGTACTTCTGAAAGGAAGCGTTTCCATGTGAAATTCAGACCTTGATTTCATCTGAGTGTTAAGAGCTGAGAATTCGGTTGTGAGTCATCTTTAGTCATTGCAGAGTCTGACATTTCTGTTTGGAAAGGGCAATACTGTACACATAGGCGGAGGAGTTTGCCTGATTTAAATGTTTATTGACTGATGGAATGTTTTGGGAGTGGAGGAGAGGAGGAAGTGAACATCCTCTGTTTACCTCCTCCCTTATCTTCATTTTCCATTGTGAACTTCTGAAGTGGCACTCGGTGCCAGACCGATGTGTTTCTGTCATCAGCTCCATTGGTAATGCACACTTTGCGTGTGGATGGGCCACTTGGGTACAAATGCAACAGGCTCAGAAGGTCCCAACACTGCGGGTTCAAATTTAGCTGCTGTCAGTGCGTGTAAAATAGTTGAAATCATAGAATATCCCAAGTTAGAAAGGGCCCAGAAGGAGCAAAGGATCGTGGAATCCAACTCCTGGCTCCCAGTATTTGGAGGTGCTTTCTTCACGAGAGGTTTGGGTGCCATGGCACATTCCTTATCCTGTATTTCAGAAGATCTCTCAACAAGCTGTTGAATTTCACATGTGTCTGTAAGCTGATGGTGCTTTTTAGGAAAATTCTTGATAGAAAGAAACTCACTCAGGATAATTTCAAGAAACAACTTGTTCTAAAGCAGCACGAGCTTCTGTCTCCATCAGACTAACATCTATGGTAATCATCTTCTAAATCCAGAAGATAGGTTCTTTTACTGCTAAAAATATCTTTTTTCTATCATAGGAAGTGACGAAATGAAACCACTTTTCTGTAGCTCGGTGCGTTAGAAATTAACGTTCACAAATGGCGAGTTGAGCACCTTCCAGCCTGCTCTTCAGAGCCCCCAAGCTCCCTGACGCCTGCATGCCCTGGAGCTCTCCCTTTGTGGTGGCTGTTTCCCTGCCTTCACTGATGCAGTGTCACCCATGGGTGCACTGAACGTTCACACGTTGGATTACAGTCCTGTTTTCATAGCGGTTATTTTTAAACCTCCCATACTGTTTGCCTAACACAGGTACCTAACGGGTTGTAGATTTCAGCTAATGGAAGGAGATGTACCTGTGTGTTACCCTGTGTCTCCCAGCCCTGTCATTTGGGTTTTCTCTTTGCTTGCCTGTGCTGAGAAATGAGGCCGCAGTGCTTTTGGGATGGGGACTAAGCCCCACAATTTTAACTGGCTCCACTTATTCAAATAGTCGGAGTGTCCCTGGAGGTGCAGGGCAGGTACAGAAGTGTCTGAACATCAGGACATAAAGTGAGGAATACTTTCTTTGTCTCCATTTTTATCACAAATTGAAGTCACCGGTGCAAACATTCTCCTGTTGCTTTTGTTAGTTTTAGAGATATCTCTAGCTAGAAAAAGACCTTCTAATATTTTATGGTAAAGAAATCAGTCCAGGTGTATAAACAGAAATGTCACTCTGGTAGAATTTAGTGAACACAGTTATGCTTGCTCTTTCATTTATACCTGCCAATTTATAGTAACCTGAGGGACTTAATCAGAGCTGGTCCTTCGATCCCTGAATGCAGAGATCTGGAGGTGGTCAGTGTACGAGAGAGATAATAAGAGAAAACCTGTTGAAGTTTATCATTGGTCTCCCACTTCGCATAGCAGTACTTATCTTCAGCCTGGAAACATGACTAATTAGTGATCCATGTCTGATTGGATAGGAGCAAAACAAATGGATAAATGTGTTAGAGATCACTTTGAGCAAAAAGAAGCAAGACTTTAATTGGAAGATTCTGACAATTTTTCGGTTTTACTTAAATAGATCAAACTTAACAGCTTTCATGCAAACATCTTTCAACTGATAAAAATAAATGGTTTTGCTGAGAACGGAGCAGAAGGTGCATCTGAATGCATTCAGGAAAGGTGAAGTAATTTCATGAAGAGAATGGCACTGTGTATGTTGAGGAGGCACAGATCTCACATTCACATTTTCTTGATGAAGTTTTTGAACCGTAGAATGTGAACCTACGAAGCAAATATATTTCCCATGTTCAGATTTTTAATGTTGAAAAGGTTTTTAGTGAAGGAGGAATTGTGGCTGGATTTTGGCAGCTGCCAGTAGCTAGCAGCCTGAACTCCAAAGTACTGTGTCACGCAGCAGGCAGTGAGCAGGCTGGAAGTTGGGCACTACTAACCACAGAACTGAAGGAACATACAGAGGGAATAAGTTTCAGAACTAGGAGGTTTTCTGACATTGAGCAGGCAGCAAGCACGTTTAGGAACGTATGTATATTCAGTATCCTACAAGACACAATAACACGCTGTATTTCTAGACCAGGTGAGCTCTCAGATCATAGAATCATAGAATGGTTTGTGTTGGAAGGGACCTTTAAAATCATCTAGTTCCACCCCCCGCTGCAGACGGGGACACCTCCCACTACACCATGTTGCTCAAAGACCCATGGTATGTACGACTTCATTTCAGTTCTAGAGAAGCCATTTCATGCATCACTTTTTATAGCTGTATTTATGTTTTCATTAAGGCAAAAGAAAAATTCTATTTAAATAACAGTGTTTTAGAATATTTGTTTAATTTATACCTCAGATAGGCGAATACCAAAGAAAGATCCCACAAGTTGAATGTTTTCAATGTCCTTATAAGTTTATATTGCTTCTTCTGAATTTCCTGTGTCTATTCTACTAAATTCATACCCACAAAAAGCTTTTTGGCAAAGGAATAAGTAGGTAGAAATAGCCTCTGAATAATTTTAAACCAGTTATTAACTGTGGTCTGAATCTTAGGAGAAGCTCAGTTCTTGGAGAACATTTTGGTAGGACTTGCCAGAAGGAAGAAAGCTGGTGACTGGACGTTGGGTAGAAGAGTTTGGGTGAGAAATTAAAGATGTGGTTTTAATCCAGAGTAGGATGTCATCGTGCACCAGAGAAGCTCCTTCCCATCCTAGACTCCTCTGCCTCTCTGTTTTTGTTCTTTAGGAACAGTAGCATAGACTGTTGGGATGTTGTTCATCTTTCTGATACCATCTGTTTTCCTTGGTGGGAGGGAAAAATGGGATACATTCCAAGCTGTTCCAAATGTGTTTTTTTTCCCTCATTCAGGCTGAGATTCAGATGTTCATGTTCAGTTTTTGATGTGGTTCACTGGCACTTACAGCACTGTACTGAGGGCAGTCCTGATCCATATTTCACTTGACCCAGCAAAACTGTAATCACCTCTATAGAGACAGAGACTGTGGCACTTGCTATGAGATCAAAGAGCCACGGTTTGTCAGCAAAGCTATCACTGCATCCCTTTGCAATTTACAATTTGCTCTTTCTTCTGTATTGACTCAATCCCTTCCCTCAGCCGCATGCTTGGCTTTTGTTCCCACCCCATACTACCATTAGCTGTTCCTGCATGTCTTCTCTCTAATCATCTTGACTGCTGCTGAGTGTTCATGAGTGTCCAGACACTCTCATGTCCCACTCCAAATTCTCCTACTTTCTCCTGCATTAAAATAATGGGCACCATCCAAATCTTGTGACCATCAGTGTGTCTGTCCTTATTTTCAACTCGGTAAATCTTGTACTCTTTACAACAGACACCTGGCAGTTTGAGCAAAGTAATATTCTTGTTCCATGATTTCTGTCTGCAGTTACATACCATCAAATCGGGGAACCTCTCTCGAGGCTGAGAAGCTGGCGCTGAAGCTGAAGCCTGGGAAGTGCTCCTTGGCATTTTTTGCTGGCTCGTGCAATGTCTGCTGCACAAGAGTTTTCTGCAAGTCCCTCTCTTGCATGACAACACTGTGTGAAACTGTCATAACTGGTGCATCTGAGAGTTGGAAAACAGTAAGTATATTGAAAGACCTTGCAGCAATTACAGTTAAATGCTGTTCTTCACAGGCTTAGCCACTCAATCCATGAGCAATAACAACTCTGTTGGTGTTCCCAAAACAAAGAGAACTTTGCTTACCAGTCAATAGATAGAAGCAGGTACCTAGATAATTTTGTTTCTTTTGAACCAAGTCTCTGGAGGATGGGTTTTACCCTTTTTAAGGCTATGAAGGGGATGAATATATTTTATTTTGGCATTATGGAACTCAACCAAAAAAAAATGTACTTGATTGATCTTAGCAGAATCACCTCTGAGTTAAAGAGTAAATTTAGTACATTAGTAAATGCATGCTCTCTCATTTCTTTTCTGTGTGTGAGGTGTTGTTTGGTGTAATAACTTGGAATAAACTGCTGACATCATGAACAATCTGGATTGAATTTCTAAAACTTTCAAGGTAATCCTTGCTTACGTGGTAAAAATGACAAGTAAGGCTTTTGTTCAGTTTGCTTGTGGAAGTATCAAGTACCACAGTGATGCACTTCAGGAAAACTTGTTTTATAAAGTGCATCTGCTTGTGTGTTGTATTCTGAACCTGATTAAGTGGTAGTGGTGACTGTCTCTGTAGGTATTAACCTGAACTTTTTGGAATGGGAAAGGAATGTGCTATAACAGCTCTACAAATAGTGTGAACTTGCTGGCGTAGCTCTTGTTCAGTCTGATCTGGGGGTATTGTTTCAGCTTTGATTGGCATTAGCATAGTACCTACTTCAGAGGACTTTTTGTCACAGGTTGTAGTTGTCCAAATGATTTTGATAGTTGGAGACATCCCTATTAAAATACCTTAGTGTTGCTAATTCAATCAGGGATGACAAATTCCATGTTTCAGTTCTCTTTATCTTGCAACAACTTGCCTCTAGGTCATGATTCTGCTCCTTTCTAGACTTATTGTTACTGGAGCAGATTGTACAATGGAAGCTGTAAGTCTATTTATAAATTACTGCCAAAAGGCTATCACTGTTCTTACACAGCGAGACTTCTCTGGGAGGTGGGTGGATGCCAACATTTTGCTTAGTGCTTCGTCCACATTTGTTTTTTTCTTTTGTTTCAAGCTGTGAAAAATTTCTTTGTACTTTTATCATCCCTTGTGTTTGCTCAGGGGAGGTATCAGCCCTCAAAGAATGTCTGCTAACCTAACCTAACTGAGACAGGGAGGACCTTGTTTTGTTAATGAGCAGTTAGCAGCTAAGGTATGGCCACCAGATCTGCATGGGAAATATTAAGGGAAGAACAAAGACGTTCATTGTTGCTGAGTGGAGAGAGTGTGCCCAAATGCTTGAAACTTCCAGCGCTGGTCCGTTCACACCTGCTAGATAAAATGCTAGAAGTTAGATAAAATCTGATAAACTCCTCCATTAAGAATCAAGCCCATGTATTTTTGAGTGGAACAATTTGGTACAGTTCTGGTTGATGATCCCAGTCTACAGTGAAAGCAATATAATTCTCTTCAGAACATTATTGCTAAGATTGCATAATTGGGCATTAAAGTTCTGATTATACTTTACAAACTCCAGGACTTTGTTAAAAACCTGACATTCTGATGTACTGAATTTCAGAGTTTGACAGCTCAGCTGTGAGAATTTTTTTTAGAGAACATTTGTAGCATAAGAACAGCATGTTAATTGACTAAAAAAAAACTGGGACAGATTAATCATGGGAGGGAATACTATACCTAAATAAGTGTAGTTCTAGAGCCCTCTGCTGATGGAAGCCCTTAGAAACGCAGGGTTATCCCAGTACCCTGCTTTGAACAGCCTGGGTTATTATTCCCAACTGCTGGGGTGAAATACTTTGTGTGCAAAGGTGGCTTCCCTCTGGCACCAACCAGGAAGGGAGCCTGGAGAACGTGATTGCTCCTGAGCTGAGCTTCCTCCTGGCTGAAGATGGGGCAAGATGACAGCTTCCTCGTGCCAGCAGCTGTACCTCCTGGCATAGTACTAGCACGTGGGTTTTGCAGAGATATCAAATTTGGCAGTGGCTGTGATGGCATTCTGCGAAAAATTACCAAAAAATGGCTGAGTGCTCTTGATTAATCTGTTGGAAGAGTAGGGAGAATAGACACAAGCTGGAAAATGAATGAACAGACTAATGCTGCCTCTGAATGTTCCAGTTTGGTTTTGCAATGTTATTGTGGTTAAATCAGGAACTTTTACAGCACAGTGTGCCCTACTGCCTGGAGTGAGTGTCATGGTTGTGCTACAGGAGGATGGAACTAACCAGATACCTTTGTTTTCCTGCATGCCCTTAAATGCAGAACCATTAAGGTTGGAAAAGCCCTCTGAACTCCACAAGCTCACCCCCCCATCCCACTGCCCACGTCCCTCAGTGCCACATCTCCACAGTTCTGGACCACCCCCAGTGTTGGTGAACCCAGTGCCAGTGCCTGACTGCTCTTTCTGGATTTGCCTTTACCCCATCTGAATAGTCAAACAGAATTTCCAGGTGGTCTGGTACCTAAAACAGGAGCCTGAGCATTGTTGGCAGCATTTCAAGAGGGACTGTTCTAGGCTGGGAGGGATTCCATTGTGCTAAGGGTCATTGCAGGGGAAGGCTCCCCTTCCCATGATAGGAGAGATCGCTTTGGTGTGGCTGCGGGGCTGCTCTGAGCTCAGCACAGGATGATGGGGCAGCTGAGAGCTGCAAAACGCTTAAACAACAAGCAGAGAAAACTGCAACATGCATTTAAGTGCAAAAACCTGTCCTGTTGAAAGGGAGAATATGCCTCCTGCCATCTTCCTTGGGGAAGTGGAAGCAAATAGTAAGTAAACAAGAACAGGGAATGATTAATTCGTTACTCGCGGTGTTCTTTCTTCAGCATTCTTTCTATGTGCTCAATAACCTGTGAAATATCAGTAAATAAGTATGCATGTTTGCCATGGTATCATTAACTTCTTCCAGGAGTCCTGTATCTTTATTGCACTGGCTTGCAGCTTTTCTCCCGCGATGTTCCTTGTTACACCTTCCTTTTGTGTCCCCTTCAGCATCCTTCCTGCCCCAGGATTTGAACCTCGCAGGATTCTGCTGAGTGTGGCTGGGCTCTGTGCCCTCTGCAGGTGCTTCCTATGAATCCACCTAAAGGAGCCATAGTTCTGTTGTTAAGTAACGTAGTCCTTCCTGAAATGAACATAGTTGCTTTTTTTATGAATGTATTTTAAACTATGAAGATGGGCTGAGCGAGCTCCCTGAGTTCTGGAGGTATTTAATTGAGGGTATTTTTGTTCACTACGTCACAGCTCCAGGGTAATGCTGGGACTAATTGGTGTTGAGGGGAGAGGACACAGTGCGGATTTAATTACTTGATTCTTCCTAAAAGTGTGTGAGAGAGAATCGTGGCAGCTACGTGCATTGGAATCCAGAGGAGATGTGGTTGGGTATTTGTAGGCAGTGAGGTATTGACAGAGGTGAAGGTCTGCGTGGATGACACGTTGTATTCTCATGTTCCACTCACCAATTTTCATGCATACTTGCAAGAATTACGTCTTTAAGACTGCATTTGTGCTGTCATTTTGGTACAGCAGCTTTTGCATTTTGATAATCCAATTTGTGAACATACATGCAAGCATCTCACAGCACAGATGTGCAGCGTTAGTGATTATGGTGAGACAAATGGGGAACAATTAAAATTTGAATCCACAACTGCAAAGGAGATAGAAGAATGAAAGTCGAACTGATGGGCAATGAAAGGTTTTATTTACTTCATGTGTACAGAGGAAAGTAAGGAAGGGGAGAGAGCTTTTATTTGCAATGAGCAGTGGTAGAAAGGTGTTTAGGAATCAATTTATGTTTGTGCATTTATGTTGGAGAATTTGAATGCTTATGTATGAACTCCTAGGAAAGAGAATAATTATGCAGTAAAGAAAGTGTGATTGTTGGAAGTGGTGGTGATGCTTTGTAGGGCAGAGCTTATAGAAAGGTGTGGGGCACTGGGGAGGGGAAGCCAGGGAATGCAGGCCAGGCCAGGTTCACAGGTCAGACCTGTGCTTGAGATTAGTTGGGCAAAGGGGGATTTTTGAGGGAGTCAAGAACCATACTGAGATCAGAAGGGAAGGAGAGAATGGGGCAGGTGAGAGGTTACTGCTGCTGGAGGAGTAAAAGACCTGAAAAGGCTGAAGATCTAGATAGGCTTGGGGCACTGGTAGTGTAAAATACAGAAGGTGTTTCTAGAAGAAAGAAGAGGAAGATGAGAGAAAAGGCAGTATTTCTGGCACTGAGTCACTGGGAAGGTGGAGGAGACAGAGTGGGTGATGGTGAGGTGAAGTCCAAACACCTCCTGTACAAGGTGAGCGTGGTGGGGAAGTGCTCAGGGCC
Organism: Odontophorus gujanensis; assembly: GCA_013399175.1. NCBI lineage: Eukaryota > Metazoa > Chordata > Aves > Galliformes > Odontophoridae > Odontophorus > Odontophorus gujanensis. The sequence continues at coordinate 248,802 of VXAB01004675.1, read as the reverse complement.
CAAACCAGCCCTGCATGGGCTTTAGCTGATGAAAGTATGGATGACTGTGCAAAAGCAGGTTTCATTCTGGTGCAGAGCTGGGACATGGTCTGTGTTCTCAGGGTCGCAGGCTGCAGGTCAGGCCAAACCTGATGAGACTGCAAGGAGCAGCAGGAGCATTCCTGCACAGTGGCAACGTAAGGGATAGAAGGTGGAGTTCCAGCGATGGAGAAGGTTGGGAGAAAAAAAAAAAAAAGAGAGAAAAAAGCTGTTTTTCGGATAGGAAGGGACTTTGGAAAAAGGTTTGTAACCACATGTGAACTTTTACCATGGTGAGCAAGCAATATGCACGGCCTCTCCCAAGCTAAGGCGTTCTGTGATTCTTTAGGCAGTTTGTTGAGTGTATTTCAACTATCACCATATGATGGAAATGCAAATGTCTGAACAAACAGGAGTTATGACATATAGAGAATCAACATAACCTTCTCCTGTTGTGGATGTCAGTAGTATCTGCTGCAATGTGGCAGTACCTCCATGTGCCGAGCAAGGCAGCAGAAAGAAGGAGGTGCAGAGGCCCAGCACCCCTCTGCCCAGGCTCTCGGATCAGCTTTTGCTGTGAGCCACAGCTGTCCCTGTTAATTAAAACTTTTTTCTCTAACTGCAGTTTGGAGTTGCAGGTTATTATCTCTGGAACTTTCATTCTGCAAGCTCAGCAAAATGAGTACAGTTTTCCTGCAGTAAGCTCCTGCTAAGCAGATTAATATGTCACGAATAATGCAGACGGATTGGGATGTAAACCACTGAGAAGTAATTGGGTATTCTGTGCGATCCCTTTCCTCTATGAGGAAGAAAGCCAGACTTAATGAAAGTTACACAGCTTGTATTTGAATAGCCATTTGTTCAGTTAATGTATTTAGCAGGTAAATTATGTTTTCTATATCATTCCTTTGGATAGCAGTTCTGGCCTTCATATGGGCAGCAAAATTTATTACTCCATAAGGCAAGAAATAAAGGATAGTTCGTAATAAACTTCATACCAGATCATCTTTAAACTAAAGGATTGCTTCAAGTAAAAGCTGAAGCACATCAAAGGTCTGAGCATACATGGAAGTTGTCTGGATTCAGAAATGCACTTTTTCTAAAGGTGGCTATTTCTCTTCTTTTATTGGGATTAAGATCTGTGCTGCAGACCATCGAGCTGATTGTAATTTCTGGAAATTAAAAGCATAATTATTTATTTTCAACATTTGCTGCTGATCTGCTGTTATTAAAATTCCGTTGGTCCTTGTGTAAACCAAACAGGACAAAACTGGAGTTTTCCATCAGGTTATGCAGAACGTATTTTTAGGGGGAATGGGCTACAAAAAAAAACAACTGGTTTAGCTTTTGCTGAATGTCTGTTCTTGGTTTTGCAGACCAAATCTTGACTAGAATAAAAAATGCAATAGAGTGGAGGTATTAATTAATATACAATATTAATATTGTTAATCATAGTTTCTAAAAGAAAGAAAGACATGAGTGAAAACTTAGAGTGAATTTTGTACAAGGCAGAGCAGAGATGTGTCCACAAGGACGTCCGTAACAGAGGTGAGCAGTGTATTTAAACACTGGAAGCCAGATGAGGAAGGCATTGCTTATATACACAGATATAATCTTTCTGCAGTGTTTAAGATGTCTAAATTATTCATAGTGCTGTTATTATGAATGAAAAGTTGTACTGAAAATTAAGAAGACTCAGAGTGCTTTGAAGTTCCCTAATTATTTCAATGATCCAGATTGAAAATGGACACCATGTAGATCACCTACACAGTGCACTTAATTAAAGGAGTGGAGAGAAAATGAAAGTGGATGTCAGTTCAGTGTTAGGAGAATATCAGTGAGGAGAAGGTTTTTACCTGAAGGAAATGTGAGGGTGGGTTCTTTCTCTTTCTTTCAGTTCCAACCATATGCTCATCTTTGTTCCACTTCGTAGTCATAGTCCCAATAACAAATCTGTTTCTGCAGACAAACTGTCATGTGAAATTCTGACCTGTGGAAATGGATGGGAAATAGAATCGTAGAATATCTGAAGTTGGAGGTGTGTCATAAGGATCAAGGAGTCCAACTCCACATCCCCCAGCCTGTCCCTGAGCTCAGGGGAGGAGTACACTGTGCCCTCCACAGCTCTGCCATCGGAAATAACACTTCGAGCTGTTCTATGGGGTTTGAAGAAAAAGTGGCGCTACCATCAGCAAGGTGTGGTTTAAAAAAGGGTACGAGGTCCAGCAAAGAAAGAGGAGCTGAGGAGCCCGGTCTGCAGCCTGCTCCTGAGATGAGCAGTTGTGTTTAGAGAAGGATCCCACTGGGGAGCTGCTGGCGCTGGGCAGCTCGGCGGGAGCACGGTGGGGCTCTGGCTCTGCTGGGGAAGCCCACGTGGGATGGGTCCATGGGGGCAGCCACAGAGCTGCCCTCCACCTTCCTCCCCTCTGGGTGTGTTGGTCCTGTGGAGAACTCGAAGGGCTGATGGAGCTTGTGGGTGTTGGAGGAGTTGGTGTGTTTGTGCTTTCTAAGCTTGGTTGTACAGCTTGCAAAGACCCAACATATTAGCATATTAATGTTGTTGATTATGCTGATAATAAGGGAAAGAAAAGGAACAAAAAATCATCACTTATCTGGGATGTATTACAAAGAGCTCAGTGAAGCGAACTGTCTGCAGCTTTGAATATAATTAATATTTTCTGGGCCCTCTGGCAAATGTTACCATTACCGCTGATTTCAGCCTCGTAATGCTCTCATTCATGGTTCTGTGTCCTTGAATCTTAGGGTCTCTCAGCAATTTTTTGGCAGTAGCACATCGCTCAGACTTTGCAGTTTCTTGCAGAGCCCTCTGAATGAGGTGCCAGCGCAACAGGGAACCTCGAGGCTGATGCTGTGTCATGTAGCACAGCCTGGGCCTCTGGTACACATTGCCTGTTCTTGCTGTTTGCATTTGGGCTCAGATTGGAGACTGTGGGGAACTGAGACCTCCCCGGGATCAGGAATACGTCACAGGGGAGTTACAGCAAAAACTTACTTGGTAGTCAAATAAAGTCATCATTAATCCACACTGAGAAAAACTAATTTGTGCTTTCAGCACATTAAAATTATTTATTCTGGATGGAGACTTGCGAAGGCTCCAAGAGCCCCTTGGTAGGGCAGGAGCCCTGCAGCAGCGTGCTGCCTGCTGTGTGCAGGCATGGTATGGATCTTATGGCTGGAGGTTTGCAGGCCCCAGACTGCTGAGAGAGCTGGCTTCATAACTGCAGAGAGATCTTTCAAGGACTGATTTTGGGAACTCTTTGCTGAAATGGACTGTTGATGAGAAATCTACTGGGGTCCAAAGGCAACTTGAGGCCAGTTTTTATGTTACAACTCCCCCACATTGCAAAGCTCTGTCACCATGCAGAAGTTTCCTTTGCTTCTGTCTTCTAGATAGGTGAGGAGAGCTGCTCCCGTGAATACCAAGAAACAGGACTTAGTGATTTTACTGCACAAAAGATACATTAACTGAGCAGAGGTTCGATTTTATCCCATTAATTTTCATAGAAGTGCTGTCTTTCTTAGATTAGGGATTTGCTTTGCAAGAGAATAAACTGTAGATAATGATAATGGGATACTTGCATGGAGCTGATAAGTAGCAGTTATGTTTATGCTTCTTTCATAGTTTGTTTAATTCAAGAAAGGATATATATTTTTAAAAGCTTTTAAAAGGAGGTTAGTGCTTTTTGGGGGAAAAAAAAGTTTGTTTTTCATTGCATTATTATGAATGATTGAGTAGTTGTACACTGCATTTTATTATGAATGCAGTTGTTTGGAATTAATTATTAGTTACAAAGATAAAACATTTCCTTAAGCAGAGAAGCTCTGAAGACCTGTGTCTTCTCCCCAACCATCTCCAGGAGCAGTCCTCTCACAGTGAGTAACTCTCAGAACAAAAGGAAGGCTTGATGAGAATTCTGAAGGAATATAATGTAGGTAAGAAAAGTGTAATTACCAAAACTGGGATTAGTCTAGGGTAGGAATTAATAATACTGAAATTAATGAATGGTTTAATTACCCTTAGTTCTCAAGGCATGAAATTTTACTTCTTTCAGCCGTATCAGAGGTCCTTTAATTCCATATTGGTACTTTCTGAATGGATTGCAAAGAACAGTGTGAACCCCAGGGGATGTACAACAGGCTTTTCCAGCACAATTGCTCGTTCCTCTTTTATTTACAGAGGGTAAATAGAGGAGCAGACTGTGGACACGTGCAGAACCCCTTCTCACTGAAATACGTTCGGCTCCACGCTTTCCTGTGCTCATCCTGCCAGAATGTGCAGTGAGGTTTCTGTAGTCAAGTTACTTCACAGTGATTCTTCTTTGCAGCACACCTTGGTTTAGGGTCAAGTACCTTCCTTATTGCTGCACTGATCTTTTCTTAAGGAGATGTTGCTGATCTATCCAAACAGCATTCTGTTCGTTGCTTTGTTTGTGTCTGAAGAGGACCAATCCAACAGGTAACCAAATAATCTCAACAATTCACTTTAGTTATCATGACAACCGTGTCTTATCACTGCCTTTGGGAAAGACAGTGTAATTAAATTACCTTTGTTTATCCTTTGCAATTTTCCTTTCTAATTTTTAACACCAATTTTTTTATTGAATAAGAATTATGGAACATTTTATGGACTGTAACAATGGAGGAACTTGAGAAGAGGAAAAAAGAGAAAAAGAAAAAAAGAGAAAAAAAACCTATTTTTAAAAATGCCTTTGCTGTTGTAATTGCTATTTTTAGTACTGTTCTCTCACTGCATTGCTATTTGTACATTTGTAGCTGTTCTGTTATGCTGTTATTGTTCTGGCTTTCTATTAAAATGGAATGTGAGGTTTGTTTTATGCATGTGCCTACAGTGGAGGAGAATAATGCAAAGCTAAGTGCTTTGTAATGCCTATGGGAAGGATGTTTTTCCAAGCAGTTTTTGAAGTGCATGTCACTGCTCAATTGTTCATTATCTTCAAATGCCTTCAGAAGCTACAAATAATTTGATATTTCAAGGGCATCTATTTGTATTGTGTCATGCTCTGAAATATGCAGTTGCAAATGCTGCTTCCTCTGCTTGAATACAAAGAGGCAGTGCATCTTGGTAGCTAATTTCATTTTTCTTGTGAAAAGCTTATTTGTGACCAATGCTTTTACAGCTGTCAGCTGTTCTGATCTTGCACTCTTACGTGAGCTTATGGGACGGTTTCTGGAAGGGAACTGCAGGCTTCATGCAACCAAGTGGGCTGACTGCATGGAGAGTGCTGCCGTGGCAGCATGGGAGGGAGTGAGGAGACTTTGGAGGGAGTGGATAACTCAGAAATGGGCAGAAGCTCTGAACTGAGAGAGAACTGGAACAAGGGAAAGCACAGAATTAGAAGTGAAATAAAGATCTAAATTCTAGTGATATATTAGCTTGAAAATGAATTGTGTCTGTTTCCATATCTGTATGTCTTCCATTTTGGTGTTTTAAGAAGTTTATGTAAACTTCATTAAGGAAGTACTTTCACTGCATTAGCTGCCTGCAATTAAGACGCATCTTCTGTGTTATCCCTCCAACCTTGGTATCTGGTGAAGCTAAATCTCAGGACTCCTTTTTCCTCAGTGTTAAGCTTAACCCTTAAGTCAGAACTGGACAGTGGGGGCACTGCCACTGCTGCTCCTTTCAGCACCTTGAGAACGTGAAAGCCAGTGTTTGTTCTGACAGTTTGTATGGCTCTCTTTGGCATTGCTGAGCACTAATAGAACGTTTGAGAACAGCTACCTCCCAGATACCAGTGTGCTACAAAAAGTTCTAGCAAACTATACACAGGGCATTGTCAGACCAAGGAAATACTTTTTCTTTTCCTTATTTTTTTTTCATGTTACATTTCACTGCGTGTTTGAAGCACCATGAGAGATCTGTGCTCACTCGTACGCGAATCCTCTCAGCTCCGCACGGGGAGCTGTCCAAGAGCAGAAGTGACTTGTTTCTCTTCAGTTACACCTACGTGGCACTGAGAAGCTTCTTTTAATGGATGAGAAGACAAAGGAAATCACAGATTGGCACTAAATTCTATAAAAGTCCTGCTATTTTAGGAAGATATTTTGCTGTTTTTCTCCACTGACATTTTGCATGAATGTTTAGTTGCTTTTTCACTGGCGTCCTGTGATGAGGATCCCGATGCGCTTTGCTTTACTCATGCTAATTAAGTGCATTCTTTCCATAAATGTCACAAAACTCTGTTGTGCTTTACAAAATGGGAGGTTAAGATTTTGTTCTTGTTGGCTTTATGGTAATACATTTCAGAATGGCTTGATTTATCTATACTCTGGTTAGCATAACTTCTCAAAATGTCACTATCTCTTTGAGATGTAGAGACTGCTCGACGTATATAAAACCTGCTTCTGAATGTTTGCTCATTTCAAAAGTAGTTGTATAAAATATTCTTATTTTGCTGCAAAATATTAAAACACAGTTGTGTGAACTGTTACTCACGTGAGTTAGAGGTACGTGTATGGACTGTGTATGCGAGGAAGATCAGCAGAACCGACATCTGGTCTAGAAGCTGGGGGACAGATGGTGGGGAAAGTTCCCAGTAGCTTATTCTGCCACAGAAAAATTAATGGGATTTCTGCTGAGTCCCTTATCTCAGTTCCCACAGCCTGAGATAATACAAGATAAGCCAGAAGGACAGGTAAACAAACTGTTGGCATTCTGCTGTACTTATTTTCTTATCGGGTGGTTTTCATGTCTTTTGGAGCACATAAATGAAGAAAAGAACAATGGGCGCACCCCAACAATAATTGTAGAAAGCTGAGGAAGTCTGTTGGTTTCAGGGAAACCAGGCACGATGGAACGATGTGTTTGTCAGGGAGAACTGGAGTCCAAGCGGTGGTGACCGATTCCCTTCACTGACTTGCAGCTCAAACCGAGCAGGGGGTGAAAGCATGGAGTGCACTTTGGCTGACAAACGTTCATTCCTACCTACAGAATTTGCACAGCTGGTGTTCATTGTTACAGAAGCAGGAACTGAGGATGGTCTTGGCATGTTTTGTTCTGTCACTGTGTAGGGGAATAGACAAGACATTGAGATTGTTTTCTGTAATCGTACTGGCAAGTCCCAGTTGGTCGTGCTTTGTAGCAGAACAGGTTAAGTCATGCAGAACGCAGATTATGGATACCCATCAGGAAAAAATAGATATCTTAAATGGACTGCTATATTTTTGATGATTCTGAAGAAATAGGCCCAAACATGTTGATAGTTTCAGAAAACTGTTTTTCCCCTGTTTCTCTCAGTGCCCTGTTTGGAGATGACAACCAAAAGGAAAATTATTGGCCGCTTGGTGCCGTGCCGCTGTTTTCGCGGCGAGGAAGAGATCGTTTCTGTGCTGGATTACTCCCACTGCGGCCTACAGCAGGTGCCAAAGGAGGTCTTCAACTTCGAGCGGACGTTAGAGGAGCTTTACCTGGATGCCAATCAAATCGAAGAGCTACCCAAGGTAATCTGTGTTCTTCATGTATTACAGTTGGCAAAGCTGTGTTCTTGAATGTGCATTGAACACGTGCTTCAGCTCTGAAACGTGGCTTGCTCACGAGCTGATAAATGATGAATATGAAGTGGTGTATTGAGAGACCGGGAGTACATGGCCATGTGGGGCAGATGGTCTTGCATTCACACCATCAGTAGCGCTGCTTTAAGAAGTCAGGATGAGCTGTTGGTCCTTGTGGGAGAGGGGCTGTCACTGCCTGGATGTCATTTTTACAGCTGTAAATGAGGTCCTGCAGCGAGGTTACTATAGTGATCCTTCCTGCATAAAACTTCTTTTACAGATTCTTTAAATTTAGTCTTCTGTTGATTAATATTTACTGCAAGAAATTAAAAGTTTGTGTAACTGGAGTGTTCTGGAAACAAAAGAGGGCAAGGTAGCGGAAAAAACAATTAATAATAGGTGCTAGCTACGTAATGAAGCATGAAGTAATGTAATCCGTTCCTTAATTGAATTTTTCTCAACAATAATGAAAGATGCTTACAAGTCTTTAATTAAACGTTGTTCCACTGTAATCCATTTTTCATCATCTCCCCATATGTTCCTGACTTACACAACACAGAGACTTCAAATAAATTCTATTTCCCAATGTAGAAAATGTACTTTTTCCATTACACGGAGTTCCCATATTCAGATACGATGGTTCATTGCTGAAGATTACTCACTCAATCAAGAAGCTATTTACGGATGATAAGACAGGGCAGCTACAATCTTCAAGTGTCATGAAAAAAATGATATCGAGAAATGCCTTATCTCTCCTCCTTCTAGGAAGGACAGCAGAGAACCAGAGATTTTTTTGTTCCCGTAAATATAAAATGGCTTCGGTGTAGATCGTTTCACTATGAACACAAGTACCTTCAGGGCTGTGTCTATTTTAGTAAAAATATATGGTTAACCTTGAGTATTTTAATAGTGCAACTGAAAAAGCATACTGAAGAAAATGTGAAGTTTTTAAATTAGCCAGTGATTTTTGATATGTTTGTCTTTGACTTCTTGCAAGTAGGCATCACCATGGTGCTTAGAGACAATGGCAATGCTGAGTGCAAGGCAAATATATTGGAATATAAGGTGAGGACCAGGGGTAGAGGGTCCAAAATAATGAGGCTCAAATGAAGGTGGTAGTGTCAATCAAAGCTGAGAGGTGCACTGCACTGTGTTGTGCTGTCACCTATCTGTACGTGTTATTTGTGAAATGAAACAGCAGATAAATACATTCTTTGGGGCATTTTAAATGATTAGGGCTCCATTTTTGCACCTCTTTTTTCATTTCTCTTTGTTAGTAAGTAATAATTTGAAGCAATTACTACGTACTGAAAAAATCCTTATGATTAGATTGGTCTTGAGTGTGTGTAAATGCATCATTTAACACAGTCTTGCTCTTGTGTAGTTATGAGAAGAAAAATGGGAGCATTGGTTGTCTTTTTAAATATCATCTGCACATCTTTGTCTTAATAGTTTATTAATCATTGCCATAAATGAAACAGTCCAAATAATTTCTTACTCAGATTTTCTGCTCCAGATAATTTTTGCGATGTGTTGAGCTCTGTCCTCTACTTACATAAAATTGTAGGTGATAAAAAGTCATTCTTTCTTAAGATGTCATTGTATGACCTCACGCTAAGTTTGTATTACGTGCTGCGAAGTAACACAAGGACTTTCCTCTCTCTGGAAATGGGAAATCCAATCACTGCTTCCAAAAAGAAATCTGTTTCTACTGTCTACCAGTATTATGTACCTTAGTGACTCAGTGGACTATTGAAGTTTAGTGTCATCAGAACACTTTTAGCACAGTTTACAGTCTCGTGAAGAAAAGCACAGGTAGAGGTTCTGTTACATCCTTACATACCAATGTTGCATGTTGCTCTAGAAACCAATACGCTGCTTAGCTTTAAATGGATATATCAAACTCATTTTGCCTACTGCATTTTTGAATTTTTATCTTATACTTTGTGCAACATAATAACGTTGTGGGTTTTTTTTTCTGCTGCCTTCATTAGAGCAACACTTTTTCATTCCTAATTTCCTTTTTTTTTTCCCTTCTTTTAAGGATTCATGGTACCATTCTGTAATTCTTACTCTCTATTTCCCCCTGACTTTGCCCAAGACTTCTTTTTTCCTTGCCTTTGCCCTCATTGTCATGAGCTGCCACTGCAAATATGATCCTATTTGCATGAGTCAAATGAATTGATGACGTAAAGAAGAGAATTGCCCTGGCAATCAATATACAGAAAAACACAGATTCTTCCCAGCAACTGCCTTCTATAAATAATTAGAAAGTAAAATCTGTTTTAACTTGTAATGGGCAACATTAATAAAGATAAATTTAATGTGTTGATAAAATAGATATGGGGAGTTCTGAGTTGCAGGCTGCAACACTCCTTCACCTCAGGGAGAAGTGGGGACACATACAGAATAACTCCCATTGTTGTCCCTCACACCTTGGCACTGTCAGCACCAGTGGGAGGGGAGGAGAGGCGGTACGTGGGCTCAGTGTGATGGTTACACCCTGTGAGGAGCTGTGCATCCTCCATGAGGAGCTGTAGGCTGCCATGAGGGAGTGGTAGGGCCACCATGGGGTCTCCCCTCACCCTGTGCTTCTCTGGCCTGAGCAAACCAAGGGATCTTAGCTGCTTCTTGCACATCTTCCCCTCCAGACTCCTTCTTTGTAACCTTCCTTTGGATACTCCTTAATAGTTCTGTGTCCTTTTTGTGCTGTGGTACTCAAAACTGCACACAGTGCTCAGGGTGAGGCCACACGGCATATCATGAGACAAGCTTGAAGCTCCATGCCTCCTTTGTCTTTTATGATAATGCTTCAACAGAAAAGCTGGGAGCAGGCACAGGAGCTGCGCTTTGCAGCTGTAACAGCATGGTGTGGTTTGTATGCACACTGAAGCTCTGCTGGGCTTCTGTGCTGCACGTTGCTATGGGCTGCAGCAACGTGGCTGGAAATTGCAAAGGCAAACACTGGAGCATGGTACTCCCCTTACTTTTCAATCCTGTCCAAAATGCTGTGCTTAAAGAAGAGGTTCTCAGTGTGAAGGCACTTTGGGTCTGGTGCCAGGGCTGGCGGCTGCAGCACAGGGCTCAGCATTATGAGTGGGCATTATTCACATGGTTCCCCTTGTGTGATTGCCTCTTGGTCTTCTGAGAACATATTCACTTGAAGGAAAAGCAGCTTTTGTTCTGTTTAAAGAGTCATGATAGAAACTTACTTCAGGATAATGCAGTTATGATTTAAATTTCTCTTGGAGTACCAAGATGGTGCTTGCCCACCATCAGTGTTAATTTCTCCTTCTGGCTGAGCTGCATCCAGACAACCACATTACTGCACCCTATGTGTAGATGAGTACTTAGGCTTAACTCTGCTACAGAAGTCTGATTGAAAGACAGGTCTGTTGTGAGCACAGCATTACTGTTTGAAGAATGCTTTTGAGATGCTTGCAAAGAGAAGTGAGATCAGTGGTGCCCAATTGTGAACCAGCACTCACAGTGTGCGCTGGGGCTCCATGGGAGCAGGAGGGGCTGTGTGAGGAAAGCAGCCCTGCTAAGCTGGCGGTGTCAGCACAGTGTATTGATTGCTTCAGGTTGAAAGGAGGAGTTTTGGTCACAGTGGAATTTCTGACCTCCTATGAAAATTGAATTAGAATTCAATGCTAGAACCAAGTCCCTAATTTTGGGGGGAAATTTACAAAATGTGTTATTGAGATAGTGGCAGAATACTTTGCTTCCTGTAGAAAGCAAATTTTGTCTGCCATCACTCTCAAAGTATTTTAAAATCTGTTATGGAATTGTATTAAAAATCATAAAATGATAGAATCAGAAATTAGAAAAGACCTCTGAGGCCATCCAGTCCAACCCACCCCTACCACATGAATGAAACTTTCAAGTTAGTACAAGCCTCAGAAATCCCTTTCCTACAAAACACTAATTGCAATGAGTGTGTGCTTTTAGCAGAGAGCTCCAGGGTGTTTGGGCCTTTCTGCCACTCACAGCTGCACTGACCATTCCTCCCAGCCACATCAGCTGTGTCAGTGCACTGCAGCTTCCCAAACACTGGCCCGTCAGAATATTGTTGTGGTTTTGAATTCTTCTGTAGTTTTGTAATATCTGTTGTTTCTGTTTATGAAGATGATTCCAAACTGATTTTTTCCCAAATCGCTGTAATGAATCTTTTTATGTTACAGCAACTGTTCAACTGCCAAGCACTCCGCAAGCTGAGCATACCAGACAACGACCTCTCCAGTCTGCCAACCACCATTGCTAGCTTAGTTAATCTCAGAGAACTTGATATCAGTAAAAACGGTAAGAGATCCAAAGGAGAAGTGTCTTAAAGGATTGTAGTGAGTAAACAAACAGCAACAAAGAAGTTTCAGTTCTCACCAACTGTATTCTAGCAAACGTACTCTTTTTTTCTTTCTTTGTCTGCATTACCTTCTTTTTCCTATCTGATGCTTTCAACAAATGTAGGTGAATATCCACCTCGCTTACATTTCTCCAAACGTAATGAATAAATAAAACAGAGGCTTCTCTAGCATAGTACACAGTGATACATTGTGACTGATAAGCATTACAAATACAGGAGCAGGACCCATTTTATTGCACTTACAGAACACTCCCCTTTCCAGAGTGGTTCAGAAATTAGTGGGCTCCTGTGGACCAGATTTATTAATGTATTTAAAGATATGAGTGCAGATCAACAGCTGCCAGGATGTGTGTATCCAGTGATAAATTGGTGATGTGCATTTCCAAAATATGTACTCATATACTTAAAAACCTTTGCATATCTGAACTTGTGTATTTGTCTTGAAAATTAGGCTTAGGGCCTCTAGAAAAAAATCAGTATCAGTGTAGTTCTAGAGATGGGGGCGAAGAAGAAAAGGTTGGGCAATTGGGAGAGAAATGAAAGGCACAAATATCAGTACAAATTGTGTCACAACAACTCTAGAAGATCATCTAAACCAGGTATCAGTGCAGTATTTTTGCTACAAGCCATATTGCCTGTTGTATATTTATTTACTGCTGAAGTTCCTTCTGGGCTGTAGTGCTGAAGCACGTATATTGCTGTTAGAACTCGTCTGATCTGAAGGGAACCCATTTCTGATCAAAACAAGTTGGACAGTTTTCATATGTGTATAACAGTTCTTTCAATGTTTTTCAGGAATTCAAGACTTTCCAGAAAATATTAAGTGTTGTAAATGTTTAACAATAATTGAAGCCAGTGTCAATCCAGTATCTAAGTGAGTATCGGGAGCCTTGTGTTTCTATGCTGCTAATGCAGAAATTGCATGCAAAGTTAACTGAAATCCAGAGGCCTGGTGTCATCTGGTACCTGATGTGTTTGGGAGTAAGCTGTGCTTACTCAATCCTCAAGTGCCATCATCTCTGGGTTGGGACTCCAGCAGTCCTTAGTCCTGCCAAAAACTAGCAGCAGTAGTCACCAAATGTCTGTTGTAATCCCATGATATGTGAAATGAAGTGAAGGAAATGAAAGAATGAAACTTCAGTGTCTCGGAGGGGGAGGAGGAATACACCTTTGGCTTAAAAGCCTCAACTCGAAGGGGAGAAAAGGCTGAGGTAACTGGGATGTGCCAAAATTTCACATGGTTATAGCAATGTGGAAAAGATGAGAGCAGTCAAAAACATCCATAAAAAGTTGCTCAGTAAGTTCTTCTCGATAATTTGGGAAGAAAAAGAGGGTGAGAGAGAAAGTCATCTTTCTCTTTCTAAATATACATTGTTATTATTTCCATAGCAACTTCAGCGTGAGCATTAAGCTTTTAACTGTTTTTCAGGCTGCCAGATGGCTTCACACAGCTTCTAAATCTGACCCAGCTCTATCTAAATGATGCCTTTTTGGAGTTTCTCCCAGCTAACTTTGGAAGGTAAGGATTAGTCATCAAAGCGCATCGCTCTTTCACATGAACCCACTTTAGGTTTTAAAGGACCATTTTAAAACTGTAATTTATTTTTTTTTTTATTTTTTAAACAACAGCAACAGAAAGTACAGATTTTGTCTCTTCAGCCCTATTTTGATGAATTATTACTGTTGGAGAGAATTTTATGTCAGCAAGAATTCTATGATGAAGTGAAGCACTTTGCTGGTTTAGGGGAAAGGTAGAGAGGTATAAGAACTGGAGAAAAGAGGCCTGTCCTTGATCAAATGTGTTATTAAATTGTGGCAAGTGCAGAAAATAACTGTATGGTGTATGCCTATAGAAAAATGAACAGAAAGAAAAACATGTTGTGAGTAGGAAAGAAAGATAAGGAATGGCTGAGTGTGGTGGAACAACAAAAGCAAAAATATAAAAGCAAGGAGAAAAGAGAAGGTTCAAAAGACAGCGCTGCAGAAAGGATGGAGGGTGGCAGTACAAATAAATGCATTAGAAGCCGAGCTAAAATGTGTTACTTAAGCATGAAGCAAAAGTGGAAAACCAAAGTGAAGACAATTTGATGTGACCATTGAAGAGTGCACCATGAGTTGGTGGATGCTTACATCCCTGTTATGCAGCCAAGGGAAAGGGCAGCCCTTCTGTCCACTGGGACAAATAGCTTGGAAGACAAAGGATTAAAGGAGAAAAAGGTGGTGTTACAGAATTCATCTGATATTAGTCTCTTTCCTGGTCCATCCGGCTGCCCATATCTGTGTCACTGCTCCGTGGGGAGTATCACCTCAGCACTCCAAAACCAACACTGATGTGGCATAATTGGTGTTGGAAATGACATTGCTCAGGCACCAAGAAATAGAAAGTGTAACTTTGTTGGCATTTACCTGGTGAAACTGTCACCCTGAGCTCAGGCTACGTGCTATATGGCAATAACTTTTAGAAAACACATTTTGGAAAAAAGAGGCAGGAAGCTTGTCATTGCTTGCAGCTGCTGTGTGTTTGCAGTATCAGAGTAAATCTGATGAGCACTTTAGCAGTTTAGAATTCAGACAGCACATACGAGTGCCAAGGGAAAACGAAGCCATGAAGTACCCCTGCAGTTTATCAGATGTGTAGTTTTTCTGTTGATGGGACAGCTGCGTTCATTACACTCTTCTGAAGCTCTTCTGGTACTTTGTCTGTAGATCTTTGCGTCTTAAGGACATCAGTGTTCTGCATCTCTTAGTAGAAAGCACAGACCATTTTTTCATTTACAAATGCAGATTTTATCTAAATGAAATGATGCTGGTTCCAGTTGTGGTTGTTATTCTGTCATTATTATGCTGCTCCCATGTCACCCCTTTGTGTAATCCTGAACGTATAAATCCTTCTCATGTCTCTGAAGCTTCCAACATCAGCATACAGAAATTACACTATTTTTCACTAACCACATGCAGCTCTTTTCTCTCTTACTGCTCTGCTCCAGATCTCAGTGCTTTCCTTCTCTCTTCTGCCACAGCAACATTCAGTTTATCCTTACAGTCTCATTTAGCCCCACTGATCACAGTGGGGAGCAGAGCCTACCTGAGCACTGTGTAAACATCTCTATGTTTCTCTCTTAGAGGTGTTCCTTTTAGTCCTGGTTAAGTGTGACTGTAGGATTTACAATGTTTTTCTTTTTTCCTTTTCTTGGTAGGAAAAAGGGAAACCCTTGGGTTTCTAGAATTACAAAATATAGGGAAGTCTGAGGTTCCCTGAAACAGAAAATGGATATTGTATTGGACAGAGAAGTATTTAGAGCTTTGTTGTATGGTTTCAGCTTTTCTCACAGATGCATGCTTACACGTAGGGCAGCAATGGGCCTTCAGTGTAGGGTAATATGAAAAAGCAGTTAGTGGAGTTGTTGAAACTCACTATAAAGTTCACCAATAAACTTTCTGAACGTTTAAAAACAGTGCTATCCACCTAAAATCTTACACGGTGTGGCTCTGATGTAACACCTCTGTTTAGAAATGACAGGGTTACAGTGATGCAGTCACTCTGTTTCACACAGCTTGAGTAATATTCCCAGTTAGAGTCAGCACAGTGTCGGGGAATTGTGAAGTACTGTTGTATGTAGGTTCCAATTCGTGCCAGCACTTGAGCATATGTCCTACTTCTGCATAAAACACAGAAAATTAAATGGAGATCTGTTCTGTAATATTTGACTGCCTGTGTGGAGCTGCAGAGGACAAGACTATGAATGAGAGAGAGAGCTGCAAACTGAGTAGCAGCTGCTTCTCATATTTCCATGGGTTCAGAAATACCTGAGGGAAATGCACCTTTCCTTTGTTTACTTTGTTGGAATTGTCAATAGAAGTCGTTTGTAATTATTTGGAAGAGCTGAGATATGTCAGAAGAGTTCAGATAAGGGCATAAAAGGGGAGTTGTGTAAATTCAAAGCAATTTGGTTCTGAGTGCATTTGATGTTAAGTTCAATCCCACAGTTGCTGGATGTATTGTTGTTCTGTAAGCAAACTCTTCTGACTACGGTGAGTAGCTCCAAACCATTCCAAAGGATTTCTGAACTAATTATTTTCTCTCATGTTCCTAGACTTGTCAAATTGAGAATTTTGGAGTTAAGGGAAAATCACTTGAAAACTCTACCAAAGTAAGTGATGATTATTTATGTAACTCTCTTCGACCTGATGTTTCATACAGTGCAAAATAGTTTTACTGGTGTCATTCTGATGATGTTATTTCTGTTCACGTTGTGGTTTATTTTTCTCTCATTCAAAGACAGCGCACTGAAGATGTTTAGCAAAAAACAAGTGTGTAATGGAAGATGGGCACTGGTAAATCAGCTAACCTCAACTCAGTACCCCACATCTGTAGTGTAACATTCTAAAACGTGAAATGTAAACAGAATTGGGAAACAAAATGTGAGATAACCCTGGTCATTGACTCAGTGACAGCCTGTTCTGGTGAAGAAGTAATCTGATTCATTGAAAATGTGTGCAGTGTCACCTTGTTGAGCAGCCTCCCAATACAATCTGTGAAGGAGCAAAGTGCATTTGCTTGTTTACAATACAGTTTGGAAACTTGTGTCATCAAAATAGTGAAGAAATGTCCGTTTTGCTATTTATTTAAAAGAAAAAAGGGTGTTAATCTTAGTATGCTATTATGGGCAGTCAGCCTCGGCTCTGCTCTGAGGTCTGTGCTGCATGCTGCTGAGGCACACTGGAAAGAAGGGCTTTTGCAAATGCTGTCCTTCAGAGTGGTGGTAGAAGGCACAGCTGTGTTATGGAATAAAGTGAGAGGGGAGAAAGGGGATCGCTGTGAGGGCGGTGCTGGGCTGTGTCCAGTTGTGACACGAGGGCTGTGCCTGCAGCAGAACAGCTTCAGTCAGGAAATGCATGCACTCCTATAAACCAGAGCGGGTTTTCCAGCCTGGTGGTGGGGCAGGTCAGCAGGAGTGTGCTGCAGAGCTTCCCTTCTTGTCCTGCGAGTTGTTTGGTGCACTGTGAACAAGGGGCCCTCAGGATGCTGGTGGTTGGTCTGGTGGTTCTGCTGTGAGAATAAACGTGAAAAGGTGAATAATGAATTTGGATGTTGTGCTTCCGCTCTTAACTAGCCTGGAAGTGTACTGTCAGACCATCTGAAGTAGCTCCTGCTCAGTGCTGTCACTGTGACAAATGCAGCTTAAATCACGTGGAACAAAAAGTTACCCAAAAGCAGATCTCAGCCTGTCCTCTGTGCTGTGCTGTCAGCTCTGTGTGCGTGAAGGCTTTGGAAGGGAAGCATTTAGCATCTTGGTGTAAACAGCAATTAAATGTGCTTTGTGTTTACCGGAGCTCTATTTTTGCCACTCAGTCAACAAGTCAAGGTTGTTGTAAAAATGTATCCATGGTAACCGAGTGCAAAATGTTCAAATTTAGTTACAGAATCATCAGATGAGTAAATAGTAATGCCTGCTGGTTGAAAGGTAGCTCTCTGACCAGAGCAGGGATCTCCAAAGTGTTCTTTAATACACCTTGCATTAAAAAACAAGAGCTCCCCTTAGACTGTCGAGTTTGCCTGCGTAGTTTGTCAGCACATAAAACAAATTCACACAGAGGTGGTGGGGTCTCCTTCTCTGCAGACGTCCCAGCCCCGCCTGGACGCCGAGCTGTGCACCCTGGGCTGGGAGCTGCTTTGGCAGGGGGTTGGACTCGGTGAGCTCTGCAGGTCCCTTCCAACCCCTGCACTTCTGTGGTTCTGAAGTTTGAGCACTGTAACCACCTCTGCAGGTGCTATTCATGGCTCGAAGACCCAACCAGGATAATCTATATTATTCTGTTTGGTAAAGGTGATCTTTTCTAGCTGTAATGACATGTAATATCACTGTGGTATGGCTCAGGGCGATGCTTAATAGAGCACAGCTCCTGATAGCTCTGGAGCATTCTGCTCTGTAAATTCTACCCTGCTGAATATGTATGTGAAGCTGAAGGTGAGGCTTTCCAATTGCTACTGATGTTTTCAGGCATTTTGCACCCAAACTGAAGCAATTAAGTTCAGCACAGAGATTTCTGCTGGCTTCAGTGGGTTTTGAATGAGGCAATTTGTGCTTCAGTGTTTAATTATCCTCTGTTTGAGTGATTTCTTAGAATGGAGGGCTGCAGTTCCCAGTTTCTGTCTTGCAGGATAATGCTGTATTCCAGCCTGGGTGGGAAGGCACGGGAAGGCAGAAGGCTGCTGAGGGAGGAGAACCCCTCGCTGTGATGCTGTCGGTGATTTGGGTCCTGCAGGTGCCCAAAGGGTTTGCCCTGCTCTTGGTCCTGTTTATGGCAGTGATCACACCCCCTGGCAAAGCCCAAATCACTTGGTTTCTGAAAACCTCGTGTAGATCAACATCCTTTTCTGAGTCATTTACAAAGTCAGCAGTGGGAGCCTGGAGCTGGGCACCGTTGGCAGCTCCTCTTCCCACTCATATAAAATTCCTATTTCTTCCAATTTAAGCAGTGAAGACCCTCTCTCTTCACACAGCTGCTTAGGTTCAGAACTTCCAGGGATGGACCTCCACACATGCTTTCGGTTGGTTTCCTTGTCCAGATCTCTTGTACTCTCTTGATAGGAGTTTCTGAGTCATTCCTTCTCATCACAAAAACTGTGTTGAAGTCTCCCAGTGGGTCATATTTCTCCATGTACCCCTTCATGTCATTGTTTAGAAGAACTTCTGTTAATTTGCCTGGTACAGATGGCAGTCACTGACACGTGGTTTCCTCAATGTATCCTGGAGTGATGCAGAAATTGCTGTGACATTGCTTACACACTTCTCATCACCCAGAGCTGGGGCTCTGGCCGTGATACATGCAAGGTCTGAGCTCATACCCGTGTTCCATCTCTTCTCAGCAATTCTACTCTGTTCCTTTTTTTTTTTTTCCCTGCTTCCTTGTGACTTCTGCTTAAGACAACCCTCCCAGCTGAGTCTGCAGTTGAGTGCTGCAGCATGGGAGCTGGCTCAAACTCTGAATACAAATTAATTTAGATTTTCTGCTGTGACCTTTCTTTCTGAGCATTCCTTTTATACCCTTTCCATGGACTGGCAGGTTTCCTGCTCCCAAGGTGCTTGAATAAAGACAAATTATTACTTTTTATGCCTTTCTTTTTTTTCAGATATTTCTGAAGATGTTTTCTGTCCTTTTATAGCTAACCATTCTGTTCTGTTTTCCTTACTTGGATGTGTATTCACAATGAGATGGCATATGGCAAACTGGGACCAAACATAAACTGTCCTGAACACAAACTGCGGAAGGTGGATGCACCCAGTGAGGAGAATGGATCACAGAACATAGAACTATTACGGCTGGAAAAGCCCTCTCAGATCCCCAAGCCCACCCCACCCCATGCCTGCTGCCCACATTGCTCAGTGCCACATCCCCACGGCTCTGGAACACCCCTAGTGGGGACGGTGACCCCCCCATCCCTGGCAACCTGAGGCAGTGCTGACTGCTCTCTTTAGGAAAGGAAATTTCTCCCAGTACCCAACCTGAATCTTCCCTTCTGCAGCACGATGCCATCACCCCTTGTCTTAGAGTGGGGAAGTTGGATGCCCACTATGAGGAAGGTAAATGCACCCCGTGAGCACCTCCACCTTTCCTTCCTGTTCCTCAGCAGTGCAGAGTCTGCTCGTTTGTCAACCATTCAGCATTACCCATGTAGGTTGTTTGTTCTGTGTGGTCTGCCTAGGGATTTTCAGCAGATGTCAGCAGATGTGCCAACAGCTCTGGGTTCAGTGCTATAAACACCCATGAGTACATTTGCACTTTTTGTCTGTTGCAGCTAGTGGAACAGAAGACACCCCACTTAGTTTCTCTTATATTTGCAAGAAATAATGTATTTAAGATCGTTGTACAACTCTGTTTTATATTAGAGCATACATAGTTGCATGTGTATGCACACACATGGATATGTGCCCATGAGTGGGAGGTGAGGGGGTACACCTACACTGATGTGGAGGTGCTGCTGTCACCATCCTGATGTGCAGGAGCACGGAGGTGGCTGTAGTTGGGAGGGTAACAGACTGCAAAGTATGATGTGCTGCTTTAAAATCACAGTGGTGAACCAGGAGTTAATGATCCTCCTGATAAATGCTGTGCAGTGTGCGTGTGCTCCCGATGCAGTGACTGTGCAGTAGGGGCTCACAGTATTGTGTCACCATTCCCTTTTTGGTGCAGGTACACACCTTTCACACTGCTGCCACCTTTTTCTCCATTTCTCACTCTTAATTGCAGCTTCAGCCTGTGTGGCTTTATCTCACCTGTATGAATTGAAGTGCTGCTTTCCTGTATGAATGAGCAATGATGCCTTTTGTACCTAGTGGTTAATTATCAGGCCCGCAGTGTCTGTGTTGCTGTTTGAAAGCCATTTACCAAATAAATGTTGTGCTGGGACTGTGACCCCTGCGCTGTACTGAGGGGCTGCCCTGTACAGAGGGCTCTGAGTGTGGCCATCCCAGCAGAGCCCCTTGGTGGGCTGGCAGTGACTCCCCAGCTGTGGGGTTAATCCAACCCCTCCAGTGCCCGGCGTACTCAGTAATTTCCTTTTGGGTACTGTGTAAATGACACAGAATCCCACCACGTTTTCCCACTGTTCCATAAATGCTGAGCGCTTCTGTTTATGTTAATGTGCATTGTTACACAAAGTCCACCTCTTCCTACCAATTAGTTGTTTCTGGGAAGTTATAGCAAATGATTTGATTGAAAATTCACAGTGCTGAAGTCATGGCTGTGCTGCCCACACTGTAGAAAACAAGCTCTGTGTTAGGTGAGTCAGCCCAAGTCATGCAGCAGGAGCTGATCTGCACTGCTTGGGGTTGGAGTGCTTCATTGCTGACGGCAGTTTGAGGCCTGGTGCCTATTTTCTGGCTCTTTGGTTTCAATAAATGTTCCATTAAGGAGGAGACCTTCCAAATGCAGAGTGATATTCTACCTGAGAGATTGAAAATTGCAGACTTCTGCGTTCAGAATGTGAATGTGAATCCAGAATATTGGTTGTGACCAAGTGCTACCAGTGGGCGCCTGCTTAACCTACCATTACTTTCCCAGTAATCTTTTATTGTAAGTATAAAGTAGATATGTTAGGCAGACTTTTCAATAGCGCAGACAATATTTTTATGTCCTTTTTTTTTTTTTCCCAAGAGTTTTATTATTGCTTGAATTGTGTATGATTGGCAAGGGTTGTCTTATATACCTTAAACCAAAGACCCATTCAAATGTGTTGGTGCTGAAAGGAACTGGTACATTCAGATTGATTAAAAACTCTCATAGAATATAAAAGGAAATCATAAAACCTAAAATCCCCTATAATATTGTTACACCAGCATGTGTAGAAAGCAGTGGTACGTAGAGGCTCTGTGCAACTATGCATTTGGTGTGTGTGCACACATTTATGTAGTCAAAATATGTATGTGGGTATGTGCATAAGTATGCAGATATATACATGTGCACATCTCTATATATATGTATATATGCTATATACACGTACATGTATGTGCTGTCTCACTCATTGTGTGGTTAACTGGGAGCTAACCTGACAAAAACTAACCAAGGAGCAGTGATAGCACAGTGTCAGGGCTGGAGCAAAAGAAAATGTGGGAGGTGTGCAGTGTCAGTAGGGAAGAATGAGGTGAGGGTTGCTAGACTGGCTAGTCGATAAGTTGTCCTGACCCCAAGTTGAAATAACTGCTTTCCTGTTTTTATTTTATTTTATTTTTTTTAGGCAAGCATTTTAGGAGGAATGGCACATAACAAAGCTCAGAGATGGTTCCTCTCCCCAGTGTTCACCACTCTGCTTGTTTGTGTCAGGGCACTGCAGTTATTGTACTGACTGAAGTAAAGCTCCAGCCATTCTTCAACCAAAGCTACTACCTGAATTTACAGCTTAGCTGGAGAGGAACATTCTGAGCACACTTCTGTAGCAACAAAAGCATTTTAAGTTATCCAACAGTCTATTGAAGCTTCATCATAAATATTCACTGCACTTCATTGACATTGACATGTATCTCTTTCTTCCTCCCTTCTTGGTTTATGTTCAATGTCTAATATTACTCAAATGCAATCTAGTGGTTGCTCTCAGACAACGTACTGGCAGTAAGCTGCAGTGAGTTCTTCTCCTTATTGATGGATAAGTTCTTCTCCTTGATTGATAATTAAGTTCTTCTCCTTATTGATGTAGGTGTTACCTCTCTTGGTTGACTCTTCCTTGTCCAAGTGTGGTGGCCAGTGGCACCAATTCACACTGCCCGCCCAGTGGGAGAACACTGATGACTCAAGTGCCACATAATGTAGATATGGCACTTAAAGACTCATTTAATGGGCACGGTGGTGATGGGTTGGTGGTTGGAACTTGATCTTGGGGATCTATAGCAGACTTGTCACTCCTAAACTTTATGCTTTGGGACATTTATATCCTTTTGGATTCCTGGGGGATCCAGAGGTGCTTCCTGTCCTCACCAAAGAACCTGAAGACTGTATCTGTGCTGATGATTACACAAAGCAGCCATGCAATCTGCCTGTATGTTTTTCAAGCATCTTTGAGTAAAAAGAAGTGGTTAGTATGATCCTTGCTTTTAGGGCTGTTTTAGATGAGGAAAACACCTTTTCAGAGTTCTGTGGGATTTCTTTCAGTAGAAATGAGTGAAACTGAAAAATTGTAGAAACTGCATTTGTAAATGGTGAGTCACCAGCGTCTGAGAAACAGCAGGAGCTGGTAAGTGATGAGAAAATACTTTTATTTCTTGTACTCATCCCTGTGACTCACTGCTCCCACATGAAGCTGTGTCTTCTCATCTCTTCTTTGATTTTCTTGCCTGTAGGTGTTAGAGCTCTTGGTTTGGGGTTTGTTTATGTCTTTTTTGCAGTATCTTGCTTTTAGCAAATAACATACAATGGAGATGTTACCAAGGGTGGTAACATCTAAGTATCTAAGGTACCCTTAGCAGCTGATGTTTGGAAAAATAGAGCTTATCAAGAAGTTTGGAGGAATTGAAAGAACTATGGAATTCTGAATATGAGAAATTAAAACTGGATGAAATTTAATAATACAGCATGCAAGGTGATGTACTGAGGGTCTAATAAGGAATTACACTGTAAGTGAGGGGTCCTTCAGTCAGAAATCACGTTCAAGGAAAAAAAACAACCATGAGTCTATTGTTAGGGTATAAAATATCTGAGTCATCCATCTGATAGAGCCCTGACAAAGCCAGATGTTCTTTGTCAAAGTATTTCCACTAGAGATAAAGAAATGTTTGTGACATTGTATAAAAAATGAGACCTCATTAGAGAAAGTTCAGAATGAAGCAAGGATCAGGAAGAGCTGAAGGTGTAATAGAAAAAGAGGAAAAAGAATGCATGAAGCATATGTGCATGCTTTCCCTTAGGAGAAGGCTCTAAAATTGCTGTTACACTAAGAAAGCAGAAGTTGGTGGGAGATCAATTGGTGATGCCTCTGCACACACGGCTCTGGAACACCCCCAGGGATAGTGACACAGTGCCCCCTGGGCAGCTGTGCAGTGCTGAGCGCTCTCTGGAGCAGAGATTTCTCATGACACTCAACCTGAACCCTCCCTGGCACAACTTAAGGCCATTACCTGCCATCGCAAACTCACTTTCCGCGATAAAACTGTGGAAAGCTTAGATCAGATGGCATGTGTTGCAGTCCTGGTGATTCGAACTTGTTGGTGCATTGCTACACGAAGTCTGCATCCTGAATGAAGTAAATACTGGGGATTATTCACTACGCTGTCTGAAATCAACCAAAAAGGGGAAGGTTTTATCACGGGTGACACGTGGATGTCATGAGATTCTTTGCGTTGATGAGCAGTTTGATATGCCTTTGACAACATCAGCGTTCATTATTCTTTGTTCTTTCATTGTAGTTTTAAATCAGGACATTTCTGAAAGATTTATTTTCTAGATCTCTGTCACATCCATTTTCACAGTGTCTGTACACTTGAAACCTATCAGCTTGAGGCTGGAATGTCATGACCCGCGGAGATGCTGGTGGTGGTAGCTTCTTTCCCATTGTTAAGATTAACCTTTCAGGTTTGTGTGTTATAAGTCTCAGCATGTAGGCTGAGGTTTTTAGCCTTAATTGCACAGTTTCAGGTTCTGACTGTAATAAAATATAACTATGTGAAAACACTGGCTATGTATTTTAACCACAGAGTCTTATTTGTGAGAACTGAGGCTGTTGAGTATGTTTACTGCCAAAAATATTATAAAGTGATTCTTTGCACTTATTTACTGTAGGCAAGAAAGTCGATCATCTTGTTTTGTTTCTCTTCTCGTAATGTCTAAAGTTATAATTAGAATCTCTGTGCTTTAACTGCCCCTCTTTGGATTAAACAGTAATTCTGTGCACTGGAGGTCTGCAAAGGTGTAGTTCTCAAAAATTCTATTAAAAATGGAAGTTTTTGCATAATATTTTACTATGTATAAGGAGACTGAAAGGATTGGGGTTTCTAAGTCGCATCAGAACAGATATATCAGAAACACATAGTAACTTGATTTTGAAGCAATGGAAGGTCATGTAGTCTTGATTCTGCTTTGGCAGAACACATCAAAAATAACAGTAAGCATTTCATAGAGGTTTGGTTTGCAGATTGGCAGTATCTACCTATAGGAAGCTAAAGGTCATACTTTTATCTAGCTACTTCATTTGGAATTGAAAAGATAATTAAAAAAATAAAAGAAACACAAAATAATGTAGTTTAAACATTGTGTGTATCGAATACTGGCATTCCTCTATAAATGTCAATTTAGTACAGAAAATGGCATGTATCACTAAGGAGCATCTTTGGCAATTTAAAAAATGGCTTGAAATGCTGTCAGATAAAGTTATTTTATTATTGTTCCCAAAGCAGAAGAATATTTCAATATTCTTCTGCTTTGCCTTTAAGATAAGTACAAACATTTCTGTCTTCTTTGATGTTGAAAGACTGCAGATACAGTCTTGCTTGTTTCCTTGGTTTCATCACAGCAGCAGTGAGCCAATAAACGATTCAGAAAGATATTCAGATACCTAAAACGTGGCAAAATCCATTCAGATTTTTCAGCTATTAAATGTTATTCATAAATCTGATAATTATTATTTCCATTAATCCTGAAAACAGAGTTATACGAATCATTCTTATGACTTGAGCACGTCAGTCCCATTCATTTCACTGAAATTTTTGATGCTGAAATCCTTACCACCTCTAAGCTGCTGTTTTAGGAAGTTCAATTTGCAAAACCACAGGCTGTGTGAAGTGTGTTGAAGTCAACAGAACCGAATTTATATATCAGCTGAGAACACGTCCAGGAACATCCAAAAATAGGTTTAAAAGCTTTGCTTTAGACTGCTATTTTTTGAAAGGCTGTTCCACTTTCTTTCTAGTTTATTATAAAGATGTAAACTGTTTCTTGCACTTTGAGATTACAAATGTTTTCATCTTCTGCATTGACCTGTTTTCTTTAAATAGTAACTCTGGCTCAGTTTAATAAGTCTCATTCCAAAAGTCTTAGTACTTCGGCAGTACATGATTAAAACATGGCCAGTATTTTAATAAGGCACTACGACTGCATATCTTTGTATTAGGCTGTTCTAAACTAAATGTACTTGCTGCTCAGGGAAGATGCAGACAAATGCTTTGTGTGGCTTTCCTGTTGTAAGAGCAGCTTTTGACTGTGCACAGTGGACCAAACTTGTCTGAAAAATGGCCCTGATTCTTGTCGCCTATAGACAGCAGTGGCGGTTTCTCTCCATCTCTCCAGCAGGGAGGTGATACAGCCAGAACTTCTTGTAGCCCTCTGATCAAGTGCTGGCACTTCTTCTGCCACCTTGTAATCCTGACCAGACTTCAACTTGGGTTCTGTGCTTAGTGGCTCCTACCAGCAGTGCCTGTGTCGTGTGATGTCAACGCGTCACACACACGGAGGGAAGGCCGAGCAGAACTTGGAGCCTTGAATTTGGGCCTGTTTCATGTGCCAAATATTTTTGTACTTATTTATCACTTGTTTGTCCATTTTAAAAACTTCCATTTAGCGGATGCAAATTTGATTTCGATTTTATACCTGACTAGCAGGGTTGAATTCTAGATAGAGACTTCACAGTGCAAAGTGGTGGGAGGGGTGAGCATTTACAACCATGAAGAATCACTCTGGTTCACCTTGCACTCATTTTGTTCTTAATTATACTGGAACCCTGAGCTCCTCCCAGAGCACTGTGGAGCTAGAGACAGAGTTCCCTCTGACTGTTATTAATGAGATCTAATTAGCGTGCTCAGCTTTCTTGGGTATGGCTGTTTTATGGTACGCAAGGAAATTGCTCAGTATGCTCAGAGCACTGTAAGTCAGTATTCTTTTAACTCTACTCAACGAAAAAAAAAATCAGCAGAGTAAAAGTGCCTGCATACAGTTAAAAGGGGAGTTTAGAGATGTTTTTATTCATTGCTGCATCAGTGTGCAGTAGCTGTACTGTGGATGTCTCTGCAGAGCATCAGCGGTCCCCTGAAGGCCACCAGGCCAGCAGCACCCAGCCCGAGCTCGGGTCTGTGGTGCACAGAAGGTTCCCTGTGCCACCCCTTCCCTCAAGCCTCAGGAAATTCTCTGCACTGTGAGATATCTTATTTATGTAACCTGAGAAACAGGAAATAGCAGTGCAAAACTCGAAGGCTCTCAGCTGCTTGTATTCTGCCCCTGATGGGGTGTGGCTGACTATTCTGAAAAACTATAGAATACATATGTGTGAATGGATTGCAATGGTCTTTATTTTTATATCACGATTGCTTCCATCCCTCTTCCTCAATTAGTGCAAAGATTGTTTGTCAGTCGCATCACTTTTCATCTTGAATTCATCCTTGTCTTTTCCCAGCTCATCCTCATTTCAGTTCTGTGGCTTTAGCTGTGGGAATGTTCCTGTTTTTTCTACGCGTTGGTGATTTCTTTGGGCCATGCTTGTAGAAATAGGAATCAAAGGGACTGCTAAGTATGA
This sequence comes from Odontophorus gujanensis, assembly GCA_013399175.1. NCBI lineage: Eukaryota > Metazoa > Chordata > Aves > Galliformes > Odontophoridae > Odontophorus > Odontophorus gujanensis. Next base: position 221,896 of record VXAB01004675.1, on the reverse strand, counting down.
AATGTGTTGACGGCAACATTCTTTGGTTCTTGCTTTTGGGTTAGCTTGTTTGGGTGATTTTACTCCTCAGGACTCATTAATGCCCATTGGACTCAGTTCATCCTGGCTGATATTCAGACCAAGCTGATATTTAGGTTGGGCCTTCTCTCTGCTCTCTGGCAAAGGAGATGGAAGGTCAGGGCCGAATCAGCGTTTTCAGCCCTGGATGTCAAAATGGCTCCCAGTGGTTTTGAAAGACATTTTGGGAAAGAAATCGGTGTATGATCGAAGGTCGAAGCTGTGATGATTTGACTGTGATCAGCAGTGCAAGCCTTGCCAACTGCAGAGTGATTCTTTACTGGGCTCTGAGTCTAGAGATGCTTTTGGAGGCCCAATCCATTTCCACCTCAAACAAAACCAGTTGTCATTTAGGTCCCTGTGCAGAAAGCCTTGTTTTAGCTCAGTGACATGTTTTTAACATCCTTACATATAGTACACAGAAGTTTTTTTGCTGAAATGAGGTGCCTGTGTGGTTTTTTTTCTGACTGAGTCATGGAAGAGCTCTATTTCCAGTTTCTGTGTAGTGGATATCTTTCTCGGTGGTGCTTTTTTATTTTAAACCCTTGACATAGAATTAGGTAAAGTCTCCTAAGTCTTCAGTGCTGTAGGTCAGTGGGCTGAGTTCAGACATCTTCTGCACTGGTTTTTCTCACCTTAGTGCTGGAAGATGGAAAGCGTGCCCTCACCCACCACCTGAGTGTGTTCAGTGGCACGAGTAGCAGAGGAGGTGGAGGCTGCAGATTTTTGGGTGCCAGAAATGGCAGCATCATGAGCATCAGCATGAGTTGGCTGTGTTGAGGTAGTTCTCCCAAACTGTGTTGCGGAACCAAACTGTGCTGATATGCAAAGGGTGGTGGGGACTGCCTCTTACTGCAGTAGGTTTGATCCTGATTGGTGTTTTGGCTGCATTTTGCAATGGCATTTCTGACAGCTGTGCTGCAGGTGAGCTGCCTGCTCCTGACTTCTGTATGTAGTAACGATGAGGCCATAGAAAAGTGGCAAAGGGTTACTTTAGGAATCATCCCTTGATATATTCTCTGACTTGTGGGTTGATATTTAAAATTGTAAAATATATGTTCTTGGATATAATTGAAGTTGAAATAAATGCTGTTTTGATAGTTACTTCATATGTATTTAAATATTTCGCTCAATGTGTAACAGTTTCAGCTATCCTCAAGATCAGTTTTTCACTAAACATATTGTGTTACTTTGAAGCCTAGGTAGATTTGATTGTTTGACAGATTGATCTATATGTGAAGTTCTTGCCTTCCAATATCTAGAATATTTTACATTCTAGACGTGGATTACCTCATCTGAGATTCACTGAAAACCAATACTGAGATTTCCTTGTAATCCATTCAGTGCAGTATAAGGAAAGAGATGATGCAATGTAATACTTCATCCCTGTTTCAAATGTTACTGTTCTTCAATATTTAACATAGATGACTGACATTAAGTACCATTTTTACAACACAACTCCTAAGTGGATCAGTTAATAAAGTTATATGGTGAGGTTTAAAGTACTAGAAGTGGAAGTCTCCTGAATGTGATGTTTTTAACAAGTTTAACATAAAAATTACCACGTACAATGTAAGTGTGAGGAAACACTGTTTGAAATTAATAGAGCAGTCACTCCATTAGTGGGAACGTATTTGCTTGTAGTTGCTTTTTATTTCTTTGGAAAACACTGGTGTCTGTTGATCATAAGCTCATACAAACATAACTGAGCTGCTGCTCAAGGAAATGCAGCGTGTAGCTGTTATCACTGCGGCAGTCCTGTCCTTGTACGGCACAAGAAGTGTGCATTCATTGTGTTGTGTTGCATCTTTGGTTGTGTTTCTGCCTCTGTCACAACTGCTTTTCACTCATGGATTTCTACCTATTGGAGATATCTCTGTTACCCCCATGCATAACTCTTTGGATGTGGGAAAAATGAACGTGTGAGCAGAAGTTTGTGATCGAGGTTTTGAATAAACCTTCACTTCATCACCACTCCATACCTGGCATGAAACTGAGCAGGTAGTGAAGCCATGGTTTCACTGAGACAACTTGTGATAGCTGAGTTTTTTCCATAAGCTGCTAAAGTAAGGTCTATTTTTGGTAATTTAACATGTTAAAACATATAGGTAAGTAACTTCTAAATAAGACATTCAAAACAATCATGCAAGAGCATAAACTGTGTTAGGCAATGTATACCATCACCATGGCTTCTAATTGATACCACTGAACTTCGTACTGCATCTTACATCTCATGTACTGTGAATGTTATTCAAACTGGTGTGAGCAATGTTGATTTTTCACCAAATATTCAATAATCTTTCTCTTCTCATTGGTTTTCACACAATTGTAGTTCATCATGAGCTTATCACACTGCACACAGTGCACCCCTCTGCAGTCTCCTCCATACAACTCCTGCAGTTACCTATGGACGGAGGAATGGATCCAAATGCAATCTGGATTAAGATTTATGTGAAAAATTTGGCTGCAAGTTTTATTATCACATTAATTAAATTACATTACGTCATTGAAGCAATGAATATTTAACTGAGCATTACTCATAATTGCACCTTCCCTATTCCTCCTTCATAAAATGACCTCACATAAAAATTATAATGGATTTTTTTGGAAGAAAAAGAAAAGTAGTTGCATGAAAGAGACAAAAATATTACAGAGTGATGGAAAATGGGATGGGACGTTCCCACGGGTACCTTTGCAGCATGCTTTGTCTTTCAGCAGAATCCCACAGTTGTTAGCTGTAATTCCTTTGCCTGCATACAAGTGCTGCCATTTCTGAAACTATTTATTTGTCTGTCTTGAGAAACTGTGCCATGATGTTTTAAAGTTGTGGCTAAAAGTTGTTTTCTATGATGAATTTGCAGTGCTGTGAAACAGAGCTCTTAAACTAAAAGTTTTGTCCAAAGGTAGAATACAAATATGAAACACAGAAGTGAAAGTGAAATGCTTGTGAGCACGTGTACAGCCAGTGCTCTTAACATCTGTGGGTGTAAGTAACGATGCTCACGTGCTCGCATTCTCCAAAGCAGCCATCAACCAACGGTGGTTGAGTAATTGCAGCCATTTGTCATCTGCTGTGCCCAGCCTTGCTCATGTGCTGCAGAGGAGGTGTGCATCCATGGAAAGGCTCCTCATAAACTTAATGAGAATCTTTGTGGTAGTGAGACGGTCTGTCATCACCAAGTGTTTGCAATTACTAGTGTAATTACTTTCTTCATTAAGATGACTTAATTAAAAATTTTGTATTCAGCATCTCCAACTTGTATCTAAGTGTCGGAAATGTGAGCTGGACTAATGATAAATCAATTAAGGCACAATGGTGAAAGTTCCCGAAGCCACAAGTCGGACCAAATGTAAACATTTCCAGTGACTTAGAAGTTATTTAATGAGATATTGAGTGTAACTGATCTGACTTAAGTATGTTATGGCTCTGTTTAAATAAGAAGCTTTTGTCTGGATTTGTAAAATTTCAGTCAGCTCTTGCATGATATTTCCAAAGAGAATTACAGTGGAGTTGGAGGACCAGAGGGGTTAAAGACATCGTTAGCTAAAATTTTAATGGAGAGCATAATATCAAACAGAACCCTTTGGGGAAACGAGTGGAAAATCTTCGTGTTTGCAGGTGACTTCATTATCCTCCTTCAGTATCATAATCTTTTGTGCCAGTGGAGCACTTCCTGCTTTGTGAATGGCTCCCAGTCTTCCAGACACTCTTGCATACTAAAGAGTTACTACTGGAAGATAAAATATTTTCATCATTTCTTTTGGCTTTATAGCAACCATATTTCAAAGTAATGAATACTATAGGAACATAACAGCAGTAAGAAGCAGAGTGGGAATTGGAGAGCATCAATCAAGAGTTATATTACTGACTTAAAAGGGTGGGGGGGAGGGTCAGTGTAAAGCGTGTAAAAAAAACACTTTCTGTTTAATAATGTGCACTCAGTGTTGACCGATCACAGCTGTATCGATAAGCATTGTTTCAGATTTAACTACTCCATGCTTTAGGCTGGAACTACATCGTTGTGTTTTGAGCCTTGTCTTCCAAAAGCAGGTGTTACTTTTCCATCTAAGATGCCCAGACGTATTTTAACATCTCTTCTCTGCAGACCATTAATTTCTCGCAAGTGCAGAAGCACATCCAATGCTTGATCTTACTTTGTGACCCTAACCTTCATTCCTTGAAGCTGAGCTGAAAGATGGAGAAATGTAGGAGGTCATTCATGGAGACTGCTCACTTACAGAAAGTTATAAAATATGTCACATCTGGAGCTTGAGAGCCAAATATTTGTTTATGTACTTTTGTTTTGTTTCAATAATATATGCTTAGCAGAAAATACTTTCTACATGTAGTGCTGTGTTCAGAACATATTGGTCTACCAGAATTGAGCAAGTAGTTCTGCAGCAGCAGTAAGATCCTGTCCCAGTTATGTCCATGGAAACAAAGTCAGTATTTAATTTATTGCATTTGAACTTTATCCATAACAGGGCAGCTGTGTTTTGTGCCCTTTGGAAGGTATCAGTTATAAGGATGTGGTCATTGGGCACGGTGTGTGGGATGAGTTGGGGTTGGGCTTGGGAATCTTAGAGCTCTTTTCTAACCTGAATGGTCCTGTGATTCTGTGGTCTTGGCCCAGGCTGTCTTCCAGATAAGATGAGAAAGTGCTGTCAGAGCCGAAGCTGGGTGAAGGATGCTCCAGCAGGAGGGAAGGCTAAGGCACCACTTACACAGCACATGGCCTGTCCCAAATGCCTTGTTTAGTGCAGCCCTGGAGGAATATCAGCATCATTATTTCAGTTTTTCAAAATGAATGATCTCTTTATGTAATATTTATAAAGCTATTTGGTTTAAATTTAATAACCTTTTTTATAAAATCAAGTCGCTCATCGTAAACCATAGAGATCAATATATTCAAATGGAGATGCTGTTTGTTCTCTCTAGTGTCATGGTAATTTTGAATGCCTCTCCCCAGCCTTGGCTTCATACAACTCTGAGATTCTGATGTTGCAGAGAAGTGTGAAGTGGCAGTAGTACACATCTAGCAGGGAGTAAGTGAGCAGCACTGTACGCTGCACAGGAGCAGAGCATTCTTCCCAGTAACAGCAATCACAGTCCTCTGTCTGGAACCTTCCATCCTTCAGCTTGTGTTATAAAGTTGCTGTGTGGTTTTCTTTCCGTTTTGAAATGATCTTTGCTGTCCTGGGATTACTTCATAGGGTCAGTGCCTGTGGTGTATTCTGAGCGTAGTTTTTGAAAGATCTGTGTGCTCTTTGTAAAAACTTGCCTGAATTCAAACTGATGGTTTCCTGCTTTTCACAGTCCGTGTGCATGGATGCCATGTGTGATTCACACGTGATTGAGAGAACCATTCTTTTTCACACTGTAAATTCAGAGGTAGACTGAGAGGGAGATTTGTCCCAGCACTAGGTCAATGCTGTTGCAGCTTTAAAGAGGTAAAAGCCACTCTTTGTATTTCTGCTGCAAAAAACTGCCATGATTTTTAGAAGTTTATAAAGAACTCGATTGCAAATTTGCAAATTAATACGGACGTCACAATTGATAGGATAATTTCAATTGCTTAAAAATGAGTCAACCATGCAGAAGCATACCAAGGTTTTATGTTTATGTTTATATTCCTGTAATTGCTGCTAGCTTTGCAGTTCCAGAACGTCAGCCGACGTCCAAAAGCAGAAGTGTGTTGTCCTCACCTGCAGGAACGTCCATCTGATCTAACTCTTTTTACAATGACGACATCACCTGAACTTTACTCTTATCTAAGCAAAAGCTGACCGACAGTTTCCAAGGAAAATCTTCACCTTAGATATTTCCTCATCTGTTACAGGTCCATGCACAAGCTGACTCAGCTGGAAAGACTTGATCTGGGCAATAATGAATTCTCTGAACTGGTAAGAAATGCTCTTTTCCAACTAACCCTGGTGTCATGTCGGTGCTCTGTGCTTGGGGGATCAGGCCTCTGTCGAAAGGCATTGAGGTGTTGTGGCTGCGTGCAGCATAGGAGCAGGCTGCTGCCTTTGGGGAAGGTGTCTGTCTCACAAGAGGAATTGGGGAGAAAATTAAAGTTGAGAGGAGGAATGATGATTATCTGTATTAACCTCAGTGAACACCGGAGGAAAAGAAAATCATTAATCATCACAGGAACAAATATCACAAAATGACCACTAATTAACTTAACCTGGAAATTAGAAGCAGTTTTAACCATCAAAGAAGAAAAAGAAAAATCGGTAGAATTAGCTAAGGCAAAATAAATTACATTCCAATTATTGACTAATCAATTTTAATAGAAACACATTACATGACTGCACGTAGAACAGAGGGACTGAGCTGCGTGGGGGCAGGTTCCTTCCTGCCCCATGCTCCATGTGAATGAGCTGCTCCATAACACACCATGTGGATGGGCAACAGGAAGAGGGCTTCCTGTGGGCACTGCAATGTTCCAAGGAATTCAGGCTACAGGAGGTAGTTGGATGTCTCTCTTGAGCTGCTGAGATGCTGAAGTGATGCGTTTTTTCTTCTGTATTGAAATAATTGTGGTGAAATGGTACTACAGGCTCCTAGAATGCCAGACTTGGGCTCAGCCTGAGCCAAAGGAAGTGCTCGGGTTCTGGCAGGCTTTGAAAACAACCTCTGCAACTTTGCAGAGCTAATTGAAACTCATGTTTTACGTGTGAAAACAGTGCTTCATGAAAAAAAACTGCTTAGGCTGAAATGTGGAAATGCTGGTGAGCTGGTAATGAGAAATGGGCTGGGCAGACTGCCTTGTCCTGGTTCCCTCACTAACATCTGGAATGTTGAAAACAAGAGAACACTGGGTTAAGGCTCAGTATTTCTGCAATTGTAAGATTTGATCATTGTGTGCTGCAGTTCTAACTGCTGAATGTGACGAGTGCAGACCTTAAATAGTTCATAAATGATGTGTGTCCAGGAAAGTGCTCGGAAGTCAGCCTCTGTTAGCTGGTGTGGAGACTATTCATTAAATATGAGGCAGAGTTCGGCTTGTGCTGCGACGTCAGATTGGGTCTTTCTTTTCAGCACATGGTTGGTGAAGTTCCACCATTCTCATTTCTCTTTTTTTTTCCTTGTTCACAAATTGCATTCTGACAAAAAACTGCTTAGAGCAAGAACTGCTAGGAGTTTTTGGTATTCATTTAATTTGCACAGATTTCTTTGTTGATTTTAAAAAGAACAACAAGGTGAATTCAGTTCCATTACTTTACTGCTCATGTCATTAACTACCCAAGAATATGATATGTGGTATGGAAAAAGAAGTTGGAGATGGAATATTTTTGCCAGAAAATACTGTTTTATTTAATAAAAAAAGACAAAAACCAAACAACAAAACCGAACCGTTTGATGTAAGTGTCCATAACGTGATCTGTGCTTTTCCTCAGCCCGAGGTTCTTGAACAAATACAAAATCTGAAGGAATTATGGATGGACAATAATTCTCTGCAAATACTACCTGGGGTATGAACATTTATTTTATGTCATTTAATCTATGGTACTGATGATGAACAGATTACTGTGCAGTAAATGAGTACATCTGAGTTTCCTGGATGGATGAATTTTTTTAGTTAATTCTAATATCGTTTCCAAGAAATAGAAGGCTCAAAATCACCATGCACTTGAAGATCTTCTGAATGTTGTGTTATTATGTGATGTAATTAAATTGGAGTTACCTGTTCTATCTGAGCCTCATGTAGTTTGCATTGTGAGGGGAAGGTATTTCCCACTGTCTTCTCAGACACCATTTGTACATTTCAGCATAAGGAAAACAACAGCGTCTATCTTGCTGATTGTTTCGGTGAAATGTTGTGTCTGGAACAATGTGCCCAACCCTGTGGTAATGCACCACGAAGCAGATTTCTTCCGTTGCCTTCAAACTCCACGTGCCAACAGATTTTCAAAGAAACTTGGGAATTTTTGTCATGTTGCTCATTGACCTTTCAGCTGCACGTGATGTATTCACAAAGTAACCTGTTGGGATTATCCTCTCGGAACCCAACAATGAATATCTGAAACCTGACCTGAGACCTTACAAATTGTAGACAATAGGTATGACACAGAAATGCACTGCTGTCATGTGTCACCCCAGTGCTGCTGTGGGTTGGGGTGAGCTGGGAGTCGTGTCTCTGGGATCTGTGTCCAACTGAAGCAGTAATACATCCATGTGACACTGAGAACTCAAACTTCACCCGGATTTAATGAGTCCAGGATGCTCGAATCAGTTTGGCACGTACCTTTTATGTTGGTGCAGCTCATTTGCAGACCTGAAGGTTGGGTAAACAGCAATGGGTGGCATTTTAGTAGGCCCTAGAATTATTCCCTGGGCTCACAGAGAAGCTGATTTTCAGCTCTGTGCTGTGCCTGAGCCTTTCCTTCTGCAGGAATAAATACCAGTACTGTGGGACAAATAGAAAAGCGTGCTGAGATAGCCAGTAGCAGTCTGTATTGCAGTTGTTTGTCTTTGAACTTGGAAATTGGCATGCCATGTCTATCTGTTGAAGTAACGCTTTGTAACGTGCTATTAAGTCTATAGGGAAGTTAAAACAGCTCGTGTACCTGGATATGTCAAAAAACAGGATAGAAACTGTTGATTTGGACATATCGGGATGTGAAGGACTTGAAGACCTTCTGTTGTCATCAAATATGTTGCAGCAACTGCCAGACTCCATAGGTGAGAAAAGCTCCTGTTTTTACACTTGACCTCATGGTAAAGCTGGAACAAGAACTGTCGTTAAACTCTGAAGGAGTTGGACACATCTAATTTTAATTAACAGTGTCAGTCCTCCAGAATGTATAGCTGCCTAATGAAACTCTACTACATGAATATTACTGAGTGACTTTTACAGCTCTTTTCCATTTTGTCTAATACGATATCTCACCATCAACCCTGCAGTTTTTTTCTCAATGTGGTTTTCTGACGTGCAGATTGATTTTCAAGGTTACATAACTCTGGTACAGAAGGATGCTTACACTGTGAACTGTGCACTCAGTTCTCATTTCCAAGTTCCTATTACTGAACTATAATAGATGTAACTGAAGCAAAGCAGAAAGACTTGTTTCAGTACTGCGTTTGCAGGTGACAGCTTGCTGCAATTCTTTTTGGTAGAAATTTTTCCTCTTAAAAGACTGTTGCTGAAGCCTAGATGTTTGCTGGGACGTGCTGATTTTGAAAACTTTTCAACCAAAATGTACTGTGATAGAAGTGTGTAATGTGTCTGATATCCCTTTTAATTGTACTTGTCATCTGCTTCAGCTTTCATATGATGGCATGTTCCACTTAACAATTTTCTCTCAACGAGTAGTTAATTTTTATTATGCCCAATGCTAATGATAAATAATTGTTGCAAAAAGAGGAAAAAAAAAAACTATTTCAGTGTTTCTGGAACTCCTTCAGGGAAAAAGCAGACTTTGAAATGTCACTCACTTCCAGAAGGTGGGAATCTTGTTTTCTGACCATATCAAGCTCAGTTTCAGCCGCTGCAATGCAATGATTTTCCCATTCTTTCTGTCTTTACTGTTGTATTGATTTCCCATGTTACACAGTGTAGAGCAAAGTGTCATTCCCTGGGTAAATGTTACCCAGAAATGCATCTGCTCACCCTTCAGAATCTTCTCCTAACAAAAAGAAATATCTGTATGCTCAAATGCCTTCAGGACTGATTCTAGCTCTCTGTACCTATGTCTTGTGAAGCACTCTAAGTGTACATTTACTTTAGATAGCTTTGGTGCCCTGGGACCTGATCACCTTTTAATCAGGCCAGCAGGACCTTATTTTTTCCTCTTCATATTCTCCAGGCCTTCAGAATACACTTAGTATTTGACTCATTGCATTTCAGCTAAACATTTAATCTGTGCCACATTGTAATGGAGCATATTTTCAGAGGGACAAAAATGTGTTTGTATGCCGCATAATTTCTAAAATCTAGATCTAAATTACCTGCTGGGCATTATTGTTTCTTTGCTAATATTGGAGGCTACAAAAAGTGAAGATGAATGTGAAGTAGTTTTCTTTCCTCCTTTCTTTCCCATTCTGCAGGGCTGCTGAAAAGGCTCACAACGTTAAAAGTTGATGACAATCAGCTCACGATTTTACCCAATGCGATTGGAAAGTAAGTATCAAGAAAAATCTTTTCTTTTTGACTTGTTTTTTTTTTTCCTGAAATCAAAAGTAAGACAAAGGTGCACTGAATTACAAAATAATCCCAAAACATGTGCCTGGCACGCAGCCTGGAACATTTACATGTGGAGCAGCGCCGTTACTCACGCAGACTCACACTGGCATAAGCTATAGGAAGGTGAAACGTACCATATTTTTCACAAAGGATGAAGGGGTATTTTCTGTATGAATCACTTGCAATTTGGATGATCAGAGCAACAAAAGTAGAAGACAAGAATTTGGGGGAATGGCAGTTTCCATAGCAACAAGTAGGACTGATGTTGGAAAGAAGATGGGCTGTAAACCATCCGTGCGTGTGAAGGTGTCTTAAAATATTGAAGGAGCACAAATGAAAAGTCATGACAATTTTTTAGGTGCATTCATAAAAAGGTGAAAATCTCATAAAAGCAAGCTTCATTTGAAAAGCACTGATTTGCTGAGATTTGGTCACACACTGTATGATCTTTGGTGGAAAATTCTGCATGGTATTGCTGTGCACAGAGATTCCTTCTGCTGCCTCAGTGTATCACCTACACAATGTCCACAGCTTATTGTAAAACTCCAGGCAGGTCCAGGCCTGTCTCCAAAGCCATACAAAGAACCAACTGCTTCCCTCTATGATTATTCTGCCGTTCCTGGAAGTAGGTACTTTGATTTGATTGATATTGTTTCACACACACATATACCTTCCTAGCAGAGGGCATCTTCAACGCTGCCATTTTTGTAGGAGGACTCTACACCTTTTGCTTCTGAAATCCAATCTAAATTGGCATTTGGAAAAAAATTCGGAATGCACAGCCCCTGGCCAACATCAGGAGCTGTAGCTCCTGTGTTTCCATCATCCCCCTCACCCAGGATTCCTGCAGAAGGATCACAGAATGTCTTGGGTTGTAGGGGACCTCAAAGATCATCTAGTTCCAAGCCTCAAAGGAGAAGATATGGAGTTGAGCCGAAGAAATGCCTCTGGTGCAACTGAGCCCTGTTACCAGCCCTGTGCACAGAGTGGGAGAAAGGGATGGGTGTCATCTTTTCCATCTTTGAGCGTTGGCCTCAGACTCTGCCTGTGCTCACAGTGCAGAAACCAGTCTCTCTTCAATGAGTTCTACCTCCACAAACTATTTCACTCCCAGCATTTTTCTCAAGTCAAGGGCTGATGAGAGCCTTCCAGAATTAAAGCCTGGAAGGATTCTTTTTGATTTGTTTGAAGATACGATGGTAAAGTGAGATTTCTAGAGTAGGAATAATCTCTAGTCTCCATAGCTGGTGCTGTCCTGCTCCTGCACCCATTTTATAGTAATATTCTCAATAATAATTTTATTGTTCATATAACATCGGGGGAAAAAAATCAAAATTTGTGGACTATGAAGTCTGTAGCAACAGAAATCTCAGATTTGGTTTCCTGTGATGAACTTCTTAAGTGCTTTATATCGATATGATATTAGTGGTTTGTGTTAAACGTTGACTGCATGAGTGACAAAATGGAGATTTGGTTGTGCAGCAGTCACTTCTGTCAGACAGTGAGAGCTTATAGGGCTTAAAGCTGTGATGGGCACTGTGCAGAAAGGTTGGCATTGTGTCCAACATTACCTTTAGCAATTTTGGGAGTAATTTTTTAAAAACTGTAATGGCAATATTTTCTTACAGATTGAATTGTTCAGATTGAAGGGAATTCTCTCCTTTTTTTTTTTTTTTTGCTTAATATCTGTTCAGTATTATTTGTCAAGGATCCATGATTATGTTGTAAGAGATGCATGCTCTGAAAGGTGTGACTGCAGAACAGTAGGTTAATCACCCAATATTGTCACATTATTTTTAAATGTAGTACTTCCCCTCACTTAATGAGGACAGTGTCTCCCACATCAAAATGAACTTCCTTTCTCTGACTCATCCACTTGGATAGTTTCCTACTGGGTCTCTTTCTCCTAAATGATAGGCATGGTACCCACCACGGAGTGTATTATTCTCACACAAAGATTAGCAATGTGGAGGAGGGAATTCTCCCTCCAGGGACCAATTTCCTGATGAGACACAGAGCATTTCAGCACTGCCTGAGTCAGTGTTGTTAGCAGTGAACTGCCACCCTCATTTTTGGCAGGCATGTTTGGAGCACAAGCCTGTAAATGGCATTTGGAGTTGGCCCTGCAAGATGCTATGCTCAGCAGACTCAGCTCAGTAAAACACTGAGGCATATATTTATCTTTACCTTGTTAGATAGTAGCAGAGGATTTACATGAAGTGCTTTACAATTTGAACCCAGGGGCTGGAGACTGTATCCACAGGACCTGAGCCAAGGCCCCTTCTTCTGCTTTCTGGGTGCAAAGGTTGTGGCCCGTGCATAGGGAATGGTGTGCTAACTTCGGAGCCACTGCATGGTGTTAGAGGAGTGTTCCATATAAATCACAGAATCGTTGAGGTTGGAAAAGCCTTCTGAGATCCCCAAACCCCACCCTGCCATGCCCACTGCCCAGACCTCAGTGCCACCAATCTACCCAAAAATATTCTGCATCAACCTTAGGGTGTGTACGGACAGCTGCCCCATTTCAGTGGATGACGTATGTGATTTTTGCCTGTTCTTGAAATCTATAGAGAGTGATCTGAATTCAGCCCAAGAAGGCATTAAAGCTAATACATTAGCTAAAATTTCACTAGTTCTAAATTAGCATGATTGGAATTACAGCAGTTATTCTCATTGTAGCATTCATCCACAAGCCATGGTGAACAATATATTGCTTTCTGAACTACGTGCTTTGCAATGGTGGTTACAGAGATGCAACACAGTTTCATGGGGACTTTGTTGTTTTTGTTGTGGCATTCTTCATTTGTCTACTGATGATGTCACCAGCAAGAAGAGAAGCTGAGAACATCTGTGCCAGACAATATCTTTCAAATGAAGTCGAGTCACTCTTTGCTGTCATGGGAACATACACCGTTACAGTTCAGAGGATGAGAGCTTCCAATTGCCATTGGAAACAGTCGTTCAAAATGAGCTTTTCTATTTTTGAGCTTTTCTGGTTCAGGTTTTCTGGAACTCGTATCAGTAAAAGTAAGAACGTGTGCATCTTTAATTGAACAAGCTTTCAAGTTGGACTTCCCCCTGTCATGCATGTGAGCACTTGAGAAAAAAATCATAGTATGTATGGAGAAAAAAAAAGGGCAGTAGAAGTGGGAACGATGGTATTCCCAATGAATCACAAAACTTTTATTCCATGGTTTGAATGAGCAGCACAACGTTAATCTTAAAATTATTCATATCTGACCAAAGTTTTCAATAGATTCAGTAGATGCTTCTTCAGAATAAGTTTATGTATGTGTGTCTACGGCATAAAGGTAATATGCTTATTTCTGTGTGACGCACATTCATTCCTGTTTGTAAGAATTTGCATTAGCAAAGGTCAAATTGCCAAAGCAAGACTGAAATATGGAGTGTTCCCTCATACCACCTGCAGTCCTCAGGGAAAAAAAAGCCACTCAACAGAGTTGTAAGGACTGTGCAGTGCTGGGACAAGGCCTGGAGAGCAGGAACGAGCCTGTGAAGGACTCCTGGTGGGGGCTCTGGGCTGGCTCCTTTTCCTTGGCTCCCTCTCAGCTCTTGTCCAGTAGCTCTGCCAGAGAAGAAGGTGGCTTTTAAGATGTAGACCCCTGTCTTTAGGACACAACAGAAAACCTCCAAAGCCACTGTTTTTTCTTTAACTGTTATATGTCCTTGTATGTTAAGTCTGTGAACTTTCTGTTTGGTTTGTCAACTTAGTGTGAACTGTTCCAATCACTGCCAGTGTGGAATACTTGGAAAATTTACTGCCAGCAATGGTTATGGGGGAAACTAAGTAGTCATTCTTAAGCTGCTCAACCAGACAAGATCAGTGAATAGTGTGCCAAATAGTTCCTAAACTTTTATTGTTATAGACCTCTCATAGGGAAATCTGTAATAAAGGTTCCATCTTCCGGGCATGATGGCTGCAGAGTGGTGATGATTTGGAACTTCCTAAGGTTTTTAAAACTTTCCTAAGGTTGTGGCTATTTTTTGTTACTTAACCCTCAAACGGCGTCTAACAAGTGCATTTACAATTTCAGTTTGTCTTTATTAGAAGAATTTGACTGCAGCTGTAATGAGTTGGAGTCGCTACCTTCTACCATCGGTTACCTTCACAACCTGAGGACGTTGGCTGTGGATGAGAATTTCCTTCCTGAGCTGCCCAGAGAAGTGAGAAGCTGATTCTGTTTTTAAATTACATAAAAATGTTTTGTGGCGGGCCTCAGATTTCATCCCTGTTAAGTCAAAATATCTGTCAAAGCAATTAACTTCCTTCAGAAGCAGTAAAATAGTAAAAATCAAATCAGTAATTAGTAATTTGATTTTCATGCAAAGGTGAGAGCACCACTCAGAAGCAGCAGTGCAGGTAGCACAGTGCACTTCCCTGATGTTTCTGACAAAGGACTGTGCTTTCTGATGTCAGATTCTGCATTTTCCATTCTTTGTTTTTTATAGGGAAAATGAAAGATGATGTGCCCACCTTCTGACACTAAGTTAGCAATAATAGCTTTTTTCCAAGTGAATATTGTTCTATCTTTGCTTTTTTTTTTTCATTCTCACAGATTGGAAGTTGTAAAAATGTGACTGTGATGTCTCTGCGCTCCAACAAACTGGAATTTCTCCCTGATGAAATAGGTCAGATGCAGAAGCTGAGAGTGTTAAACCTGAGCGATAACAGGTACAGTTCATATCATATTCCTAACTTGCATTATAAGAACTTGTTTTTTTAAAAAAATAGATGATCCTTTTTAGGTATTCGTTAAATTTTATTTATATAAACATACATAAAACATATAAAATGGTACTTATAAATACTTGAAACTATAAGGAAAAGTATCATGATTTGATTGATAGTTTGGTTTTAATTCTACTGGCATCCAAAGGAAGTTGGAATGGGGCAAGGTTCTGAGTCTCAGTGCACTGTCAGAGATGAAAGGTTGCTTGCTTATTTTATGTGCTGCTGTTTCCACGTGGAAGTGTAATGTTTGACTTTAAAACTTCCTGCAGTTCTGTAATTCGGTGTTGTGCCCAATGAGAAAATTGTGACGAGCTGCAGTATGAGGTCATTACATGCACACACTATAGATATCACTCCAAATCCACCAAAATCAAAAGAACACGTTTCATTTCCTTCAGTGGGGCAAGGATTTTGTCAGAGCCCAGCAGAACCTCTCCATGTTCTCTGTTCTCATGCACGTGACTGTTCTGAGAAATGCACTGCGTACCGTGAGGCTTTCTCGGTTTCCATTCTGTGCTCCCACTGCCATCAGAAGTGGCTTTTCCATGGAATTTCTAGATATGTGTGCTCTGAGAATATGTTAATTTTCAGTGAGTGAACACTCTTCTGTTTCAACTGGTAATCACTTTTATCCAGTCAATAGCAGGGGAAGCACTGTGTGCACCTGGGTCTGATTTACTGTCAGCAGTTTTGTTAAATGAAGGCTGAGCATAAAGGATAAAATCGAGCAATGTTGAAGTTGCTGTAATATATCTATTCAAAATTGTTTACTTAATTCCATTAGATCATTTTCCTCACTGCGATTGTGTATCATACAGTATGTTATTATGGACCAGTACGTAAAGTTGAACTGAACTCCAGGTCCATGGAAACTGCCCAAGTCCCAGAATCAGATCTTAGATCTTCTTGACTTTGGGTTTAAGGTCTCAGTGCTTTCCCAGGGACATGGGTGCACTGTCCCATCAGCACACTGCAGTGGTGGGGGTTTGTGTCTACTACCTGCATCCTGAAGCTGTGTTTCAGGCACATTTTGAACTCTGCAGTGTTCTTCCCAGCACAGCACCCAGCCTCCCCACACTGTACTGCATCCATCTGCCCTGTCCTGCCCTAGCTCAGTTTTGTCCAGGCAGTTGGGGATCCTGAATGCATAGGGATGCAGGTGAAAGCAGCCTGTTGGAAATGTGGTGAGTTTTCAGAGGGATGCTTGCAGTGGCTGCCCCACCTTGCTCTGCACAGCCAGCTGTGCTGGGGCACCTCGGAGATGCCAGGGATCTGCAGCTGCAGTGCCTTCCCAGGCACATCAAACCAGTCTGAGCTTGATCACTCAGACCTTTTTTTTTTTTCCAAACCTGTCGTGGATGTGCATTGAAGAAGTAGAAGTGTTTGGTTGTTTTTTTTTCCTTTCTTTGCTTCTTCCTTTCTTTCTTTTTGCTGAGTCAGCTGCAGATTTCAGGCCTATGACTACATCTGTAATTATTGCTTTCTGAGTGCTGTTATTGGGGTGACAGGGAGGGGGTGGCTTGCTGCTGGGAGAAGGCAGCAGAGGTGTAGGAGTATGCTAGGTTTCCTGAGCAAGCTGACCTGACAGCTGGCTGCCATGAAAGCAGTACTCCAGCCCACTTGCCTTTTTCTCTGTCTGCTCAGAGATAAGAAAACAATAGGATTTCCATTGTGGAGTAAATACTGAGAGTAGCATCTCATGGTGTGATGTTCCTTAGGCTGGGACGTGGTAGTTGCTGTCCTTCCCACTCCCCTTTCCTGTTGGCTGGTAGCCCTGCATCTCCTTGTGCTTTCTTAGGGCTCCTCAGAGGAGTGACTGGGATGGTCTGACTCCCTGAAACTTCTAGAAATGATCTTTCTTGTTGTGGTCACTTTCTGACTCTCCCCACATATTCAGTTTGCTCCCTGTGGTGTTTGGCAGACACAAAAGGAAACTGAAGGTACAGAGTGGCTGTGCATCAGGGCAGGAAGGAGGAGGAGGGCAGGAGAAGATGGTCTTTCCTCACTGGGGTGGGAAGCTGTTCTCTCAACCCAACCTGAAAAGCTGTGTGGTGAGTTGCAGCCACCGAAATGCTAGTTGGAGAGCAGTCTAGACTAGAAGAGGTAGGAACATTTGAATTGTCTCACAGACTTCTCCTGAGGGGCCTGGAGGATTATTTTTCCTACTTTGCTGATGTCAGTTCCATCTGAGGTTGAGTGTTGCCCTGCTTGGGACATTGTGACTACGCTGATTTCTTTTTTTTTGGGTGGAACTTCCCACCTCAGTGAAACAGAAGTTTCAAAGTTTCAGCACCAGAGAATTTGGACAGAGCTCAGAAACCATCTTAATGCTGGATCCTTATTTATTTATTTGGTTTGGACTTTTCCATTTTTCCATTTTCATACAGATATTAACATTAAGGCAATATCCATTCATTCTGTGATATGTGCTAATGAGGACTGTCTTTGGACTCTTCTTGTGGTTAGGAACTTATCCTTATTATTGTAATACTTTTGCCCTTCTGCTCTTCCTGCTTCAGATATAACAGAGAAGGTAGAGCACATCAGCTCTTTCCCATTGAGCCATAGGAAGAAGAGACACAGGCGTGCAGGCAGAGCAGAAAGGCAATTCTAGATCCAAGGTGCCTGTGCACTTGCTGCAGGTATTCATGCTCTATGGCATGGAGCTCCTGAGCCCTGGCCCAGGGATCAGGCTTCTGCCTGGTAGCCCATTCTGAGACCTGCTGAGCCCTGACCTCTGGGGGCTCTGCTGCTAAGGAAGGCCCATTCACACCAAATTTTGCTCTGACAGATTTTTTTTGCGTGACACCTCCAATTTTTGCACACACCTTCTGGGGATTGGCAGTCACTCCTTGTACTAACAATAAATGGGGATGGACTGTGCATATGATCATAGACTCTTTTTGAATTTATCTGTCAGTTCTTTGTGACTTTCTCTCTCCTGACACCAGGGAGGATTTCGTGTCCGTTCTGTCAGGCAACTCATGCAGCTTTGCACGTTAATTTCAGAGGGAACAGACTCTGTCACTGTGACTGTCAGCCCATGCTGGATGTTGGAGGATTGTCATGGATATATAGTTTGACAAAGGGGACACAGTCTTTCACTGGGGATCTGCCCACTGCAGACTCACCCTAGTGAATAACTTAGATCAGGGCCATGTCCTTCTATTTTACCACAAGCCAAATTTTGCCTACAGTGTCTACAGCTGTGGTTGAACTTTTATGTCCAACAGCCTCTTAGGTCATTACTTTTATCCCAGTGACTTTCTCTGTTGGTAGCTGGGTTACTCGAGCGTTTCATGTGAGGTGCAATTTTTCCACAAGAAGTGTTCATTCTGGATGCAGTCTTCATGGTGTGAGGAGTGCAGTGTGGCTCCAGGCATGCAGAGCATGGAGGTCCTGGTGGCTTTGAACTTACCTTGCCAGAGTGCTTGGAATGTTTTCACAGTCTGCTCTCCAGATGGTCATCTGTGCAAGGAGTGATGGACAACTTAGCTGTGAGGTAGCATGTGATGAGGAAAAAAGTAGCCCCCATTCCTTTGCATTGTCTGCAGCTTGTCTGGTTATGAATGTAAAGTACCTACACTTTTCATGTGCTTTAGACCATGTGAAGGAGATTTCCATTAAGTTCTCATTGGATACCTTTCAGGAAAGAGAAAAATGTGACAAACAATACTTCTTCACCAGTCAGGCTAAAAAGAATCTTACATTTTTGTGAGCTGACATACTTTGCTCAAAGGTGGATCAGTGTTTGGACTCCCTCTCCAGCCTTTTTAATACTGTGGTTTCAGGTACTTCAGACTTTCACACTTGTCCTGTCTTCTGAAGACCCTCAGTGTTTTAAGATGGACCTTGCTCATTTTATTTGACCAGAAGCTATTTTTCAGTTCCAGGATTTTCTGCAGGTATTCATGTTAGAACTCAATTTCAACTGGAGAATTACAGGCCAATTTTTTCTTTCCCATGCCTTACACACTAAGGCTGTGTCTGTCCTTCACATCTCGGTAGCCGGGAGCCCTCTCTCCTTTTATCTTTACAGGTCCAAACCTTTTCATCCCTTTCACAGGCTCTTCATCCCTGGGAAATGCTGTCTTAGTTTGTCTCTACACAATAAAAGGCAGTGGTGGGCTGAACCCTGACTTGCTATCACCTTGTTATGGTGGAGTCTGATGAGGGGTAGTGTGCATCTGACTGGAGCATAGGTGGCTTCACCCTGAGCATTCAGGGGAGTTTTGATTCCAGTTACCTGCAAGGCAGATACTTGGGGATTCATCCTCGCCTTTGCCAGGCATCTCTGGTGCTTCAAGAGGCAATGCAGCTTCTGATAAAGTAGTTGTGCAGTTACTGTTGCATGTAAGATACAGAGACCTCCACCATGTAGCGAGTCCCTGGGGGGAGCTGCTTGGATTCACTCACTGCTAAGAATGCACGTGGGATTCATTCAAAGAAAAAAAGATGTCTTACCAGTAACCGGTGTTCTTCACAATGTGTAGTCCACAGATACATTTGTCTTCCATCTGCTTCTCCTCTCTCCTCAGAGTCCTTCCAGGTATGAGTCCTGTGATTGAGAGGTAGAATTGTTAGAATGTACATTTGGGCTACACTTCTCAAAGAGCATCGGTTACTGGTAAGTAACCTTTCTTCAAGTTTTAGATTGTTCTTACAGAAGAGCTTAACCAGTCACCACCTTTCTGTATTCACATCGCTTCTGCTTCTGTCCTGTGCTCAGAGCTCAATTACTGCTCTGCATCTCAGGAACAGAGGCTAGATGAAGTGAGCATAAGATTGCTATCCATTCCAAAATGAAGGACTGTTCCTTGGTGTATCTTTTCTTTTTCTGTTCAGTTACTCGTATAGTGCTGTAAAAAGAGGTAATTACTTCTGGCAATTAACATCCTCCAGTGTTTATGTCAACAGTTAAAATGAATTATGTTTCTTTAAACTTTCACATTCCAAAAACCCCGTTTGCTGAGCATGACCATGGAGAACTGTCCCTGGGCTGACCAAGCTGGCTGGGCTGCTCAGAATTACTCCACAGTCCTCATTGCAGCGTGTCATAACACACGGATACTCCACTCCCTTGAGGCTGGGGCCATACGGTGCCAATGGCTTGGTGCTCAGGGATGTCCCTTCACAAAGTGTCATTTTTCTTTAGTTCGCTTTTATTCACATAGGGGATATCAGGGGAAAATTTTTTCTCTTATAAGAAAACATTATCTTTGTGAAAATCAAACGCAGTAAGAAGGATGTGTACATCTCACGCTTTACTGGACTACTAACATTTGGAGTTGTTTTGCTGAAAACTCACTTGGTGCTTCAGGGCTTAACTTATAATGTATATTTCTGCTAATAACTTTTAAGCTTTAACATGATTTTGTTTGTATTTTAACCTAATATAAATACAGAAAATATCGGTAGCACTGAGAGAATATTTTATTGTCACGTCTAGCTCTTCTCACAATTCAGTTTAAGCGATTCCAAACTGAAGTTATTAGTGATTTAAAAATTGCACACAAATGAAACTTGTTCATGCAAGAAAGCGTGTGCAGCCGAGTGCTAGAACCAGTGTGAGTGTCCCAAAGAACCAGAGGTATCCCAGGCCAGCAGCAGCTTCCAGCAGGACCTTGTTTACTCCATAGTAAGAAAAGGTTCTTTTGGTACAGAGTAATTTGCCCCTTAATTGTATGTTAATTAATTTTACCATCTTCTTAATGAATTATCTATGCACCCATTAAAGTTTAATCTAGTATTGTGCATATATTTTCCTTAGACTTATAAAACGATTATGTATGTAATTTTCCATGCTATCTAGTGAGATCTTTCAGTGCTTAGGATAAAAGAAGAGCTCTTTGTTGAGCAGCACAGTCATAAACTTCCCGTGTCTTTGTACTGCTACCTGATTGCAGCCATAGTTAGCTGTGTGGAAGCAGAGCAGACGTTGTCTGTGCTACTGAAAGGAAAAGAAGTTGCAGTCAGACCAAGAGGCTGGGTCTCATCTTGGTGGCAGATTGCTAAAAGTCAGCACTGGATATTGGGTGCCTCCATTCGCTGATCTCTAATTTGACATTTTTTCTTATTAAGGGCACCTTACAGTCAGTCTTCTTCAGACATGTAAAGCAAGGTGTCCAGGCTTCTGGGCCTTAAAAATGAAGAGCTTTGTGTTTTGTTTGGCTGGAAATGGAAAACCAGCTTGGAGCTCCCCTTGCCACACATCATGTGTGCTTAACAGATTTGCTTCTCCCTTTAATACGCACTACTCAACTGGAGTGAGCTGGGAACCACGGCAGTAATGCTCTGCAGAGGGTTCTGAAACTCACCCCGCAGACACTGTGTCCAAAAGCAAAGCATAAGCATGTCACTTGGGAGGCCAATTCTTGTCTTTTTATACAGAAAAAAAGAGTGAGTGAAATGTCCAGGTAACCACGATTTCAGAACTTTTATGTTGACTATTAAGGCTTAATCTCATCACCTCAGTGCACATAGAACGCCTCACTGTGCTATTCCAAAGATGGAAAAGGTGTATGCATTTTAAGATAGCAATGAAAACTAAATTTCAGGAAGTTCAGCCACTCTCATGGCATTAATTGTAGGTGTAAACATGCACATGCATGTCAAAGCGGTCTGATCTGTACAGGTATTTCATAGCACACCGAGTGTGCACGTATTCATGTCAATTTATTTCACTTGTGTGGATAAGTCATCTTTAGAATAAGGTATTGTTACAATCACAGTAGTGAAGACTGTGGGTATTTCTGGTTATTTGCTGGTAGAGGGGCAGGGGGTTCTGCTGAGGTGTGCTTGTCTTTGGTGGAGAAGCACGTGAACGTATTTGTCATTCTTTCTACCTGTGCTGTCAGTTTGCCCG
The DNA here is from genome assembly GCA_013399175.1 of Odontophorus gujanensis. NCBI lineage: Eukaryota > Metazoa > Chordata > Aves > Galliformes > Odontophoridae > Odontophorus > Odontophorus gujanensis. The sequence continues at coordinate 200,028 of VXAB01004675.1, read as the reverse complement.
CCCCTCAGGAAAGGGATTCTCCGCTTTTTTTGTTGTTAATCACAATAAATGCTTTGCAGTCGTTCCCTTGGGTGGTCCATTCCTCTTGGCAGCCCTCTGTAACACACAGATGGGGAACAGTGCTGTGTGACCAGGACCCCCTGTGCTTTGATACAAGGCAAAGCAAAAATACCATGTTCAGAACAAGGTGCTTCCTGAGAGAGCATGGCTGGAGCCTCCACGAGGATCTCATCATCTGTTCCCTGCTCCCACATATGGATTGTTCTTGGAAATGGCTTTACATGTAGAATTAAAAGGCTGTTTTTTACCATTGTGTTTAATTTTGTCATTTAGGTTCAAGGTGAATGTATGTTGTTTTGATTTTATACCTAGTGTTTCTGCAAAAGGGAATTTCCCGTCCCCCTAAAGTAATTTGTGCTCCAAAATGTAACTGAGAAGCAAAAAGGTTTATGTCTCCTATGCTGAAAGCTGGTAGGATTTCACTGTATGGGCCACTGCTGGGGCCAAGTGTTTTCTGTACTATAGGGTATAAATGTGTCTCCCTGAAGCCCTTTAAGGGCAATCCCCTTGGTAAGATAATGTATTTTAATAAAAGGTGAGAGAAAATAAAGGTAAGAAATGATAGCAGTTTTAGTCTGATCAAGCCAATCATGCTGTGTAGTGTAGGTATTGCCATAGAAATGAGGGCTTCATGTTGTTCCCTTCTCATTCACAGACTGAAGAACTTACCATTCACTTTTACTAAACTCAAAGAACTCGCGGCTCTGTGGCTTTCTGACAACCAGGTAACAACTTTCAGTGTTTGCCATTTCTTTAGTGCTGGGGCTCTTAGAGGGGCTGTGAATGAGGTCTGTACTGTAACACATCACTGCAGCAGGGCTTTAGAAGAGGTTAGTCCCAGCTCAGCTGCCACTTTCCTGTCAAGCTGTACGCAGTCCTGGCTGACATGCATTACCTAGGTAAACTTATTAAGTAGTAAGCTGGGCTTATTACTTGCTGCTAACTAACCTTCTGTACCCAGAATTATCAAGAGAATATTGTGTTAACAGCAACTGATGAGACAAGGCTTTGTTCTCAGCCTTGTTCTTAGTTGTCCCATTCCTTATTCCAATGCTGCACCTCCGTTTTTGTCTTTTCCCTTTTCCTCTCCACACTTCCCTTCCTGCATATTTTAAGCCAGTGGGAGTTTATATATATATAGAAGATGCACAAGAACACTCAGTCTTGTTTTAGAGAAAATTCTCATTTAAGTTCCTCTTTATTTTAGATCTGCCTTCCTTAGCTCCAAGGAGCTTGGTTTGTATGGCATTACTGTTTGTTCCTTAGGACCCTGTTTTTAAACAAATTCTGTAACATGAACACAGAGAGGAGTAACAGCTACCCAGCATCTGATCACATGAATCCCCATCAGTCCTTCAGTATTGGCAGATAGAATAATTTTGCAGTTCCAGACTGTGATAAAGTGGAGACAAATTTGATTAGTACAATGCTAGACAAGTTTATACCAAGCAGGTTTTAATAATTGCAGTAAATTCTTGTACCCTCATCTTTCTCACCCTACAATGAAGCCCAACACCAACCATTACACCTCCTTACCTGAAGCTGATGAGGACAGTGCTGCTGGAAAAAGAGTCCCTCCCATGTCTGTACGAGGCAGCTGCATGAACCTGGGCAGTGCTGTGCCTCCTGGGGCCAGACCTCCCCTCTGCTGCCCGCAGCACGCCGTCCACCAGCACAAAGCAACCAGCACATCTGCATCAGCACTTGGTTGCATTTCCCCTTAAATTGAGTTTTCACTCATATGCCTAAGCAAAAGTCTTCAGGCTGAAGGGAGGAACACTGATGGGGAGCGATAGTGCACACGGATGAGTGAATCTCCAAGTGCTAAGTTAGGATTCTAACTCTTGTTTCCATAAGCAAACATCACTACCCATCCACCAAAGGTATGCTTCCTAACAAGCAGTGTTCTCTCAGCATTTTGACTTTTCAGTGATAAGGTTTAGATCTCCTTCTAACCTGTAAACTGTGACAGTCGCTCCTGGATGTGACATCACAGCACAGCAATAACAAAAACCAGCTGAGGTAAAACTCAGAGGTGCCCCAGGAGCACCCCCGGAGTTACAGGAGCTCTCCTGGTGCATCTTAAAGCACACAGTCAGCGTTCCTGGTGTTAGAGCTCTTATGGTGATCCTGGTGGGAGTGGCAGGCAGATTGAGGAATGGGAGAGGAAAAAGTGCCTTCAAGCAACACTGGCTTTGGCCCAAGGAGAGGGCTGTCTTCATTCAGGATTTCAGTTAACCCTGTGTTTTCTGTTTCTCACCTGTGAGAACCCTGTCTTGGCTAACAGATGTGCTCAGAGTGACCAGCCCTTTGTTTTGCTTTTCCTACACAGTCCAAGGCTCTCATCCCCCTACAAACTGAGGCTCACCCAGAAACAAAGCAGAGAGTGCTGACTAACTACATGTTTCCCCAGCAACCCCGCAACGATGAAGGTAAAACACCTCAGCAGTTCCCCCTGAGGCAGCAGCAGGCTGTGGTGATGGGGGGGCTCAGCCATGCTGTCGTGCACCAAGGGCTCCCATTTCCAGCCCATTGCTCTCAGAGAGAGACTGCACTGACAGAGCAGGAATTGTCTTGGGTCACTTATAAAATACCCAGTACTGTTAATGTATGTTAAAAAAAATGTAAAAACAAAAAAGCGGGTAACAGAAGTGTAACCCAGTGAGTTGGACACATACATAGGGTCACAGGGAGCAGAGCTGTGAGCCTGACAAAACCAGGGCTTGGCTCTGAAGCCCCTGCATCCCAGTAGAGAGCTTCCACACTCCTCCAGCTCTGCTCCAAGGCCTCTTGCTCTCCACTATTCTCTTTGTAATTTGAGCATTCACATTTATTCATAATGTTCATTTTTTTAGTTATGACTTCCATTGCCCCCTCGGCAGTTTTGAGACAATGACCCAGCATTACAGGATTTTGGTTTTTTAGATGATTTCCAGACTCTGCCGAGTGCATTAATCTCTTGTTCTGTTGCATTGCTGTCCATAATTTAACTATAGATTTCCAGTCAGACAGTGATAGTTTCAACCCTACTTTATGGGAGGAACAGAGACAGCAACGTATGACTGTTGCCTTTGAATTTGAAGAAAAAAAAGAGGAGGAGGAAAATGCAGGGAAAGTTAAGGTAAGTTTTGTTTGATTTATTCTGGCGTTCACATTTTAGAGACAGAGTCCAATATATACCTTCTAAACTGAACTGTTCTTCTGTTCTAAGTAAGGAGAAAGTACTTGGCCATGTTTCATGAGCATCCCTGTTCTCCCTGAGGTGCACAGCACCAGGAGTTTGCGGTTGTTGTCCGGACAGCATGACTGGGATGTCAGAAATCAGCCCAGCTCCATGGCCTTAGTGTTGGGTACCCAACGGGGCACCCGTTCCATCACTAAGACAAAAGGAATGCAGAACGATGGAGATATAGATTTACGCTCCAGCCACCCCAAATCTTTAGAAATATTTAGATCCCATGGTGGATTCCATATTCCTCTCAAGGTGAAAGTTGAGTAGAGCCGTTATTAATAAATATTTAATATCCCACTTAGATATTCTTGGAAAAATTGATTTTTTGTTTAAATAGTTTTCCTAATTAGGAATTTTTACTTAACTCTTGCAACTGGATATGATTGACTCTACTGCTTTGGTGCTTTTGCGAAACAGAAAATGAATTAAAAAAGCAATCTGGCTCACAATAAATAGATTAAACTGACGTTTTACCCTAGATGAACTGCAGATTTGTGTGGAAAGCAGAGTATCTGGGAGTTTCACGTTGTTCCACTACTTCTTATTGTACTTTTGACTGAGTGACATGGCTGTCCAGATGTGCAAAAGTGTTAACAGATAAACAGATAGTTTCTAAGACCATAGAGGACTTTAACTGTGTTACCTGTTATTTGCAAGCGTTGTTTTCGATACTGAAATGTAATATAAGAATTATATCACTTAGCCCTTTTTGGTTTTAATATATTTCAGAACGCTACAGATGGCTGAAACAAATGTTTCCTTTGAGTAAGCTGTTTTTGTAGAAAAATGAAACCCTTCTTTCACTTAATGCTGTTGCTGTACTCGAGTTTGAGTGCTGCCATCTGCTGTATGGGAAATGAGGATGGAAACACTGCTGAGCCCAGTGCCACATCTTGGGCTGTGATAGAAGCAGCCCTGGGCACACAGCCCTCGTCCTGAGCCTGGGGGGTGTGCTGAGGGCAGCTTGTCCCATCCTGTCCTTCCTGCTGGGATGAGGGGTTTTGCCATGTGGGTGAGCCGTGGCTTGCAGGGCCCTGCTGTCCCTGATGTTTGGCTTGGCAGCTGAAGGCCAAGGCAGCCTTTACCCTTTGGGTCACTGTAGGGGAAGAGTCCAACAATAAAATACATTTTCTGAAGTTCTTACTTACCTATTTTCCCTCCCACCCATGGAAAGAATGTAAACCAATGATGTACTGTATGAGTCCATTTCTGCATGAGATTCCTTGATTTCCATATATAATCATAGAACCAAAAAATTATAGAAAGGTTTGGGTTGGAAGAGACCTTGAAGGCCACCCAGCTCCAGCTGCCCACTGTCCACCCATGACCTCGGGCACCTCCAGGGATGGGGCACCCACAGCTCCGGGCAGCAGTGCCAGGGCCTCAGTGCCCTTTTGGGAAGAATTTTCTCCATATCTCCTCTCTTTCAGATAAAACGCATTGCCTCCTGTCCTTAGCTTACGTTCTCTGATGAGAGTCCCCCCAGCTCTGCTGCAGCCCCTGTGGCTCCGGCAGGCTGCGGTGGGGTCTCCCTGGAGCCTTCTCCTCTCAGCCCACCTTGCTCAGCCCTTCTCCGCAGGGGAGGTGCTCCAACCCAATGTTCTTCTCCCTGAAATGATCCTGGTATCTCTTCATCAGAGCCAAATATTACACGTTGGAGGAGATGCCTTAGTCGTTGCTTAAATGTACAGCTAAGTAAGGAGCTAGGAGCTGATCAGGTATGTCCTTCATAGGTGCATCCTGAGGAGAGCATCTCTCCTGTCTCCTATCTCTGTGTGTATACTGGATACTCATAGCTACCTGTAGCTTGTAAAAACTGAAAGCGGGGAAATAATACTGTTCAAACCAGAGAAGTCCCCACAGGCTTTGAAAGGAAAACATTTCCTGCTGTAGGTATGCAGAAATTTTCCCGCCTCATAGGAAACACCCTTTTTTTGCTCAAACCATGAAAGGATTGTCTCAGGTTCAACGAATAGGATATAAACCATTGGATCCTTGTGGTATTTCTGCACTCTTTTCCAGGAAGGTTAATTCATCTGCAAATGTGAGTGACCATGAAAGTGAAGAGCCACTTGGCTGAGCTGTTACCTATGTTCAGATGTGTGCACGTGAACTGATTTGGTGTGTGCCCTCCACGTGTTCCAGCAGGTTGCAGGGTGGTTCTAATTGTTCAGTTTTTGCATTTTCACCAGACCTTCGTGGGATGAATTTGAAGGTTATCCCAAGTTGGCAATGTGTGGTAACCAGAAGTGTTTGCATTTTATAGAAGCACACGTAGTTTTCATTTTCTGTATTTCATAGTTAAAGTCGAATTCACATCCAAGCTGTTGAACGTCGATCTGAAGATTTAGATTATTCAATGCATTCTTCCACAAAGAATTTTGAACTTTGAAAATTCTCTTTTCAGGGTCACTCTATTTTAGTGTAGCAATGCAAGAGTTGCATTGGCAGTTTCCTCTGTAGCAATAGTTCCAACTCAGGATGAAAATATCTGCTTTGCAGTGCACATCACCTACCAGAGCTGTCAGTATTTTATGGTGTAGTTCACCCAGCGATGTAAGACTCTTACTGAAATCCCTGTCTGCCTTGCCTACTGCATGACAGTCTTTTAGTTAATTTCTCTTTGGCGAGTACTTACAGAGGATTTGCTCTGTGCCTGGAGTTCTAGCTATGCTTGTCTGCAGCTTTTACCTTTAAATCATGGCTCGGATTTTCCGAAAAAGCGATTGCCTAATTAGGCCACATCTGAATATGATTTCTTTCAACCGTAAATCAACCACAGCCTTAGTAATGCTTTACAGACTTAATTTCTTTTTTTCTGTTGAAATTCTTTATTAACATGACATCATAGCCATACATTTAACGTTTTATGTTAAAGTCATGTCAGAATCTATTATATGTAATGTTTATTCTACTGTGGCTCAGAATTATATGCTAGTATTTCGTATAGCTTTATTTTCAAATTGATCATGGTTTTGCTTCTAAAATATTCCCATTGATGGACCATAACCATTTGAATCCAAAATTGTCCTTTTCCTGCTTGTTAGTGGTGTAAAATCCAGCAGCCATATGGTGACCTATTAAAAGCAAGCTCCCTTTGCTCACCTCACGTATGCAATCAGGTAAAAAGCTCTGTGGCCAATGCTTCTGCTTACTTATCCTGCAGCAAACACAGAGTAATGTCAAATTTCACGGCCTTGTAAACAGGAGCAGTTATCCTGACATGCACAGCTTGCTCTGGGAGCTGTAATTTTTCTTCACGGAATGAAATTCAATTCGGAATCATTTCATTCCTACCCCAGGTTCAGCCCAAAGAGAGTTGTGAGCGCAGCCAGCACTGTCTGCATCCCAGGGGCTGTTCCTGGGGTCGGAGCTGCCACCCTGGGGAAGGGCAGAGTAGGGCTGGGAAGGCTCTGCCATGGGCAGTGTGCTGAGGTCAGGCTTTGGTTCCTCAGCATCTCTCCTCGTGGCAGGGTGTGATGTACAGCAGATAAAAGAGGTTTGTGACATGATGGGGAGGTGTAAGGAGAGGCCGGCATCACGTAGGTCTTCTTTCCCACTTGGATCACTCCTGACCTGGTAACCTGCTGCCCCGTCCCCTCTGAGCAGGTTGCTGACAGTGCTGTCGTGCCCCTCTTCTATTGCTCAACCTGGAAATTTTGTAGAGTTGTTTTCAAGCTAGGATTGCTCTGGACATGGATGACTACAATATTTCTTTACTTCTGAGTGATGAAATCAAAAAGCTCAAAGTCTCAATTGTTGTAGGAAATCTGTAGGTCTGTCAAAGTACTGTTCAGTGTGACCCAGGTTGACTTTTCTGTAGTGGTTTAAGTCTGTTTTCCTGTATTTCTGTATACGTAGGAGCAAAATGAGTGCATGTGTGTACGTTATACATCTCAAAGAGCAAATAGATTCCTGTAGATCAGATTCTGTTCTCAGCTATTACAGATAATTCTGATTAATTCTGTACTCTGAACACAGCTAAATTAATTCTGCATTTACATCAGTATCATTTTGGAGAGGTGTGATTTAATATGGTAGTACTCTCAAGCCAAGTGCAGAATTAAAATACTATACTCTCTCAGGGTGGAAGATAGGCCTGCAGGGAAGCATGCCCATCCATTATTCTGTGTCACTGAAATTCCATGATAGGTTGCCACAGCGTAACTGAATGCAAAGTTCCATCCAAGAACCGAAAAATCCATGAGGGTAGCTCTGTGTAACAGACTACCTCAATTAGATCCGTGCAAAATTTGAGGACTGTGCTCTTAGCCATAGTACTGTAACCATGGTTTTAGTTTGCATGCTGTTTTCATTTTGTATTTGTGCTTTAATTCTTTTTATGAATGTTCAGGTTGAAATAAATCTAAAACGTTATCCCACTCCATACCCGGAGGATTTAAAGAATATGGTAAAATCAGTTCAAAATCTGGTGGGCAAAACAAGCCATGGAGTACGGCCTGAGAACTCAGCACCAACCGCCAACACTGAACAAACTGTGAAAGAAAAGTATGAGCACAAGTGGCCCATGGCACCAAAGGAGATTTCAGTGGAGGTAATGTAAAAGGATCGTTGTTCCTCTCAAGAGTTCAAGATGGGGTTTTAGTATAACTCCCTCAAATGCTATGCTGCATCTGCTGTGAGCTTCTTGCCTAAGAGTTTCTAGTTTAATTCTGCAAAGTAAACCTAGTTTTATACCAAGTTGCTCTTTCTGCAATACTACTAAGATTTTCGGATTGAATTTTTGATTTTAAATCCAGCTGTATCTGAATTTTTGTATTGATATGTACCAGCTCCCTCCTAAATGTTAATGATATGACAGACTATTAATGAGAAAATGGTCCTGATCATGAGTTTCACCTCAGACTTAAATGTATCTCTGCATCGATATGTAAATGAAACATCAGTTTGCTCTGCTGACGATGCTTGCCATGAGGTTCTGCTTCTTAAAATCCCATTACGTATAACACTTAGCCAACAAGCCTCGTCAAAAGTTAACGAAGCCAACAGAAGTACTTCTTAACTGCAGGGGGCTATAGATCAGGTGCTGCCCAGTGACTTTCAGAGTGTCGCTCGGTCCAGCTGTGTATGTTGGCCAGAAGTGGATCAGTATGCACAGCAAGAGTTTTCTATTCTGACATAAATATAGTTAATAAAAGGTAATGCCAAAATACTGCGCAGGGTTCTGCAAAGCTAATGTAAGCAGCTGCAGTTTGATCTTGGAGGACATCTGCTCAGTAACACTTTCATATCGATAACTTGCTTGGTGCAGGGACAGCTTATACATAGGGGAAATTTCTTACTCTGGCAGCATTTACTGATAAGTTATAAGATGCTTGGACAGGTCGACAAGCTGTATTCTAACAGACATTTCAGAAACACAACTGTGTTATTTTTTTTTTCTCTAAATGTACATTAACTGTTAACCTGTAACTATCAAAATAAGCATTTTGTATTTTATATAAAATAGTTGACACGTTGAAGACCTTGCAGTAATTCCTGAAATGCAATTAAATAATGTGCAATTTCCTAGTTTATTTTCTACCACAAGCAACAGATTTGAGTGCATGAACTATTTCCACCCTATCGATGTAAATGTGTTTTTCATCTTCTTTCACTCCAGTATTGGAGATGGTAGGCCTTGCCTAGATTTTAGTTTCCCTAGTACTTAGTGAGGACCACTGGCAAAATCTCATCAGCTTCAGGAAAGAAAAATAGTGTTCTTGTCACTGGGACAGACTGGGAAACTCTCATGACAGAAAAGCAAGGCCATGTACCTGTTCCTCCCTTTGTCTTCCTGTGTAAAGATGAAGAAGAGGTGTGGGAAACAGTAGAAAATGTGTCAATGATTTTGTGAATAACATTGATGTAATTTCAGTTGTTAACATATTTAATAAAACATAATTAAGCTCCATTCACTTTGCAGATAATTAGGAGACAGGATCTCAAACCTCAAGTTAAAATAGAGTTTGAAAATACAGGTGTGTTCTGATAGATTTAGACTGAAGACAGTGTCTTATAACAAGGTAATTTAATTTCAGGTGTAGTGCTCACTTTTCACCCTCTGAAGCCAGATAAGATGGTTTCTTTTCTGATCTCTCTTGGGTTTTCTTGCAATTAATTTGCACGTCTTCACAAAATTGTTTCTAAATAATTAAAGGGAACATCTGAAATGAACAACAAACTACATTTCAACCCCCCCCTGCATCACCCTCCACCTTCAGTAATAATAAGAAAAGAATTTCTTAATTAATCATCACTTAAAATAAACCTGTTCATTATCCCATGTCATTGTGAAAGATGTGCCTTGAAGACAAAAAGAAGGTTAGGATGACACTGTGTACCCCTTTCATGAGTGATAGTGAGGAATACCAAAAATTGGCAATTAAGATCTATACAATTAATATAATTTGTATGTATGGACGGAAAAAAATCACTGGAAAGAGTTCTGCATAACTCTCAGGTTTCTGTTTTTTAAAAAAGCCCTCTTTCCTAAGCCAGCGTGCTGCATTCCATCCCTTGTGTTAATTCCTAGCAGGTTCATTAGTAAAAAGGAGAGATGGTTTTCTTCTGCGTAATCTGCTGCAGCTGCTGTGCTGGCTCTGCTGAGGCCTTCATCTTGCCTCAATCAAAACAAGGCCTCGATCCTTTTAATTTCTCTCTTCCTTCATTACTTTCCCAGCTCTGCACTGTTTTAGGGGGATGGAGGTGGGAGGGAGAAGGGTATTCTTTTTGTTTTGCTCTTGGTCAGAATTTTAGAGACTCTCTAGAAGATCATCTTGCCTTTCCAGAAAGACTTGGCACACTTTTATTTCCCCTGGGCTGCCTGGCTTCAGTTCATCCATTGATGTGTCTGTTGTGGGAGCTGTTCTCCCCTAATGAGATGCACAATGACAGTCTCTCTTGACTGGGAGGGCAATATGTCCTGAAGGTTCTCAGTTTGTGTCTCCTTCTAGGCCATGCCTTGATGGGCACTTTGCAACAGAGTGACCTATATTTAATGAGGAGCCAGAAATATCTTCATTATCGAGTTTTGCCGTATGGCTTCTTCATAGCACGGAGGATCTTTATTGAGGTTATGACCTTGCTGGCTTCCAGTCACAGGAGGAAGGTGATGATGTTCTGTTCTGGAGGTCTGCCTTGCAAGAGAGTTTTCTCCAACTAGGATGCTTAACGTCTTTCACTTTGTTCTGAGTTACTTATCTTGTGGGCCTGGTTTATGCCTGATGGATGCTACACAGGCTTCCTTCCAAGAGACTTGAGACCCTCAGTTGGCAGCAGCCCCAGTGCTATGTCTGCAGTTGGGTGCATATCCATCTGGACTGAGAGCTTGCTTGCTCCTGAGATGAGAGAGCACAGGGTGTGCAATCCAGATACTGAGGTGCTGTAACTCAGGGCAGCACTGGGCCTTCTGTCCTCACACTGAAGGCCACATACAGAACAGAGTAGGACCATGGTTTATAACTTAAAAAGATGCCACTAGGGCTGCCATCCTCTGCAGTACATAACTAAGCACTGGTTGGATAGCATCTGCAGTTTTTCTTTCCAGAGGTCTGACCATGTCAGCAAACAGAATTAGCCTTCTGAAGTAAAGTGACATTTTCACAATAGATCCTTGCAGACTTTGGCATCTTTGGACGTAGGGAGTTCTGGTCAGTGCTTGAATGCTGTACTTAGGATCACCGGAGCAAGGTGGGTTATTGTGTGCATCCCTCCAGCTGCTGGCTGCAAAGCAGAGACATAGAGCAGAAACAGCCCCACCTGCCCATGGCAGTTGTTTTGCAGGATCTGTTACGTCTCACTGCATAGTGCCCCCCCAAATCCCTCTGTCCCAGTCTGCTCCTTATATACCTATGTCACCAAATCAGCAAGTTCATGTCTTCTTATAGAGCTCTTCTGCATGAGAATGCCTGCTGGAGATGGCTGACGCTGTGCTGGCTGCAGTACCAGGTGGGATGTGTTTGGGGGTTCCTTCATTCCCCATATTCACATCCCAGTTCCACAGTCAGTTTTCCTTCCACCAGTTCAGTCTCTTATTGGGATTTGCATCTCGTCTTTACACCCTGCATGGACATCCCTCAGATCTGATGGCCACTGAAACGGCCCTCCTGGGAGCTGCTGTTGTGGCAGGGGAGTGGCACAGATTTGGGAGCAGACCCTCTGCTCTGCATCCCTGTGGGATAATCCCATGTGTTGGGGACGCTGCGCATTTCTGAATTGGTGAGTGGGTTTTATTTTGGTGAGTCTGGTAACTGCTATCAGCAGAATACTGTGACAGGCTTTCACGCACAGCTTTGTGCAGGCTGCGTTCTGTGCTCTTGTTGGCCAGGCTTTGCAGCTCTCCACAACCAGGCCCACGGGAGCCCAGAGCTGACACCCACTGTGCAGAGGGGTGACCTGGCTGAGGGGTTGTCCTACACCTGCACTTCTGGGCCTGTCCTTCTCAGGAGAAAAACACCTGTACCTGAGTTAGTCTCACTTCTATTGAAGGGTATTCTGACATCTCTCTGCTTGCGTTATCTGCGATCTTTACTCTTTCATCAAAACCTTACTACAGTCTGGACCAAGTAACCTTAGCCTAGAGCTGTTTATTTCTTGTACTTGCTTCTTTTATTTGCAATCTTTCAGATTGCCCCAGCCCTCACCAGTCCAGAAGTGCTGCCAAGCCTCAGCAGATCGTTCCTCTACTCTTGTTCCTCTGGAGCAGATCCATCGCTAATGGCTCTGTGCCATTGCCTCTGCCTCGTGTGTGCTGCATCTGCACCGAGCCCAGCTCTGCTCTGTTCAGAGCCCTGCTGTTCTTTGCAGGCAGACACTAAGAATGAGGTCGCTTTGAAAATCACAGCTCTCTAGATTTTAATTTGATGTTTTTATGTTGTCAGCATGAGCAGTTGTTAATATTTCTCTTTCCTGATCATTTTGCCACTTTCTGCTATGCCCTTCCTCTTGGAAAAGAGCTCACCATGTTTTCTATCCTCTGCCTATGTCCTTCTGTGTTTAGTCCTGAGGAATAAGTTCTCACAAAAGACAATTACATTTCTCTCCTTCCTTTGTCCTCACAAGTGATCTATCTAATAATACCTTTTATTTTCCATTAGTGCTCTTTCTGTCCTTGGACCTTATAAGCAAAGTTGTATTAAGTGGGATATGATCGGGGTTTTTTACATCTTTCATGGCATGTTCACAAATGCCAGACTGATTCTTTCCGAAGTGTACTGATTTTGGTTGGAGCAGCTTAGGGTGCAGGCTAAAATGGTAGAAAAGAAAGGAAGAATATGGCATAGAAAACTGCATAAACTCAGACACCTAAAATAAAAACTGCATTCATCGTTATGTCAAAAACAAAACTGCTGGTTCTCCCTGCCTTACAGCAAATCATTTTATTTTGAGCTTTTAACTTCTGAAAGTTTCACGGCACAATATTGGGATTCTAGGTACAAGCATTCCATAAGAGTCGCCTGTCTGATACAGACAACACTCATAAATCGACTCTGGACAGGAAGGAGAAAGAAGAGCATACAAAAAGCTCAGAGGTACAACAAAAAATAAGTTTGAAGCATGCACCATGCTTCAAAAGTGGAAAATTTCACTCCCTGAATGTATGCACTTTGTTACTTTTCAAAAGTCCTTTTGCATGATAAGTTTGTTTCACTGCAGTAGAAATGATGGTTCTGCACTGGAGAAATGCCACTGCACTATTGCTAGCTTTAAGGTGTGTGTACATCGGAACTGTTACGTGAGAAATTACATACACCACAGGGGAGCTCTGTGTAGCAGGGTAGTAAAATCCTGCAGTATCACAGCACGTAATCAGCTGTATTTGCATAACTGTTAGCACTGATGGGACTAAGTGAACAGGTTGTGAGGATGCCTGCTCTGGTCTATGTTGGTTTGGTACTATCTCCAGTAGTACACCAGAGGTAGAAGGATTAACATACCTGTTTTTAACATCTAATTACATTCTCTAAATGTTACATCTCTCTCCTTAATTGACTCCTCTCTAATCATAAACCCATAATCACTGGAGTACCTTTAATGGCTGAGGTCTGGGTACAGGGATCCCCATTGTGTCTCCATGAATGAAAGCTCCCTCCCAGATGTGTTTCTTCTAACCATTTCCTTCCTTGTTTTTTTTTACTTATTTTTTGTTATCTCCTGGTAGCTCTCTAAAACTTGTTCTTTCTGAGTAGATATTTTCCTTCCCCAGATCCCATCCCCTACAGAATCACATCTCACCCTCCTGCTTCCAAGAGGATGCATGTTTCTCTTACCCCTTCTCTCAAGGATCTTCACTGGTGTTAGTTGGCACACTCTTGCTATACCCATCTCCATCAGTTTTCTCCACATGACGTTTCCCTGATCCCACACACTAATGCCCAGCGTGGGTTTCCCATATTGTTTGTCTTCCTCCTCGGCATGGGGTTACCTCTGTCATCCCTCCACTCAGCATCCTCTCCTACCCTGTCCCCCTAAGTCACCTATCTTTGGGTTTGGCACCTTTCTTATTCCTGAACCTTTTCCCAGTGGTGGCATAAGAAATGCCCCAAATTGCTTATTTTCATCTTAATTTCCTGCTTCTGGCTGTACCATGAGCCTAATTTAAAAGCATTCATTTTAAATACCTCTTACTAAGACCACGTCTCATTTTCTTTCCACTTTTTAACTTACTTCAGTTTCTGTATCTATCCTATTGCCTTCTGGAACTGCCAACTGTGCAGGGCAATCTTAGAAAGTCAAGAGCTGCTGAGCTCCTAAGGAGAAGTTTTTGAAGCCCAAATTATTTAATTTAATTAAATGTAGCGATAGCAAGACCTGAGTCTATGGAAGGAGCAGTGCCACAAATGAATGAGGAACACTTACTTCTGGAGTAAAAGTAGATATTTATATTATTCTTTTATTTATTTCTACAGGCAGCTGCATTTTTGTGCCTTCATCAAAAATGCTTACACGGCCTCAGTGTATCTTAAAAGTTCCATCTGTTTTGTCCACATTTTCAAAAATGAATGCATCACCCCATAATTTCAGAAGCATTTCTGTAGGACTGATTAGAATTTTCAGCTGAGAAATCACTGTGGTTGGATGGTTTCTGTCTGGTGGGGTGTTGGTGTGTCGTCACATTCATGAAAAGAAGGCTTTGAAATGTTTATTGACGCTGTTTCCTATATTTTACTCTATGTTATTATATTCCTCAGGATGCCTTTGGACATCCTGCCAGTGAGATGAGGATAGGGGAACTTCGTCCTTCCCTGCCAGAGACTCCGTTGTACCCACCCAAACTTGTTCTTCTGGGTAAAGACAAGAAAGGTACTAACTTGACTTACAGCCTTTTAGGTGGGAGCATACATAATCTGCATAGATAAACCTAACATATTCTACACTTCACTGATTGTAAAATGTATTATGTATGTAATTACGTACACAAACATATACATAACTGTAGTATGCCTTTGAAAATGTATTCTTCTGGAGTTTAGTTTCCAAGCACCACCTCCTGAAAACGTTTGCTGTGTTTTGTTTCAGAGTCGACAGATGAGTCTGAAGCAGATAAGATCCATTGTCTGAATAACAGCGTTTCCTCAGGCACTTACTCAGACTATTCCCCTTCCCAGGCTTCCTCAGGGTCCTCCAACGCACATGTTAAAATGGGGTCCTTGCAGACAACGGCTAAAGAAGCAGTGAATAACTCTTTGTGGGGGAACAGGTGTGAGCCTCTTTCTTAACAGAGCTTCTGATTGCCTTTTGCCTTACCTTGTCACACACATACGAAGTGATCGTGTGCTAGCTGTTAACACATTCAGATCAAGCAGTACCACTTTACCCCAATTTTCCTGGGGTGTACGTGGCATTGCGCAGCCCAGGCTGCAGAGTTGGCCATCCACTCCTGCTCTAGAAATGTCAACAATTCTGCAGCTGTTTTTCCAACCATGTACAATAGCCGTGCCCTAAAAGCACCTAATAATTGAGCTGTAATTATTCTGCTCTGTGTCCTAAGCTGCAGCTGGCTGTAGTTCAGTGTTGTTAGCAGAGTGTGTGTGTCTCATTCGTGCTGTCCTGAGCCTCACTCTGCCCTGGAACTCCGATTGCAGTACGATTCTCTGGAAGTTATAATCCACAGTGGCCAACAGCAACCGGAAAGTGCTCTTGTTCCCTACAAGGAGCACTCTGCTCCGTCTGTTCCTGCCACTGGCACCCAAATGTAGCTCCAGCTTAGGAAGTCCACGGGCCCTTCACATTACACAGGGAGTCTGCTTACCAGAGATGCGTAGCGTCCTGGTGGTGAGAAGATGCACAAGCTCCATCTGGTAGTTTTGTTTTACAAAAAGAGCTGCAAGTGTAAAACATTTCCCCTGAACTCACAGAAGGTTATTTTTAAAGGAGGGAAATACGTTCAGCTGGATTTGTGTGCGAGCTTGGCACTGAGCCACCCAGGACTCTTGTCTCGCTTCTTATTTTCTCAGTGTACATACTTCCAGCATCTGTGCTCCGGTGCAACACGCTGCTGCAGGCACGTGTCAGATCAGCGACATAAGGTGCACATCTCGTGATACGGTCCCAAAGCCCGAGTACAGATGGGAGAATGTTAAATCACATTATAAGCCTGTCTTTCTGCTGACTGCTTCCGTGCTCTAAAGGAGGGCATTTTACCTTGCTTTGCTTTGTTTTATTTCAGCAGGCTGGTGCAGTCGTTTCCACAGCCCCTCGAAACAAAGCCATTACTGAGCCAGCGGGAATCTGCTCCGGCAGGGAACGTGCCGCCGCGCACCGACAGGCGTCCTCTGAGTGACACCTTCACCGACAGCTGGAATGACAGCTCGCACTACGACAACACCGGCTTCGTGGCGGAGGAGAGTGCGGTGGAGAACCCCGGCGCTAACCCTCTGCTAAGCACGAAATCCAGAAGCACATCTGCGCACGGGCGCAGGCCGTTGATCAGGCAGGACAGGATAGTTGGCATTCCTCTGGAGCTGGAGCAGCCGACGCTCAGAAACACACACGAATCTGAAGTGCCTCCTCCCAATCCTTGGCAAAATTGGACCAGAACCCCTAGTCCTTTTGAAGACAGGACAGCTTTTCCTTCCAAACTGGAAAACACTCCCACCACCAGCCCTTTGCCTGAGCGGAAAGATCATGTCAAAGAGTCTCCTGAGATCACTAGCACTTTTGCTCCCGGAATAGCATGGGAATATCACGATTCAAATGCTAACAGAAGCCTCACAAATGTCTTTTCACATATCCACTGTCGCCCAGATCCTTCTAAAAGCGTTATTTCCATCAGCAAGAGTACAGAAAGGCTTTCTCCGATGATGAGGGATTTAAAAACTAACAAATTTAAGAAATCACAAAGTATCGACGAGATAGACATCGGTACATACAAAGTTTATAATATACCTTTAGAAAACTATGCATCTGGTAACGATACCGTAGGAGCCCACGAGAGGGTGGACAAGCTGCTGGGCCCGGAGCACGGCATGCTGAGCATGTCCCGCAGCCAGTCGGTCCCCATGCTGGACGACGAGCTGCTGACCTACGGCAGCGTCAAGGTGCAGCCGCAGCAGAAGTCGTCCGTGACGAAGAAGGTCTACCAGTTTGACCAAAGCTTCAACCCGCAGGGAGCAGTGGAGGTCACGGCCGAGAAGAGGTTACCGCCGCCTTTCCAGCTCAACCCCGAGTACATTCCCCCGCAGAGTAAAAACCTGCCCCAGGAGCTGGTCAGCCCCAGGGGGTACCGCGGCTACCCGCCCGTGGAGCACATGTTCTCCTTCTCCCAGCCGTCGGTGAATGAGGATGCCGTCAGCACGCCCTTCGTGAGCCAGGGCTCCAGGCCGGGCTTCTTGAGGAGGGCGGACTCGCTGGCCAGCTCCACCGAGATGTCCATGTTTCGGAGGGTGAGCGAGCCCCACGAGCTGCCTCCTGGAGACAGGTATGGCCGGCCTCCGTACCGCGGGGCTGTGGAGCGCCAGGGCAGCATCTCCATCTCCGAGTCTCAGTTCCTCAAGAGGAACGGCAGGTACGAAGACGAGCATCCTTCCTACCAAGAAGTGAAAGCCCAGACTGGCAGCTTTCCCGTTAAAAACCTTACCCAAAGGAGGCCCTTGTCTGCAAGAAGCTACAGTACAGAGAGTTACGGTACCTCTCAAACCAGGCCGGTTTCAGCGAGGCCTACCATGGCGGCTCTGCTGGAAAAGATACCGTCAGACTATAACTTGGGTAACTATGGCGACAAGCCTTCCGATAACAGTGATATAAAGACAAGGCCTACCCCTGTGAAGGGAAATGAGAGCTGTGCTAAAATGCCTGCTGACTGGAGACAACAGCTACTTAGACATATAGAAGCTAGAAGGTTAGACAGGGTATGTTTGGCACTTCTCTGCAATTAATGCCTTTAGTCGTGTGTTTTGGTATTTCAAACTATTTGCACGTGCAGCGGTACCCGCCAGAACTCCCAGTAATGGTTCCCGCGTTGCGTGGCGGTGGGCGCAGAGCAGCGGGGAGGGCAGGTCCCCCTGCTGCCGGCCACAGAGGCACGCATCCCCTCCTCAGCAGCGGGGGTGGGCGCGATGCCGAAGGCCGCCGCCCCGGTAATGATTGGAGAGCGCTGAAAGAGGCTGGATCCATGTGTGCAGTACAGCAAAATGGGGAAAAGGATCACCAACAAAAAGATCAGAGAACGGTGATAATAATTCTAGTTTTCAGATTGCCGTTAGCAGAGGCATCTTAAAGCTCTCGTAGCGTTGAAAAGCATTACTGGAAATACGCTGCCACTGCTTTAATGTGGAATATGGTCGTTACTCCTCTTAGCAATAGGAAGTTTTGCCTGTTTATCCAAAACATGACGCAATTAGGACAGTGCATGATCTCTATAACGATGTTGACTATCTAATGGCCTACTTTATGAATCTGGGTTTACTTCATAACCTGAAACGAATGTGAAAAGCTGCTGTGGTCTGATGCATAAGTTAGTCGCAGAATGTGTCCGTCTGCATATTCCATGCTAGGTATCCACGAGTTTGGCGTGGATATGTCTATTATCCCTTCCAATTGCTCAGATGTGACACGTACTGGAATGCCACTAAGGGTCAGATGGGTAACCTTTCTGAACCGGCTCAGAGGCTGAAGCTCCTTCCTTCCTTCAGCTTGGTTCCCTGTGCTGTGTGAAACAGGTTGGAAAGCACCTACCCCCAGGCACAGTACAGCAGCCAGGCAGAGAAGGTTCTGGTGGCAATAAGCGCTTCCCAGATGTTTTAGAAACATCTTTACGAGGAGCTTACGATGGGTTTGTGCTTAAGAAATGCTCTAATTGGCAGAGAGCTGACGGTGGTGATGTCCCGCAGTCACACCCCGCTCCCAGCGGCGCTGCAGAGGCAGAGCTGGCCTCCTGCTGTCTGCAGCTCCCAGCGGCTGGGGTGGGCTGCCTGGGGGATGCTGCCTGCAGGCTCATCCCGTGGCAGAGTTCCCAGCCTAGGGGCTCTGTTATGCCAGCTGTGTTTTCTGGCCCAGCTGCGGTGGTGCAGCCGTACCAAAATTTGGCCGTATTTTCAAAGTAAGGACTTGTTCCATTATATACCACAGTTCTCAGAGTATAGACAAGAGCATATTTCATCTGCTGTCAGCGTTGAAGTCTTATATGGTATCCATTTTATGTATAACTAGCAATGTATTTGCTTCCGTGTGACTCAGTGCATGCATCAAAAAGCTATTTACTTCTCAGTACTGTTTGTTTGCTTAAACTAAAACTTTGTGAAATTAACCATATATGTGTGATACTTAATTGAAGGAGCATGTGTGTTCATATCCTGTCACGTGGTTGTTTCCTCTACTCAGACCGCTGCTTACAAACACAACACAGTTAGCCTTGGCATGCTGCACTCTGGAGGGTTTTCAGCAATGCATGCCGGCAGAAGCATGACTTTAAACTTGCAGACTAAATCTAAATTTGAAAACCAAATGCTTCAAGAGCTACCTCTACCGAAAGTAAGTATGGGATAGCCAGCATATACCAGCATTACCAAATAAATTAATAATAATCCTTGCTTTCTCCTGGTTTAGCTTTTGCCTATTGTTCATGCTTATACTGTACACAATCCAAAAAGCAAAGATGATGGTAGCGCCGTTTTCCTGCTCAATGATCTTGCTTTTTGGATTAAGGAGCTCACATGGCTGTCATTACTGCTTTCTGCTCTTGTGTTAGACGATGCGATCATTGTTTTCTAAACGATTTGATGTGTGCATAGAGATGAAGAACATGCTTTGTTTTGTGACTTTAACCTTAGAACATTAATGTGAAGATGTTTGACGTGCAGTTGAATAGGCTCCTAGAGACAGGATTTGTAACATTTGAGCATTAATTGGGGTGCTCTGTTATAGCTGCTATGTGCCATGAGTAAGCGTGTAGTACGCTTAATGTAATGTTCAAATTTGTTTCAAGCAATGCCCTTAGAAGCAGTGTTTTTCATATTTTTGCTAAGTATTTTGCAGCTCTTTACGATGTACTGTTGATAAGGGCATACATACACAGCTCCACACGCAGACGTTGGCTGAGGAGAACAGCAAAGGCCACTGCTGACCCACCTCCAGGTGCCAGGGAGGTGCTGAGCCCTGCCGCGTGCCTCACCACGTTACAGCAGTAGCCGGTGGTGCAAATGAGCTGCATCTCTGCGAGTAATTAAACAGCAGCAGAGCGCAGAGCCAGGCACTGCAATGCCATCATCTGCTCCACTAATTGCCGGGCTGCCGCGGGCGCGTGGCCGCAGCCAGCTGGTGCAGTGCCAGGGAGGGCTGGGCCGCCGGGGTAGGGCTCACATCCAGCCCTGCGTGCCAGAGAACCGAGGGGCAGCAGCGTGAGCAGGCTGTGCACAGAGGGCTCCTAGTGAGCCCCGGCACACGGCGAGGTTCCCAGGCAAAGCTGCACTGGCTCAGCAGCACGCACACCGCACGCAGAGATCGCTGTCGGGTTCCCCCGCTGGAACTTCCCATGCCACCGCCTCCATTCACGCGTCCCACTCAGCTGCCCTGGGTTTCAGCCCCGCTGTGAGCGTGTGCCTCCTCGTTGTCCAGCTCAGGTCTCGGCTGTGGCTGTGTGTGCTGGGACACGGACAGCTGTCTGCTGTTGCTCGTGCTGTTTTTTTGTCCAAGAGTTTGTTTGTCTGTTGGGTGGTGTGGTCCCTCTTGTCAGCAGTCCCTCACAGACACCCATCATCCGACAGTGGCTCCGGACAGCGGGAGTGGTTTTGTACACACATTATAACATCACCTGCACAGATTTGGGGTATAAATGAATATGGGAATGAAAACCTGGATATCTGAGGACCTGGTTGGGGTGATGTGTTTGGGGCATGGCCTCGTGTGAATTATTCTGCTTTATATCCCACCGGCATTCCATTGCTACCTAGCCATGTGACATGTGATGCTGAAAAGCATGAGGGGTGTGTTCTTTACTGCACCATTTGGGAAGGGGGTAAGACTGTTGTTGAAAAAGAATAATTAATGTTTATTATTGTTTGATTTTGTTCCTTCACATGTTGTAAAGCATTTTGCACTTCTCAGTGAATCCAGGCCACGGCAGCTCCATCCTCTCCTCTCCTGCTCCCTCTGTGCTGTGGCCGGATTCAGGATTGTAACGAGTGGGGTCTGCTTGTCCAGTGGAAGATCAGGAAAACATATTTAGCTATTAAGTGTTCTGATGAGGTTAATTACACTCAGCCTGCCCCATGTATGAGGTGTAACTGCTGGCCCCAGCTTTCACTCAGGCACGGCAGATAACTGGTTTTTACTGGTTTGCAGTCCATCCATGAAACATGGCAAGGAGGGGGATTCATTTTACTGCAGAAAATGCAAAGAAGAACTCTTATCACAGAATCTTCCTTTTTTCTTCTATTCAGAAAGCATCCTCTGTGTTCTTTCCTCATTGGGCATGAACTCAGTGCCGCCCATCGGTCGGGTGCCCATGAGAAAGGTGCAGCACTGACTGCAGTGATGAGAGCAGAGCTGTGAGCAGTCGGCATCTGCACCGACCCACGGGAGCCTTCCTGCTCCGTGTGGCATTCTGCATGGAGCACTTTCATTTCAGAAGAGGTTTGCTGCCCATGTTGGGGGGCACAGGGCTGTGCGAGGCGGAAGAGCGGCTGACCCCGCAGCAGCACCCACATCTGCACGGAGGAGCTCCGGCTGTTGGTTTCACGTGAGGAAGATCACAGCAGTCCCAATTCTTCTGGAAGACTTCTTGAACAATGAGGGCCTGGTGACAGTTTCCTTGGATTTGAAATAATTAAGGGTTGCTGACCTCTGAAGAGTGTGATTTTTAAAGGCTTTTTTATTCTTAAAGGATTGCTCAGCCTGCACCATAGAAGAAAAGTTCTTAACTGACCGGTTATCAGCTCTCATAGTTCAAAGCCGCACTCCCACGCCTTCTTCAGTCATCTGGAGAAGTGTTTTGCAATTGTTTCAAACCTAAATTGAAGAAGGAATTGCTCGGCTGGTGGAGGGAAGCCATTGCATCAACCGAAGCTGAAGGAGTTTCCTGCAGGAGCACTGTGTGCTCGGTGCTGCGGGGCAGGGCAGTGCTGGGGCGTCCTGGCACAGAGCGATGTACCCACGGCAGTGTCATTTCAGCTGTGGTAAAGGAACACAGCAACAGGGGAAAAGCTGGAGGAGGCAGGAAGGAGCAGGTGCCAGGCTCATTTAGGAAATGATGTGTGTGTTATGTCCGCATTCAGGAAAGAGTTTCCTTCCTGGTTCATGCCCTGTGTGTGGTGCCCGGCTGCCTGCGAACAGAACGGGGAGGGCTGAGCATCCCACGGGGCCCACAGTGCCACTGCAGGGAATGTCCACCCGAGCCAGGGGGAGGGCATCTTCCAGCCCTGCTCAGCACTCCGTGGGATGGTTTTGGTGGCCAGCAGGGAAGCTTTCATTCAAACCATTAATGCAAATTTAAGTATGTGACTGTGCCAAGATTTGTTTTTCTGAAAACAAGGATGGAGTGTAAACGAATTTTCTCTTTTCTCTCATCATTCCTTGTGCTCGTTATTTCTCCTGTGTATTTGTCGAGATCTCTAAGTTGCAGAGTCCTGCTGGCGTATGACCGTGCGTTAACGAAATGCCGTAGATAATTAAGAGATTTCCATTTTAGCCATAGCGTTGATTACTGAAATAAGGTTGGCGCGGAGTTGTTGCCGGTGACTAAAGGCTGCCCTACCGTTTGTGAACAGACCCCGTCGCAGCAGAGCAGCATCCTGGACAACGGGCAGGACGAGGGGCCGGGCAGCGGCCAGTGGAACCCATACCCGCTGGGGCGGCGGGACGTGCCCCCCGACACCGTCACCAAGAAGGTGAGCGGCGCGGCCGGGGCAGGAGGAGGGGCCGTGGGGGGAAGGGGGGCAGGGCAGGAGATGCTTGTTTTTATGGAATTATAGAATCATTGAGCTGCTTCTGTTGGACCTCTGAAGGTCCTCTGGTTTGGTCTCAGTGTTTTAAGCCGCATTCGCTAGGAACAAAAGGCCATGTTTGGATGCTGCCACCCATCTTTGTATTTATTCCAATGCTGTAGCACGTCTCAGTGTGAGAACTGGGCACAGTGGATCTGTAGATATATTCCTGCACGTGGTGGGCAGCCACAGCCCCCTCCTGTCCTCCAAATCCTTCACTCCAATTCCTCATTTCAATTACATCCATTGGTTCATGACCAAAAGGAAATGTGCTGAGGTGGAGAGCAGCTCGTGGGCTGCCATCGCCGGGACACCCTGAGGTACTCAGAGCTCATCTGAGCTCTCATCTTTGCAAATGTTTTGGGATAGAACGTGCACGTATCCACTCACACGATTGGGTACCACGTTATGTCTTGCATTGTCAGTGTTACTGTGGTCAGAAACCACAGATTCTGGTTCGTTCTGAATATTGGAGTGTGTCGCTGCTCCGATGCAGTGAGGACAAACACTGCGTAACTGTGCTGAAATCTGCTTTGCACCAGGGAGCAGCCCTTGTTGCAGCCATGGTCGGCTGCTTTGGTTATGCTGTAAGCATCGGGCACTGAGCTAAAGATAACTGCTGTTCAGAGTGGGTGCTGAGTGAAGGATGGAACAGCAATGAAATCAGGGAGCAGTGGGCATGATGGGGACATTTCTCTGCAGAACAGATAGCATCCATTTCTGAGAACGGGGTTTGTTTTCAGCTTACCCACCTCCAGCAACAGCCACAGCATGAGTGCATGTGGAGCAGCGATATCATCTCCTCAAACAAAGTCTGTTAACAGCAATGAGAAAGGAGTTCTGAAAACTGTTTAGCCGTCCTCAGGAGGTGCTTTGCAGTGTGTTGTTGTGACAGCGCTAATCTCTTTTCCAATGAAAGTCACCTGCAGGGCCCTGGCTTCTGAAAATCTTCTATAGAAAGGAAGTGCACTGTAAGGAACAATGGCATGATGTAAATATAAGTTGTAGTATCTGTTGTGGTTTTCCCGGGGCACAGTTCCTGCAGTCACAGTGAGAAAGGGCTCCTGCAGAGCAGTCAGCTCAGGGCAGAGCTGCCCTTGGAAATGGCTGGGAGAGAGCTGGGTGTGTTCTTCTGAGGGGGACAGCACGTGCCATGCACAGACCCTGAACTCAGGCTGGGGGAGAATGTCTATAACCATTACAATGCATGTCCTGAAATGAGCTGCGCTTTGTGGTAGAAGTGGTGGCACTTCTGTTCTCTGGGGGGGAACACTACAGAGGCATCACTACGTAACTGTGTGGGATGTGGGGGTCAGCTGCTGACCACTGCTCACACAATGGACTGAACTCCAGCTTCGTTTTTATCCAAGTGTTATCATTTAAGTGATAGCTCATAATCTATGGGGTATTTCACGTATGGATAAGTTGGATGTATTAACCCTTAGATCAAGTAACCTGCTGCCTTATTGGAGGACCGCAGTGCTTACCCTTCTGTGTCATGTCAACGAGGCAGCGGTCAGCTTCATTCTGAGCTACCTGCTTTTCCATAAGGGGAAAGGTGCAGAGGTGTGGGGGAGGAGCACCTGAAGGCAGCCTGGGGTCACTGCTGATGGAAAAGAGTGACTGAAGAGTGAGAATGAAGATGGAAGATTCAGTTGGGCCATCAAGTCCACCGTGCCGGGGTCAGGCGCAGGACCGGGCTGGTTGGCTTCTGCAGCAGCTGTGGGTGGTGGCAGAGCACATGAAAGCTGAGGCCACGTGAACTCTTGGAGCCCTGCATGAGCTGTCAGGAGCTCAGCAGCTGTACGAGGAGTGTTTGAGGAACTGGAGCAAGGCAGCTGCTGAGAAATAGGACATACTACCGTGGCCGAGTCTCCATTTCTCCTTTCTGACTTGGGAGTGTATCTGTTGGCCAGAAGTGGGAAACTGGAGGGTCCTTCTGCCTCATTTCCAGCATCTGCTGCTCAGTCCGCAGCTCTTCTGGGCTGACTTGAAGATCCAAAGATTCTCAGTGAAGAAGCACAGTGCTGCTTGTATTTGAAATAGGTGTTGTCCTTTGAGGCAGACGTTGTGCCTGACGTGGGTGCTGTGGTGGATGTGCTGGATCATATCTGAGTCAAACAGTGGGATTTTCGAGATTCCTCTCTTTTTGGATACTTCAGCAATGAGTGCCAGGCACACGAAGCACAGGACCTGCACAATGATCCTCAGTGGGCACAGCTTGTTGTTGTAGCAGAGTTCTGTGCCATCGCTCACTGCCGCCACCCATCTCAGGTGCACAGACCTGCCAGATGTGCTCTGGCTGTGCTAGGCAGTCCCTTTGTTCAGGTGCAGTCAGCAGAACACCACGGCAGAGCTCTTTTGCTTGCAGTCATGGTGCATCTTGCTGCACTCAGTGACTTGAGTTGCTCCAACTGTATTTAAAAGGATGAAGTGTTCTGCAGACAATTCTTGAAAACCCATCGTGACGTGCTTCTGCAGTGGCACCGAGCACTTAGTTCCAGTGCCCTGGTTGCTGTCACTTGCAAGGCCACATGAATGCTGACAGGTATGGAATGTTCTCATCTTTTGCTGTATTAACATCTGAAATGTATCTCACCATTGCTGAGTTTTCCACCGGAGCTGGGAAGGGGCAGTGCTGACAAAGATCAGAGATTCATAACGGGAAGGGATTGTGCCACTGTTGTTTCTGTAGGTTCACTCTGTCCACAGAGACTGACAGGTACTGAGATGAGCACTACTAATGCTCGTTCACATTCACGGCCTTCAAATAAAATGCTCAAATGTTTGTGCTTGGTGGGAGGCTCTAATCTGCAAACAGTACGGTGGACCCATGGAGGATGCTTCTCAGTGTCTTTGAGTATGCTGTGATGAATAACCACTCCAGTTTAGCTTTAATACATTCTGAGCTGAAGCACATGACATGAGGAGAAAATGACTTTCTGTTTGTGAAACGTACTGCATCTGGTTAATTTCCCTTGAATGCCTCTGGGCCACTAAATGAGTGTATCCTCACTGCTTTTAATCACAATTGTTCCTAACCGTGGAACCTCTGGTGGGATTGAAGAGGTCTGCTCGTACTTGACTCTGTAAGTTGTAATAATTGCTTCTTTTCAGCTTCCTGACTTTCTGGCCTAACAGGTTGCGTTACCCACAGGCAGGTAGCCACATCCAGACCTTGATGGGGTCACAAAGCCTGCAGCACCGCAGCCGGGAGCAGCAGTACGAGGGGAACATGAACAAGGTGACCATCCAGCAGTACCAGCCCCCGCTGCCCATCCAGATCCCCTCCTCGCAGAGCTCCCGAGCGCCGCAGACGGGGCGGTGCCTCATCCAGACCAAGGGGCAGAGGAGCACAGACGCCTACCAGGAGCAGGTGGGAGTGTCTGCATCGAGTAATGCTGCCAAAGGGGTTCCTTTCTCCCCCCTCTTGCACGCAGCAGTACGAGAGAGCCTGGGGCAGCACTGCCATGTGCCATGCAGAGCAGGGAGGTGGGCTGTGCTGCCCAGCACTGGGGAGTGGCACTGGTTTTCTTGGCTTTGACCAAGGAGTGTTGGCGCTGCGGCTCCTGAGCAGAGCTGACATCAGAGCCATGCTGAATGTATCCCATGGGCAGCAGCCTGGCTCAGTGCTCACAGTGCAGTGTTTGGCAGATCCTGCACCCCGACCCTCACCTGTGGGTGCTGGTGAGCTTCCCTGGGTGCTCCCGTCCCCTCTGTATTTGGCCTTACTGATGTCAGCGACTGCTGGAGGCCCCTGACAAGAGGAATAAGGCTCAGAAGCAATACCAGAACTTTCTCCTGTGCAAAGGGTTTGGCAATCCATGCCAGCAGCTGCCTGGTTAAGTCCCTGGGCAGAGCACTGAGATTCAGAAGCCATTCCTTGCGCTCTGCCTCTACAAGTGGTCATTAAGCTGCACAGATGCCATTTTTGTTTTACACTAAATTAGCCAATGCCGTTGAGATCCATCCTGACAGATAAGGCTCAGCACTATTTGTTGGAATAGGGCCCCTGAAAACCATTGGTGCTCAGAGCTGCTGGGGCTAATACTGGCAGGAGGTGGAAGACCTCTGAGCTTCCCATTGCTGGGGGCTTGGTGTGTCCTGCACAGCACCCAGAGGTGTGGCACCTGGAGCAGTGGAAGTGCACAATGGGGACTGTGTAGGGGCAGATTCAGTTCTTACTGACACAACTACCCAAGGTTCCAGTGAGAGGGAAGGACTAAGCCGACATGAACTGCCTTCTCTCAAGTGCCTTTATTCTGAGAATAAAAATGTAAATATATGCAAAAATAGGCACAGCTGTGTGAGCACTGCAGTGTCACTGTAGCATGCTAAAACCATGAAAATCATTTCAGAATAGTATTTTAATGGCTTTTACTGTGTTGTGCAATACAGCTTTTGAGAGGGTGAACTCAATTTGTTGATGTGAGCTTGACTGCACGAGAAGATGCCACTGTTTGGACAGGCTTTGGTGCTGGCACTGACTTACCTTGCTCTATCTTTTTAACCTAGTTTTGTGTGAGGATAGAGAAGAATCCTGGCCTTGGTTTTAGTATCAGTGGTGGAATAAGTGGACAAGGCAATCCGTTCAAACCTTCCGATAAGGTACGTCGTGCATTTCTCACTAATGAATGCTTTACTTCAGGGGGCCATAGATGCAATGAATGACAGTGTTAGGAACTTCTGTTGTGATAAATGGAGAAAGTTCTCCCGTGCTCAGCACTGTTCTGTTGGGGGAGAGGTGTTTGCTTGCTTTTTGTTTGTTTGGTTGGTTAATGAAAACAGGAGACTCAAAACAGAGGTCACATGGGTGTCTGGTTTATTCTTTACAGATAAATTTTCAGACTGTGCTGAAGAGCACCATCTCTCTCACTTTCTCCTTTTAAGGGCCAGTATAGGCCCTGATTAATTTGTCACTGAGCATCATCATTGCAGGGACTGCTGAAGCAGCAGTAGCATCAGCAGGTAACTGAAATAGCAGTCTGTAGCAGGGGCATCAAATAAAGTAGTCCTGGCCCACAAACTGGGCTGGAGATGAGCAGTGGCTTAGGAACACCACAGCAGACAACCTCCGGGTTTGTAATGCTTATTAAAGGCTTGGGCACTGTGGTGCACAATGGCCAGGAACACCCAGCATTCGTTCAGGGAATTATGTTTGAGAGGAGGACAGAGCTGTGTGGTCAGTGAAAGGGTGACTGGCAAAAATACAATGCCTGGAGATTATCAGCTATGTAGGTTTACAGACCCAGAGACCTGAGTTCATCCATTCTGTGCAATAAAAATCATCAGAGTTTGCTGGAAAGGGAGGGCTGTGTGTACCTCCAACATAAACACGTTCTTATAGTTTCTCTTATTTGGTAACATTGGATTCCTCCCCAGGAGGCAGCCATGGCTTACATGAGTATTGAGGATGTTTGGCAAATAATGGAATTAAAAACAGGTCTCCATCTTGCTTCAAAAATTTGAGATCTGCAAATTAAAATCATTCCCCCATCACTCTGAATGACAAGAGATCCCACTATGTAAATGTAAAATGCTCTTGGAGACATCAGTCTAACAAACATAATCTTAATTTCTTTCAAGTTTCTCACTGCTAACCATTATTTTGAACTCCAAGGATTGCTCACCTTTATGCACACGCCCGTCTGACTTCTTAACAGTGGCCCTTCAGACCCTTCATGTTGGCTGTCCACTGGTACTGCAGTTTACAACACCATGTCCTCTTTCAGTTTGATGGATGATGTTAGAGTTACTGTGCTTCCCTTGTCTGTCACTTGTCTGAAATGGTTAAAGGAGAACCTGTGTCCCACTGAGAATGTGCCTGCATGAGTTACATGTGCAGCACAGCAACAGCTGCAGACAGAGCCCTGCTAATGACAAAAATGCACAATTGTGTGTAGGGGAGTGACAGAATGGTTATATTGAAGGAAAAATAGTTTAAAGTGTTGGGGCTTTTTCAGTTACGCTGAAGCACTGCTTCCCAACGTTGTCCTCACCAGCTGTGGTGCTGAGCCACACACGTGGCACTGCTCTGCCCTGGAGATGGGGGCAGCAGGGAGCACAGCTCTGAGCCCCTGCCCTGACATGCTGATGGTGCTGGGGATGAGAGGGAGGCAGCAGACTGTGGGAGCCACTGAATGGCAGATGTGTCAAACTACAGTGGCACGTGGCTGAGATGTAAGTGTGCTAGGTCCTCTGCAGGAAGGGGAGCTGAAACACGGGGCAGAACCCTGCTCCAGGAGGCTGAGATGTCCCCTGAGGGGACACAGGATTTACTCGATGGAAAGGAGCAGGGAATTTCCCTGGTGTCTCTGAGAGCAGTGTGCAGTGAAATGCAGCCCGTGCTCAGCTCCGGGACCGTGCTAGGTGCTCCCTGCAGTGCTGGGTGAGGGCAGGGGAGAGGTGAGGCTGTGGGTGCAGCTCATGAGCTCTGTGGGAAATATTTCAAGTCCCATCATCACTCTGGAGCTCCATCCCTCATCTGGGGGCTTAGCAACATGTTTTACAGACATCCTAACAACAAATTAAAAATACTCATTATTTAATAACTTATCCCCTTTCAAAGTCATTCACTCTGCAGACAGTGGACTCAGAGAGGATTCTGGAGACCTCTGCTCTCCCTTAATGAACTCCTGCTAATCCTGTTACTCCTGCCTGTTTCCAGAAACTCTTCCAATTGCATGTTATTTGGTGAGGTGGGATCTCTGTCTCAGATGACCCCGGGTTCTGTAGTGCCAGGAGCTAACAGGCCGAGGCAATGAGTGCTGCTACAAGCTGCTGCCTCTGCTTGGTTCCCTGCAGATTAAAAAAGGGGTTTGGGGTTGAGAGCATTGCCAGAGTGCACTGAGCCCCAGCCCAGCAGTTAGGGAAGCACCTGTATTTTGGGAACTAGCATCCTAACCTCTGTTACTTCTGACTTATAGGGTATCTTTGTTACTAGGGTTCAGCCTGACGGACCAGCATCCAGCCTGCTCCAGCCTGGCGACAAGATCCTCCAGGTAGGGATTTATGGCTTTGTAACCGAGCTGAGATATAAGGCATGCCTTTGCATCTCACACCAAAAGTGTTTTTGGACAGTTCTCGGTATCACGGCGCCTTAGTGTTCATTTATAACACTGTTACTTGCAGTAGTCTTGAAATCTGGTCTCGGAAGGAATAAAGCTGTTTGAGAGCAGAATGAGACAAGAGGCCGCACAGCAGCTGTGGGGGCAGAGGTCCCTCCACACTCCTGGCTGCAGGAGATCACTGTTGCTCCTTTTAGGCTCATTTGTCCTTTCTGAATATCCCTTTTCTCCCCTGATATGCAGGTGTTAAAGAGAATCTCACACCATTTCTCCTCTTGTTTTTGCATTGCAGGCAAACGGACACAGTTTTGTACATATGGAACATGAGAAAGCTGTATTACTACTGAAGAGTTTCCAGAACACAGTAGACCTAGTTATTCAACGTGAGCTTACTGTCTAAATATTTTTTTATAAATAGTAAATATGTCTAGCCAGATCTAATGTTCAAACAGATTTATACATAGGAAACCAATTTTTGCCAATTGCTGGACCAATGGCAAACAGTAGTGCCAAATGTATAATACTCTATGTTAGTACCAATCACCTTGAAAAAAATATATTACGGATATAAATATATGGTTCATGTGGCTATGTATCAGTTTTAATTGTCAGCCTCTGGCTGTGCATTGGTGCGTTTTTTTAATCAAGTTACTTCTTAAAGTCAATTTCATATGATTTCAGAACACAGAAGCACATTCAAATCCTTTAGGAATTCTGCTGTCCATCAGAAACACTGCCTCGAAGTTGTATATGCCTTTATAAAGATAAAATATATTAACCTGTACTTCCCATGAAATATTTCTACCATGTCACATACAAAAAATATAGAGAAAAAAAATATTTTCATAAACACCTCAAAGAAAGTATATATTCAATTAAATTTAATAATGTTCATTTATTTTCAATGCAAAGATATGATATGCCTTATGAAAATACCTGTACATATGCAGTGTGTATAGCTGGCTCCATACTAATGAGTGAACTGTCGCTGCACAGGGTGAGAGTGTCGTAGCAGTCCCGGGACATAGTGTCACCACGCGGCACGGAGATGGGCTCACTCCTTCTGGGGGGCACTGTCAGTTGCTTCCATGTGAACACACCAAGTGGACGAGCAGTGAGTTTAGACAGCTGTGCTTCCTAAACGGGAGAAGTTTGTGATGGCTGGCAGTAAAACTTGTTTTGTTGCTGCTAATTTTATGATTCTATCCTTTCCATTTCAAGGGCCAGGCCCTCGGCCTGCACTGCCCATTTCCCCACTGTTACAGTGTTGTGTATCTTGGCTCCAGCCCGGGCTCACTACATCCACCATCAGTATGGCTTTAGCCTTTACAGAACCCTTTATTCAGTAACAGTCCCTCAAACCAATGGGGATTGATTCAATACACGTGACAAATTGTAGAAGAGTGGCACTGACAGAGCACAGGAAGAGCTTTCCCACCGAAGTACCAAATTGGAAAACCCTTAAGGTAAAATCCTCATCCTGTTTTCAACAGAGACAGCACCACATTCTGCCAAACTGCTGCTGCCTCAGTAATTCGGGTGCACGCCATGCTGACAGCAAGGAGGCAAAACACAAGGCATGCTCCCACGAGGTGCTGCCACCAGTGCTGCTGCCCAGGGCCTGGGACGGGCTGCAGGCACAGCCAGGAGCTGCTCACAGGGTGCTGCCCACAGGCATTTCCTGGCCACTGCCCCACAAACCTTTCTTCTCTTCCCTTCGAGCACATGCTGAAGTAATTAAGACTTCCAATTAAACCAACATGATGTCACAAGACAATGGTGCCCATTCTGTGTGCCCTGCCTACGCACCCCACAAATGGTAAGAGTAGAACTGTCCCCCCCAGCTGTTATGCAGCACCAGGTCTTCAATTGTTTGCACTCTTCCTTTTTTTTTTTGGCTCTTGGGAAGCACGGGAGAGGCTTGGGAGTGAGGCTTGTACGTTGGCACGTAAATTCCTTGTTCCGTGGTTGTTTACATCTCCCTTTTTCTCTTTAAAGAAAAAAGAGTTATTGAGCTTTTTAGTATAAATAATGAACCATAAATTCCTAGCTGACTTAATACTTTTACCCGTGCAAGTGCTCTTAGTGGAAGAGCTCCTGTAACTCCTGAGTGGCAACATGCTCCCAGATCCACAGCGAGCCAGAGCTAATGCTGACCCTAAAACTTACTTTCTGAGTAAATGAAAAATAGTTAGAAAATAATATTTTTTCAATAAATTAAAACAGTCTTGATACTACAAGCTGAAGCTGCTTGCTGAACTCACGTGATTCAGGTTGGGATTGTTACCCCGTTTTTCAGCTTTCTGCTTCTGTCACACAGATGTAATTTCAGACCATCCCCTCAAACCCCACAGGCTCTGCAGAACCCATCTGAAGCTCTCCCCACGAGCTGGCACATCAGAGGTCAACATCCCCATCCTTAAGTCGATTGTCCTTTAGGAGAAGATATCAGGTTTTATTCATCATCATGTTCAGAAAATTGTACCTCTGTAGTCTGTAGTAAAGCTGAATGGAAATTAATTAATTAATAGGTATTTATGCCCTTTGGAGATAACTTTTTTCGTGCAGAACAATCGCTGTCATGGACAGGAGCACACACAGTGTGCAGAGCACGTGTGCACAACTGCAGCCATGCAGCCCACAGCAGCACAGCCCCGTGCCCAGAGCTGCCCTGTCACATCTGCTTCCAGCACTGCCTCTGCAATTCTGCATCCTACTGTAACACTGTGCAGTGTGGGTGTGCAGAACATGGAGCACACATCCCTCCTTCCCTGAGCAAAGCTACAGCACACGGCTGCTGCAATGCACAGAGTGCTTTGGTAGCACCAAACATAGCAGGGAGCTGCAGAGCTAAGGAGGCCTGTAGCCAAAGTTGTGAACACAGGTGAGAACAGGTGAACTCTGACCTTCAGAGCTCATTATTGCTGCATTTTTTGCTTCAGTGTATTTAGTCTCATGAATGCAGCATGCATAAAGAACAAATCGGGGCTGTGTGCAGAACTGTATGTCAGGATTGCTGAGCGTTTCATTAATGGATGTAATGAAAAGGGAATTACAATAAAATTGAATTCATGCAGTGGACAGCCACTGTACCTTAGCCACAACTCCACCTGACTCCAGGAGGACTCAGGGCTGAAACGTGCTGAAGGGAAGCTTTAACATCAGCCACCACTGTCCAAACGACCCAATAGTTTCTTCTTAGTGTTGATTTTATTCAAATTGATAGAAATGGGGTTTAGATAGGAGCAAACAGACTTTAATGGGACTGCTTAGGGTTTCCACATCCGCCCTCCTGAATAACCTGCACCTTTTTCTTTCCTGGCACCTCACGTACACCACTGAGCATGGCCAGGTTTGTAAGCGGGTCTCCAGCTACGTGCAGGCTTTGCACATAACAAGCCCATAAATATAAACACAAATATACCAAGTGCTGGTGGTAGAGGACAGCTTATGCAGAGGTGAGCTCCACATGTAGGTTCAGTTGTGTGTGTGCAAGGGAATTCTGCTCATGCAAGTGCAAGCTCAGAGCTGCAGATGGTCTCCTTTCGCTGGGCTCTGCAGCACTCCTGGGCACACCATATGTTCTCCCATGTCAACTACACAGGCACTCTGTTTTTAAGCTCCTAGTGGAAGCATTAATCTCAAGGGAAGTGTGCTGGGTTCCTCTTTTTTAGATTTTTCATGCAATAAACCACAGCTGATCCTCAGGGAAGGGTGGGATTGCAGAAGGAAATGTGCACTGGGGTTCTCTTACCCTCACTTTGCAGCAAGTCTTAAGGAACTCATGATCAGTGCTGGGGCTGATGTCTCTGTGCTGGTGGTGGCTCCTCATAGGGCCAGATGTGTCCAGATCCCAGGGCCCAGCAATGTGTTTGCTCTTCTGCAGCCTTGTTACCAGTTGGCTATTGAGGGAAAAAAAAAAAAAAGGTAAATGAAAGAAAAGAAAGCTGCTCCCAAAGTGCTTTTCTTATTTTGAGAAATGTTTTTAAGAGAAGAACATGGGAAGCCCGTGGAACATTCTAGTCCTAACAGTTTAGTCAATGACCATTAACAGTTTGCCTTTTTTATCAGGGTGTTGATTAAATCCGATATTTACAAACCAGATGTTCTAAATAACAAACTGTTATCTCTGTTGAGATGCTTTCCGGAGCTAAGAGCAGGGTGAGAGTGGAGCCCTCAAGCTGGATGCAGGGCATCCATGGGACCACAAACACATTTCCAGGTGTTTGTCAGGAATGCTCTGCCTGAAAGGCTGCTGATGCTGTTACAGGGGGCCTTTTTCTGAACATGAATGAAAAGACCTTTGAAATATTGCTCTAACTGCCTTATTTTTAGCTGACAGATGAATAGCTAGAAGTTAAATCACCACTGTTGTAGAACACCACTAACTTTCATGACCCAGAAGTTCAATGAAAAATTACAGGACAAAGTGTTCGTGAAATCGGTTTACTGTTGTTAGTAAGCACTTCTGAATGTAAAAAGACCCTCAGTGGTTAATCCTTTCTTGCCTGTAATATTGCACTTAATTACCTTATGCAATGGGAAGCTCACATACTTATAGATAAGTGTACATATGTATATATCTGATAGAGATATATGCAACAGGAAATGCAAAGACAGCTCTAAATGAAATCCACACCTTTGAACCCATTCACACGCAGGGTCTGGTCTCCAGCAAAGACACAGGGATGGGTATGGGGTCCAGGCTGGCACAGGGGCTGCTCCTGGGAGCCAGCCAGCAGCAGGACAAGGTCTGGAGTCTGTGCACTGCCCATCCCCTTGGCTGGGATTAAGCCCACGGGGATCTGTGTTCCACCACGGTGCAACCCTTGTCCTACACAGGCAAAAATAAAAATAGAACACTAATACCAATTTGCCCAAACGAGAAACACAGAAGATCATAAACCTCAGCTGTGGGGGTCACTACCCACCTTACCAGATTCTACAGTTAGCATTTCCAATTAAGAATAAGATGTTACCTAAAGCCTGAGCTTCTTACCCAGGGGCTGCGGTGCCGTACTCGCCATCCTGCCTCAGCACACTCCTCCCAGGTCTTCTGCCTTCAGAATTTCCATTTAAACTAGTGCACAGAGATTTACAACGTTATTTTCTGCTCATTTGTTAGTCTTGATAGCATGAGAAGAATACAAAGTACTGATACAACTTTCAGGCCAGTAGTTTGGATAGGATATGAATTAACTGGTGGTTTGGTTCTGTGTTGAACAACTTTGGTTTGGGTACGTGGAGCAGTGGGCACAGCAGTGCCAGCAGAGGCCATGCAAGGCAACCTGTGCTCCTCCCGGGGGTGGGGGGAGCTGGGGCAGCCCACAGGAATCTTCTCTGCAAAAGCCAACTTCAAAAGACACTGTCTGCTTCTCCTAGAACTTCAGCAGTTTCTCTTAGGAAAAAATAAAAGAGCCTTTGCCAATCCCCTCAGCAGCCAATTGATGCCAATATTCTAAAGTGAATGACATCACTGCATTGAATCCTGAGTTCACACTGCCCCTGTAAGGCTTCTCCTGCAGCACCACCACTGAGCCACAGCCCTGCAGCACAAGAGGCTTCATCTCTGTACATCGGGGCCTTCTTTGTCTCTTTGCTAGCACACGTGGCTTTGCCCTGAAACCCTGCTCAGAACAAACACTTATGGGTTAAGTTTTCTACTCGTGAGTACTGTATCCAGTTCAAAACCAACAGCTTACTTTATTAAAAATTTTACCATTTTATAAAAGACATGTTTAATTATGATGGAGATGGCTGTATTGTAATTAATATTTTGAGATAATTGTGATTTTGAGCTTAAATTATATACAGAAAATGGTCATTTTTGTATGTGTTAAAAGATTGCTATATTACAAATGACTAACTGTACTTTTCAGTTTAATTACAGTATTAATGTAAATAAAGCTGAATGAAGAAATATTTACTACTTTATTAACATAGATTGTGAATGTACTTAATGTTTTTTGCAGTATAAAGACTTACTGAACTTGAAAGCTGCTTCATTTTATGTGCAAAAGGTACTTCAAAATTATATTTTAAATCTACTGATTCAGTGCAATCAATGATATGGTCAGTTCATTTGCACACGCAGGTTGTATCCTTCCAGTTTTCTTTCATGTATGACACTTACCCGTAAGGTGCACATTGTGTTTAGAATGCATTTTGCAGATGCTTCTGTACATAAAACAAATACAGGGACTAAAACAATGCTGTGCAGTGTATAGCAGAGCCATTTTTCGGCTTTGGTGTACCCAACTTTTTCAGTATTTAAAGAAGTGTTTTGAATAACATAAAAAAAAAGTCTCTTTATTGTATAAATAATAAAAATGTCACCTTATTGTAATTAATTTTTGTCATCTTTTACTCATGGAAAGGATCTGAGTTTTCCAAATCACTGTTCTACAAGTGATAGAAAAGGAGATGGCCGTTACCTCTGCATCTCTCTAAGTGTTCCAGAGCTCCCCTGCACCCCGCTCCTCAGTGATGCACGTTGCAGCTTCAGCTGGATCTGCAGCAAACACAGTAGTGCTTCAGGGCTGTTTCAGGGAAAGAAGCCCTTTAATTACAGAACACAGCAGAGAAAGACCAGAAAACTGAAGAGCAACTGCACTTGCACAGCACGGCACGGTTGCTGAACCTCACATGGTCACGGGGTGGCTGCACAGCGAGGAACAGCCCGGCACCTGCTGCTTTTTGTGGACTTCAGCAGTGCCCCACACAGGGACCGAAGCTCCCAGGGCTGAGAACAGCAGCACTTCAGCCACCCACGTAAGCT
Organism: Odontophorus gujanensis; assembly: GCA_013399175.1. Taxonomy (NCBI): domain Eukaryota; kingdom Metazoa; phylum Chordata; class Aves; order Galliformes; family Odontophoridae; genus Odontophorus; species Odontophorus gujanensis. Next base: position 163,470 of record VXAB01004675.1, on the reverse strand, counting down.
CAGGGCAGCTCTCAACTCGTTCAAGTCAAGGACAACTCCGGCCCTTAACCGCCGCTTTCTGCACAAACATGTTCCCACACATTTTTAACACTGCCCTGTTCCCTCCCCCTGCCCCCCAGCACCCCGCTGCTCTCTCACCCCACTTACCACCATAGGGTCCCCTGGGCCAGGCCTGCTGCTTTTCTGCTGGGTCACAGCCCCCTGCTGCTGCTGGAGGGGCACCAGCCATCATCCCTCTTGCTGAAAGGTGCTCGCTAAGCTCAAAGACCCTGAGGAAAAGGAAGAGTGTTTTTATGTTAGTTCTGGTCACATACAAAACTTGTGAAGGTCAACTTTAAGCCATATCACATTTTTGTGCATTACAGCGACAGCAGGTGGAGGAAATGAAAATGCTTTCATTCCATACGTTTTACTTTATAAAACACACAGCACACCCACCTGGTGTCAGCTTGCCTTCACAGAGAGTGAAGAATGAGGTATAGTTCTGTTCCTAAATGCAAAGATGTCTTTTAGATTAAAGCTCTTTTTAAGAAGATCATTTCAGTTTGCAAAGTGAAGGGTTTGCAGTCAGTAATCACACACAGAGCCCAACCACAGCACCCACAGCAGAAGCACTCAGTGCAGTTTAAAAAAGAAAACAAACAACAAACAGAAACCCTTAGCAGTGGGAATCCACGCTGTATCTGCTTCCATTCCACATCCACATGCCTGCAAGAAGCAATGGATCAGTCACAGAATCACCAAGCAGCTCTCCTTTCCATACTGTTAATGTCCACGCTGTGTTACTCTTATTAACTGAGATCATCTCCAGGACGTTGAAGTGCATTTAAATAAAAGAATGTCTGTATGTTACCGGCTAAAAACTTCAATTAGAGCATAAAGATTTAGAAACAGAACATAGATCCAACAGCAAACATTTATTGTTTCAGTGCAGCTGCCAACATCAGGCACATTTGCTCTCGTTGACATGGGACATGCACACAGTCTGCAGAACGACTCACACCGTGTTCATCACATTAAAGGTTCAGCAGGCACTTTTCCATGTACAGAACAGCAACCAAAGGTTTGAGGCAGTGGTGAAAAGAGATCATACACCCTACAGGAGATTATTAAACAGGTATACAAAAATCAAAAAGCTCATTTCCCCCTTCTGCTCGGTTACTTTGGTGTTTACAATTCTTAAAAAAAAGAAAAAAAGGCTTAATTGTAGAAAAACATTGCCTGTATCACCAAACACAGCTTTCACCTGCACTGTTTCTTACAAAAAGTGTAAACATAGATTGTGGTACTTTGCAACTCCTGAGACATGCAGCCTTGAGTGGAGAATATTTTGTTGGTGAAGAATTTCTTAACATGCAAACTAAGAATACTATTATCAACGCCTTCCGGCCCAGGCCAGACCAGCAGCTTACAACCAGCAAGGAAGGGATGTGATGGCACAGTGCTGGGACAGACAGGATGACACTTCCAGAGCAGACAGGGAAGCAGCCTGTCACGCAGGGATCCGGCTCCTCAGGTACTCCAGCACTGCAGCTGTTCCTTTTGCCAGAATGGCTGCTCGGGGGGTACGGAACGGATTGCCTTCTAAGAGAAGTGTCCTGCAAAGTCAGACGTGGGGTTCATTGTACACAGGCTTTTCCTTCTTGCAGCACATTCACACACAGCAAACAGAAGAATCTTTTGAAATTCTTTAGTAAGATCTCTTTTGTTCTTCCAGAATAACTTGACTCCTGGTGCCTTAATTCATACTAAAGTACCTTCTTCAGAGACATCTGCATTTCCATCTACACTAATAGATCAGTGGTGCTATATTACTGTAGTTGCACAACACACACACACCCCGCTTCTTAAGCAAGTCTCTGCCAAAACACAGAGTGAGAAAAAGAACTTCTGAAATACATAAATTACACAGTAAAAGGGAAAAACTGTTTCACTGCAACCTCCACTTTTCAGCTTGGCTGCTAGCTCACTTCACACACTAAATGGCTGTGGAGGTTTTTTGTGCGTGTGCATTCGGGGGGTTGTTTTATTTTGCATTTGTAAGACCAGCAAGAAAGTGTACTTCACAGGGGAGAACCACACTACCACATAACTCATTATTTTTGACAAGGCAGACTAGTTATGCTTAGCTGTCTTTGAGGTACGTCATGTAAGAATACTGACAGCCACGTCCCTTCAGCAAGCATCACTATTTGCAGAGCACTCCCATCTCTTTTATAGCAGCCTGAGTCACACACAGGTAAGGAGCCAAGCACACCCAGAGCTGTGGCTCACTCACCTGGCCAGCAGGCTCTGCAGTAATACATACAGCCACCATAATTGTCTTAGGCTTTAACATTTAACCACACCAACCAACAAAACCTTCTGATGTCATTTCACATGCTTCTTTTAGAAATCCTGGCATTTTTCTTCATTCTTCTTCTTTCTCATCCCTAGCCAGTATGCAGTGAATGCATACAGCTGACGTTCCTAGCCAGAGCTGAGTGCTCAAAGTGCTGAGAACTCAGCAATGAGCATCAGGCGTTTGATATATTCTCCAAATGCAGACTGCCACAAGATATGCATCAAATTCTGGTAATAAATATGCCTGAATTCACTTCATTTTATTTTTTAAGATCTCTGATGACTTGTCTTGTCTTCATTAATGAAAGCAGTCTCATCTTCCAATGTTACCACTTCTGTTCTTAGTTTTCTCCTTGCCTTTAAAATGGACACTTTAAGTGTAAAACTTTAAACAATTTTAGTAATTTAAGTTGCTAACCTTCTAGCAAATCAGTTTTGGCAGAGGGCAGAAAAATGCCACAGGAGGAGCAGTCCTAATACAAAGACAACTCTTACTGCAAAGAGCAACCAGCCAACTAAGGGGCTAGGCTAGGCAACAGAGACCTTCTGGAAAACACAATCTGGAATCCACCAAATATTGATCCTTACAGTTAACCCCCACCTTCAGAAGCACTGAAACAAGTTTTTGGGCATCTGGTTTTCCAAACATGTTTCCATGTTACCCTCTAATTTTATTTTTAAACCCTGAAATAACTCCTCCAATTTTCTACAGTCTTGAGGAACTACTGAAGTAACTGCATTGCTTTACAAACAGTAAGAGACCCATTTTGTGCACTGACACCTACAAGAAAGTTAGTGCCTTGCCCTCTGACAAAACATGCTCTGAAGAAACCAGGCAGAATACGTTCTTATAAAACAAGTCACCACTTAAAAATACACACCTCAGGGTTTCACAGTTCCCAAGTTCTGGTGGCACCTGGAGAAGGTCATTATTCTGAAGGTCCAATGTCCCGAGCTTCTCCATCTTCTTCAGCTGCAGAGGGTCTATGGACCCCACCTGATTGTTACTGAGCAGGATGGTCTCCAGCGCGAGGATGCGGTAAAGGACGCTGGGAAATACTTTAAATCTTCACAAGGAAGAAATGAAAGTCAGAAACAGGGCAATCGATAAAGCAAACAGCCTTTTGAATGAGACAGCATTTCAGCATTGTTTACTGCAAGTAAATATTTACACATGCTGCTGTTTAAACTGATTACTTCATTTTCTTGCACAAAGTGAAGAAGCTGGGTGGAATTTGCACAGTGACAGCTCAGCACCTGTAACAGAGCTACAGACCAACACCGCCCATTTCACCCCTGTGAATGGCAGCCTGTGTCACACAGAAAGGGACTGCTGTGTGAAGGAAGTAATTTCAGGACTGCTCAGGGACACCTCTCCCGTGCTATTTTTCCCATCACCTGGAACTGACATGGTGGGTGCTACAGGGAGTCCACTTCTGTTATGTTGCTCACAAGGCTGTTTAACCCCTTTTCTTAACCAGTTTCTACTGTCTCTCTCCAAAACTTGTGACAGAATTTCACAAATATACCACCACTGCATCAAGATGCACATTTTCTTCAACTGCTCTAATCTCACAGTCAGCTGAAGTCCCTTCTCATTCTTATCTCACATTAAGATTACACTGAAATCTTTCTATTGTTACTATTAAAAAAAAATAAAAAGAAATAGTTGCTCACCTATTAAAAGACAGATTTATTACTTGCAGTTTTGTCAGTGCCTCCATCTCCTCAGGTAGAGACGTCAAAACGTTATTTCTGTGTATCAAATTAAGACAAATAATAATCACCAACTTCTAAGATTTTAATTAAGAACCCACAATTCAAGAATACCCATGTTTACCAGTGCTAACGCTCTTTTAAACCACTCAGTTGCTTCATAAAGGGATTGAGACAGCAAACCAAGTTTGTATTCCCATGTTTGCCAGTAAGGAAACAAAGTCTGTTCTTTGAAGACTCCCAAACATTTCTAAGCACCTAACAGTTCCAGAAACGTGTCTGGTAGTCCAGTTATTTGGGTTCCAGAGGAAAGTTCATGAAAGCAGTCTGATGTTGGTGCCAAGGTCAATTGCTAAGATAACTCTACACCTCTTGAGCATTCCTTGAGCTTGACATCCATTGGCTTCAGCAAACTCATTTACAGCCACTGTTACTGCAGCACTTCCCACAATGGGAAGCCATTCAGAAGCTTCTTACATACAGAGAAGATGGGTTTGTAAGGACAAACAAGGTATCCCTTGAGTGTGACATAAAGAGTCATTACAGGAATTTTTTTCATTAAATGAAGCTCCAGTTCCAGGCAGAATACCAGAGTCAATACCTTCACTGTAATACTTCCCAGATATCCCCCCAGAATTGTTTTCTGTTTTGTTTCCAAATATCTTAACATCTCTGAGAAGCTTTTACTGACTGAGATGAGAGTTTTCACCACAGCAAGCCTTAGAGCTCACCCATTTTTTTGTGAGCTCTTCTTTAACCAATACCTAAATCTAGGCTGCTTGCTATTTCAGATCTGCAGGCCATTCAACTGGCAGGGAGCCCTTTTGGGAAATGAAACATTACCTCAGTGCTGCTATTCCTCTGCAACAGATGGCTGGTTTAAAGAGGCATGAAAACGAGTCACTGGGAAAGGAAGTCCAACACTCATCACAAACCTGATATCCAAATGTGTCAATTTATGAAGCGTGCAGAGCTCCAAGGAGACAGAAGAGATTTTATTGAAGCCAAAGCTGACATCACAAACTGAGTCTTTCAGCTCCATGATCCTGAAACCCAACAGCGAATATACTTATACTATGGAAGCTCACGTTTGCATACCAAGTTACTGAAAAACTGCTTTATTCTACAGGTCCACAGATCAAGGAACTTCCTATGGTTCTTGACATTTCAGGAGCCATTTTGAGAATGGAAACTCTACCTGGGAAAACTGCCTTTCCTGCAGTCCTACACGTCACGTGAAAACAAAGCTCAGAATCACTTTCTTAAAGTTTGCAGAAGGCTCAATCCTGTCTCACTGGTTAGGAGAGTGAGTTTTCCTAAGAAGGCCCACTCGCTTAAATGCAATGACCATCACTGCCATCTCCTGTGAATGCCTCAACAAAAACACTATCCATCTTCCTCATGCAGTCAAACAGAAAGAGACTGTTACTTCTGTAACCTCTTTTGTTTCTGTTCCACACTTCTGCTATTAGGAACTGCAGGACACAGCCTTCACTGCATCTTGTAAAAGGAATACAATATTAAGATTCCTTGATGTGAAGTACATAAAAACTCAAAGCTCGTTGCCGAATCTCTGTAACAGAACCTCTGTTGTAGAACAAAAGGCAATGAGACAAACTAAACATCCAACTCTCCTATCTGGATTGTCACTGAATTCCTTGGCACCTAGCAGTGCACACACATACCTACACCTTCCTCCCCTCTGTGCACAGGAGCCTCTAACAGAGCAAACAAGCATGGGTGGCTCAAGCATTCCTTCACCAAATGGTACCAACAAGAGATTTTCCTCTATGAGAGGCAGCACCCTGAGTCCTGTGTGCTAAAGGTTAATTGTTCAGCACGTTTGTGTCCAAGAATTAAAATAAGCCACCCCCAAAAATACAGTGGTATTTCTGAAAATGGGCCTTCATGATGTAGGTGGGCTTACAGCATGCAGTGAGCCTCCTCCCTGCACAACACAAGTGCTTGTTACCATGGCTGTCAACACAAAGATCTTCCTTGAGATAAAGTGCAAAAACATCCAGGGCTATGCCAAATGGCATGGAAACTGTTGAGGCTTCCTTAGGAAAAAAACAAACAAAGCTATCTGAAGAAAGTGAATCCTCAAAGGACCTCTTCTCTAGTACAGAGCTATCATTTCACAAGGTTTACACATGTATTATCTTCACGTGAGAGGACCACTTTGTAGAGAAAACAGTACTAGATTGTATTTAAGTACCCCACTTGATTATGATGAGAAGTCACACTGGAGTCTGCCCCTACTCATTCCAATAATGCTTAACAGCACAGTACAAAGGACAATGTACAATGAAAGCACTGCTGAATACAGCCAAGCTTCGTTTTACTGAGATCTCCATGCAGATGAATGGACCCTCCTGCATGCCACTCACACTAAAAATGCCAGCATATTATTCAGCATCCCTATTACATTCTCTGCATTTGTACACACACAGAGGAAAAAGTGTAAATATCCTTGATTAGAAAAAAATATATATATATACCAAACTCAACACAAGATGCTGAGAAACAAAAGAGAAAATAAAAGCAGCACATGAAGAAGTTCTACAGATGTACCTCGGCGGAATGGCAGTCAGCTGATTTTTGCTGAAGTTGACACTGGTGACAGGAGTGCTTCTGATCGCATTGAACACGTCGTCAGGAATCACAGCCACCTGCTTCTCACTGCACAATGAGAAGCAATTAGCTAAGTAATACGAAAAGTTAATCATCTCCTATTTATTAACAGTCATCTCTGAGAAACTGATGAGCAGCAGAACAGATATATACCTATCTACAAACTGAAGCCCTGGAAGGACTGTTAATGAAAAAGATAACTGATCACCATTTTACATGTCACCTGGGCAATAGTATTGCTTCACCCTGACAACCTGATCTGCTACCTGGCTTAAGAACTTTCATTAAGAGCTGAACGAGGTCACTACCTCAGCACACATGCCATAGATTGGGCCAGAAACTGCAGCAGATGGGTGTTCAACTCATTCCCCCCTCAGTTCAGAGAATATACCTCACAGTGATGCGCAGCTCATGTAAGTACTGAAACTTCTCAACGTTTACAGTGACTAAAGCCATCCCAACCCTTTCACAACAGCCATGTCCTTTCTGCATCCCAGCTCTTTGCAGGACCGTGCACTTTATCTGGCAGTTCTCAGCAAGAATGGTTTTCTGACCTTTTCCTAACCTAACAAGTTAAACTGTTAATTTAAGAATGAACTGCAAATACACTTCCTAAGATGTTGTTATTGATACTAACTAAGGAAGCACAAAAAAGAAAAAAGCACTTGAAAGGAATAATTATTTCAGTGAGTTAAAAGGAGTGGTACTGTAAACACACAACATTAGAAAAAAAGGAGGTGAGCTGCAATTCAAATCAAGTTAAGATCTGAATCAAGTTAATAAAAAAAGAAAATTACAGGGAAGCTTTCTTCCAGCTTTAGAAACAGGCACTATTTCAAACCACATACCTGTATTCCAGTAATCTGAGTGTAGTTATGGCATGCATGTTAATCCTTGACTCGCTTGGGAGAGTCATGGCAGTCGCAGGAGGCTCTTCATTTGGGCTGGTTATGTCATCTGGAAGTACCACAGAACAGTCACACACTACACAGGCTGCACTCATATGTGCTCTGAACAACTCAGGTGGACAGCTGTAGTGTCTCTCGTCACCTGTGGTCGCTCATTTTAACTCTTCCTGTCTCTGAGATTGATTGCATATAATCAGATTCATAATATGAAAGGATCTTTCTAGCAAGGGTCTTTGTAGTTTTGGGATTTGGGTTGTTCATGGTGTAAGGGAACTGTTGAATCACGGCCTGAACCACTGATTGGTCACCTGAGGTGAGCATTGAGTCAGCCATGGGGGCACAGGTGGAGGTAGTAATACCTGTGTGATTGGAAGGGGTGGAGCCTGGCTCCACCTCTCCCCAAACCCCATTTAAGGGCTGACCACCACCAGGAAAGGATCTCTTCTTGAAGATCCCTCCTATGTGGAGTCCACTGCGAGCCTTTTCCATCTGAAAGGTGAGCCATTTTCCTTCTGTATTATTTGTACATCATCTGTATAGGCCTATCTAAATATACCCTCTTCTACACTATTCTTGAGTGCCATCTTTAAGATCACTCACATTACACATGGGTTGGCATTTTTTGTTTGCTTTTTAGCAGAGGCAGGGGGAAGAGCTGAGTTGGATTTTGATAAAACCAGGTGACACATCAATGCAGCAGTCATGCTAACTGCTACGTTAGGCAGTCACCTCCAAAGGGCAGGGAGGCAGTGACAGGCAGGTAAGAAGGGCACAGAGTGATCCAGGTCACCTACCTCCAGAACAGCTAACCTGACCACAGTTACAGTTAAAACATTAATATTTATGAAGACCTTCATAATACTCTCTTTTGCCTTTGCAGAGTTCCTTCTGATTACTCTCTCCAACCCATATGAAGAACTTGTTGGCTGCTCTGAATAGCTAAGAAATGAAAATCTTGTTGTGCACACCCAGGCTGTGGCAATATCCCTGAGGAGCTCACGGGCCCTTCAGCAGGGTGAAGCTCAGCTAGAAGCCCAAATACATGAAAAATTAACTGCCACTACAAGAAGCCAACAAAACTGCAAGAAATTCAGCAGCATTCCCGATCTGAAGCCTACCAACCCTTGTACCTATGCCCAACTAGTACTTCTTTCAGTAAGGAAGACCTATGAGGTTAGAGGCCCTATTCAGTTTAAGCCTCTATGTGAACAGGTCTGTTGCTGCTCCTGGATTAGCACCCTCTTAAATGCTCAAACAGCTCCAGTAACACCACAAACACTAAAATCCATGCAAGACTTCAGCTTATTCTATCACACCCGATTATAAAAACTATCACTATTAGCAGATGAGCATTTGAGTATGTACTCAAGCATCCAACTCATTTTTGGAAAGTTAATAATACAACAGATTTGCATGGAATTGGACATTTCGAGGCAATTTTGCACACTGCAGTGATCTAATTAATGCTGCCATCCTCTGGCAGATGGAGAGAAAGCCCACTCAAGTCACACATACCATTCTCAATACAATTTTCCTATGCGTAGCATCAAGGCCCCCTCTAAATTAAGAGGGGGCCTTTTTTGCCATTTAAGTGCTGAATAATTATTTCCATGCTATATATTTAATATGACCAGTGAACTCAGTCTTCTTTCCTATTTCATCTCTTAAAATTAAGAAAAACAGATTTCTAAAGGTGAAAGAAAATCCTGTCTTGAAAAGCTTTTCTCTCTTCCACACGCAAGTTGCTCAGATTTTGACCCTCAGTTTCTTACATAATCAAAAAAATCAAACTTCATTTACAAAATATGGAATGAAGTGAAAGACAAAGAAAAAAACCACAACAAAAGAAAACCAACCAAATGAGAATGATCTCACTGAATGAGGGGAGGAAGCAGTAACCCAGAAAGCGACCTGTGTGTACACCAGCAACCTGTGGCCCCTTCTTGTCAAAGGAATCCAGAACTATTGCATCCACACAACCAGCAAGGTGCTCTTTAACTCACTCAGTTACATCCAAAAGGGGATTCTGCAAAGATGTGCAGCAGTTTGGGTCAGAGAATTAATCTTGAGATGTTTCATCTGATCCGTGCTTGGAGACTTTTTAATTACTTCCATAGGGAAGGGTGGGATCAGGACTTCAATCACAGAGGGATGAATAGGCCAGGATTTGAATTGTTTAAAATAAGCTATAACTTTCTCCCCCAGGATTTTTTCTATTCTTAGACAGCTACATGGAGGAGTTCATGGCACCTCCACGGCCTTGAGGCAGCTTTCCTCATGCCTAATTTCTAGGAACTGCAGGACTGTACTGCCCATACATGACATGAGTGAATGATACACATTACCTCTGCTAAATCTCACCTACACTTCTACACTGTGACAAAGCCAACAGGCAGACAGCAAGCTGCAAATGAAGAATTTCTTATGGAGACTTCCCACGATGTCCAAGTGGAAAAACAACCAAAATACATAAGGGACCAGGGAAAAACACTTAACTGCTTTTCTAAGTGATGACACTCCATACAGAACACTATATTATCCAACACAGTAAGAACAGCACAGAAATACAGAAGCAAAATGTTGAGTAAAGAAAGCTACCACTGCAGAACAGGTGGAGGAAAGTGGGTTCTACTTTATCTTAATTTCTTAGAAAGGTCCTCTTTAAGATGCAACTCCATAAAGCAACATACCTTGGATTCTGCTTCGCAGGTATTTCAGCAGTTCCTGGGTGCCTTTCTTTTAAGAAAAGAAAGAAAGAACAAAAAGTCCATCAGCATTTACAGTATTTACACAGCTGTTCTGACGATGAAGAACACTTTCAGTCACACAGATGGAGCTCATAGCACAGCTGGTTATAAAAGCTACCTAACAGTTTCTATAGAAAAACCCCATTTGCAACAGCTGATGTCCTTATTTCTTTAGAACTGTGTATTTCTTCCAGCTGAAAGCTCCCAGCCCCATGCTACCACCTTAGGCTCCACATCTTTAGCTTTTCACCTAAGAGTTCTTTGGCCAGCTCCAAGAGCAAGGAAGAGTAGTCCAAATGAACTCATCCTTCTCTGAAAAGCTCGAGCACAATTACACTTGAAGAAGAAATGTACTATTTGTCATGGGAATTGACAGTTTGGTGTTCTGGATTCTCCTAAAATGTTACTGGCAGTCCTCTCACAGCAACTTCTACTGCTCAAACACAGTTACTAACTGCATGATCTCCGAGTAATTATACGTAACCTCATCCAGTCCATTTGTTTTAGGATAAAACTAGGATTTCCTTACAATACTGCATGTTTCTCCTTGATGTTTAGAACGAGAGACTGAACTAAAGCAATGAATGTGAGCATTTCTCATTCTAGCTGACATTTACACTATATGTAAGACTGATCTGAATGCAGAGGGGATGAAGAAAACGTGGAGGAGGGAAGGGAAGGAACTCTCACTGGGAATGCAGTGAAACAGGACAAAACCAGAAGAATGAAGATAGGAGAGAAGCTGCAGTGCACACAGCTCTCACTTAACCAGATACACATTTTCTCTCTTATTTCTAACACACATTACAAAATTTCACTTCAACAGAGGACATTCAATACTGTTTATTTTTTGAGAATTTGAGTGCTTTGTAAACGTTCATTTCATAAAGCTGGCAAAAGAAAGTAGTAATGTATAGCACCCATGAGAAGAGCCTGCAGGGTCAAAAATAGAAGAGAATTCTATAGCAGCAGTGGTGCCCATGATCCAACTTTCCTGCTGCCCATGTACTTGCTCCTCATGCATAATTCCCACCTTCACTTTCTAGGTTATTCATAAAAAAAACTCTGTACATGATTCTGCCATTGCTCAAAACACATCTGTCAGCAAACGCTCTTTGGGAATTGAATCCTAGATTTTTAATTCAGGCAGGTTGGAAATGAAAAACAAAAATACATGCTCATCTAGGAAAACCTCCAAATAAAATACTTGCCCAGCACTGCAATGAGCTGCAACCTGCAGCAGGGCGAGGCAGCAGACAGCTGCTCTATCCTTCTTCCCCCAGACATCTACTGCTGCATTTGTAATACATATTATAACACCTGTAGCAAATCAGAAACAGGTCTTGTGAAGCAATGACCTGCTTTATTCCACAGTCCTCACCACATTATGCATCGCATCAGAACCCCATGGGAACAGCAACCAAAGTCACACAAACAGAAGTGATGGACTCAAGTTGAACAGGCTACTTCAAAAATTGAGGTGTTTTCTAACTGCACTTTGCCTACACCGTTTGGGTAACAGATGTCTGCTACATCACCAGCTTTCATTACTATCTAAATGTGCTTACCTGCAGGAGGTCTCTTCGAATGGTTCTCAGAGGATTTCCTTCTAATGCCAGGAATTTCAACTGAGGAAGGTTCCCCAGCGTGTAAGGCAATCTGCAAATGGAAACAATCCATTTCAGCTCAGAACTGCTTCAATACCAACCCCAAGCATCAGCAGTTGTTTGCCAGAAGGCCTGGTATTCTGAAGCTCAAATTCCAACAAAAAGATACAGAATATATCACGCTTAAGAAAGGCATACTGCGACTGCAACGTTTACAAAACACAGAAACAGATCCTTCATTTTACAGTCCAGGCCTTTTTTTAATTACTGAAATACATCATTTATATAATCAGCCATCTACAGACGCCACGAGGAAGGCCTTGTCACAGACACATGCTTTTTTTTTTTTTTTATTACCTACTGATATCATTGTTGGCAAGGTCAAGTCGCTCCAACTTCTGAAGTAGAGTGATTTCATCAGGAATTGATTTTATCTTGTTGTCTCTAAGTTCCAACACAGAGAGGGAATTCAGATGCTTAAGATGTTCTGCATTCAATATCTCGATCTGATTTTCACCAGCATGTAATTCCTATGGAGACAAAAATTGCTCACAGTTATGAATGGTTCTTTAAACCAAAAAGAGGCATTTGCTGCTGGACGTGCTATGTAGACACAGAACTTCACATACCAGCAAGAATTGGGGTAGAAAATGCTGGAATTGCTTAAGACCTTAAGTGCCGAGTTCAGAGCTATGCCAAACTACAGTATCTACATTCTGTGATGGATTTGGTTATTGATTACAAACCCAGTGACATAAACATTCAATTGGCCTAATCACATTGCTATGCCACGAGTAACACATCCCTGACATTCTCAGACAGGCAATTTGCAATTGTAAACAAAAGGAAAATTAAGGCCACGCAACATATGAAGGCTGTGCTTCTTTTGAATGCACTCTTTCTTCACAAACAAAAACAGGAGTAAACAAAGTAACTGTATGTTTACTCATAAGAAGTTCCTAGAGATAAAACAGCCACTGCAGGCAATATTACACAAATATTTGAGTCACACTTCTCCTTAAATACTTTCTTTTTTATTTTCCAAATCTGAATACTGCTGGAAGTTTGTCCTCTAAATGCTGTTAAGATAGATGCATATGGACAGTAAGTGCACATGAGTATGTATTATAAAGACTTCTACACACAGATTTGTTAACTTCCGATCACAGCATCTCACGATAACTTGTATTTGAGCTAACAATCATTATCCTACAAGCTTATTGCAAACACGTTTACAGAACCCCAACTATTCAACCTTACCTTCAGTAATTTACATGAAGGAAATTCTGGCAAGGAATGCAATTTATTCTTTCTCAGATACAGCAGTTCCAAAGATGCCATACTTGCCAATTCAGAAGGTACAGTTTCCAGCCAGTTTTTGGAACAATCCAGTTGTCTTAAGCCTACAGAATAACAAAAAAAAAAAGTTTTCTGCAAAAGTATTGAAGTATTGACACCCTGGGTTTTTTTAAATGTAAGCATTAAGTCAAATCTGAACTTTGGAAGAAATCATATCAGTTAGCATCAGCACTGCTAAAAGCAAGACATTTGTTTTTCATTTCTTCTTCACAAGACATTCTGGAATGCCTTCACTGACACTGCCAAACACTGGCTCTTGTCTGGAGTAAAGGACTGCAGGTAACAGGAAAGGTTAGGTCTAATCTCACAGACCATCTCAGGAAGACCTGAAGATAATTTCTGTAGCACTTAAAAAAGCAGGCAGTCTACCACCTGCTCCTATAGATCTGCCACAGCTATCAGAATATGTGTTGGAATCGATGTGAACATCAGCAAGCTTGGTATTACAACAAAAGTTAACTTCTATCACTGACCAGTTCATGCTGTCCCTCTTTCCAGTGAATTCAACTAGCTCTTATTTAAACTTCATTTTCCACTCAAAATATGCACCAAGCTCTCATCAAAGTGCTCACCACAGTTCTAAGGCCAATAGCCTCACAGCAGAAGAGTAATCCTTACACTTCTCTAGTAGTTCCCCGAGTGTCTGTCAAGTAACATGAACTACAGGAGGACTCAAGTTTCATACAACGGAGCTGCAGTAGCTTTTTTTGGTTGTTTTAAATAATTCTAAGCAAGTCCTCTTGAGAACACTTTTAATTCTTCAGAACCTACTTTCTTAACCTGGAATAACACGCAATGTATTTCTGAATGTAACTACAGAACTGGCTGCCTGACATTCAACAACCCAAGGAAATGAACTTACTTTTCATTGCACTGATATCTGCAGGCAGGTTCTTGAGTTGATTACAAGCCAAATCAAGTCGCACCAAGTTAATGAGCAAAGCAAAACTTGTCGGAATGTCTGTAAGATGATTGTTGGACAGATCCTGAGGAGTGAATTAAAAAAGAAAAAGAGGTTATAAACGGAGACATTTAAAATATCCCATGGGTACACTGCTGCAAAGTTAATTACTGGCAGAATATTCAAACTAGATTGCTGACATCTTCAGATTTCCCTGGCAGAAATGTGAATGGAAGAGATAAGTCTCCCATGACAAACAGATCACAATGGACTTGATTTTTCTTAAAACATTTGGAAAATCCAAATCAAAACTTGGTTGCAAGCTAATATACAAAAACATAACAGCTGATAAGCTCCATTCATAAGGTTCTAGGACTTTTTTTTTTTTTAAATTAGCAGTAGGAAAACACAGATTGATGTTTCTGAACAAGTAAGTATTTTTCAAAAAGTTGTAATTTACCAATTCTTCTAAACTGACAAGCTGTCCAAATCCTTCTGGCAGGTGGCTCAGCTCGTTGTGTTGAAGAAGAAGGCTCTTCAAATGTGACAACTGCATGAGCTCTTCTGGGATACTCTTCAGTTTGTTGTGGCTAGCATTAAACGTGGTAAACAGAGGGAAGTCCTTATTGCTAAGAAGTTTGAAGGATATAACCACATATAGAAACTTCTGCTACACACCATGCTGTTCAAACCAGGGTTACAACACGCACAACCATTCGAGATGCAAACTCTTCAGACCCCTGAGCAAGTACAGAGCACATCCAGCATCAGATGCACCTGATATCCTGCTGCTGGCACAGAACTGTTCGTTACATCTGCAAAACGTTTACACGTCACAGCACACATGCAGGAATGCTGTTCAGGACACCATCACCCTTAAGAAAATCTCCCTCTTACAACTACAGCCCTCTGTAATGCCTTAGTTTTCTAAGAGGAAATGAGTTGCTCTCTTAAAGAATACTTTTCATCCACATCTGAATCCATAATATTCCAGCTGCATCTACTATTTGTGATACAGTTCACAGACAAAAAAGAAACATGCCCTCTCCTCATGCACAAACTTCTAACATTACAACTGTAAACAGAACAGTATGAAAATTACAGTCTGAATGATATCTACAGCTATTTCCAATGTATATTATTCATGAAGAAAAAGCATTTTTATTCCTTTAAAACAAAACTTCCATGCTGAAGCAAATGAACATTGATACTGCTTTTGTGTGAGTATTCAAAGTATTGGTATTCAGCTTCCAAACAAGACTGGGACTTTGGAGTGTTAGTCAAAAATATCTTAACAAACCTAAGACCCTCAGTTTTAGTCTAAAACATACAATTCTGAATACATAAGTGTTCTCTATTTAAAAAAAAACAAACAAACAGAAATTAGTTTTTGTAAGAATGCAATTTGTTTTACTACTATCTCTCATTCGCACCCTGAAAAAATCAATGCCCTAATTCTGTAACAAGTACCTGACATCGAGTTTCTGAAGATTTTCTAATTGTCCTAAAGCAGAAGGAAGAGATGTCAACTGATTATCATGTACCTGGAAAATAAAAAGTTTTGGAATGCTTACTGAGTTGCACCTTGCACACTTTCTTCCACCCACTCCACAACAAACCAAGCAGAACTAATGCACACAATAATTCTGAGCATTAGCAACACCTGAATATGTTCTGCAGTGCCATTCAGTCCACTACCAACACCTGTGTACGTTCCTCAGTACCAACAGAACTGCAACTGCCAATCTAGTAAGGTTCTAGCTGAGAGCAATCACCGAGAGAGAAAATTATTTGATATTTAGTGTGCAGAAGCATACTAAAGGCGGCTGCATCCAGCAACAGCTCTTTCAGTGCCCATGATAAAACTCCTCAGATCTCTGCACAACACTTCCCACTACCTGTGTATAAACCAGTGCATCAACTGGGAGATAGCAGTCCTTTATCCTGATAATGCCTCCTCTACACATCCACCGCTGCAGAAAACGGAAAACAAGGATCTAAAACTATCCTGCCCCACGTCCTACAGTGGGACCGATCTTACTGTAACGGGATCTCGGTACGTACATCAAGAACGGTGAGCGCGGGCAGCAGCCTGACGTCCTCGGACAGACATCGCAGCTGGTTGGAGGCCAGGATCAGCTTGCTCAGGTCCGTCTGCTCCCACCAGCGGTCCGCAGCACCGAAGGAGAGGTTCTGGTGGGCTTCCTCCGGGGTGTCCAGGTTGATCCGCCACACGTGCTGGGGCACTGCGGGCCAAAGCACAGGGCTCAGCCAAACGCTTCATGCTCAAATCGCTGGCATCTCAACGGCTTGCACACACACACACACACACACACACACTTTCACACAGACGCTTTCCCCAAGCTGGCAATTCTATGTCAGCAGCAAAACCAAAGAAAGCGAAGAGCACCGAGCCCGCGGAGCTACCGCCGATCGGCCGCAGCCGGGGCAGGGAGGGCAGCGCGGTGCGGGCTGCCCGCGCTCACCGTCGCCGAGGCCGCGGCCCGCCCGGTTGAGCTGCCCGCTCTTGCGGGCCGCCCGGATCAAGCCCTGCGGCACTGCGGGGCCCTGCTCCTCCGCCGCCCGCCTGAAGCCGGCGCGGGGATCCCGCGCTCTCCGCGCCGCCGCCATCCCGCGCCCGGCCGTCACGGCACCGCCCCGTGCGGAGCGGGCGGGGCTCTGCTGCGGGGCGGCGGTGCCCGGAGCCCGCTAGAGGAGCGCCGCGTGGGGCACGGCCCGCCCGCCGCCGCCATTTCCCGTCCGGGGCGGCCGCGCCAAATGGTGTCGCGGCGGCCGATGGGGGCAGAGCCCGTCCCGGGAGGCCGAGCGGGATGCGGAGCAGGACGTGGGGGCACAAAGTCGCTCCGTGAGAGGAGTGAACGCCGAAAAGCCGTAAGACGATGGATGGCTTGGGTTGGAAGGGACCCCCTGCCCCGGGCAAGGCCGCCAGCCTGCAGATCTGCCGCTAGAGCAGGCTGCGCGGGGCCCCGTCCAACCTGGTCCTCAACACCTGCAGGGATGGGGCACCCCAGCTCCCTGGCAGCCTGTGCCAGCAGCTCACCGCTCTCCATGAACTTCCCTGACATCCCATCTAAATCTTCCCCTCAGTAAGCTTAGCATTTTAAACATACACATAAGGGATAGCGAATAAAAAGGCAATTTTACTTAACCTTGTTTGTTTTCCCTCTTCCCTTAGCCCAGAGCTTGAATTCTGTCTGCTTCCCAGCAGTTAGCAGGAGTGGGCAGCCCAGGCACTGCCACCAGAGAGGAACCAGATGGGGTTTAACAAAAGCAAGTGTAGAGTCTTGCACCCAGGGAGGGATAACTGCATGCACCCGCTGCAGGGAGCTGCTCCGACCCGGGGTAGGACCCGGTGATCTCTAGAGGTCCACTACAACACTGGGATTCTGTCATCAGCCTGGTTCTGTCTGCAGTGCCATGCGGGATGGGAGAAAGGCCGTGCCTCTCCTGTCACAAAGGATTTAACCTCTGCTCCGAGCTCTCAAACACAGCTCTTCTGTGAAAAAAAAAAAAAAATGCTTTTTTCACTAAGTTCCACTGGGCCTAAAGCAGTGATGTGGTGCTAACCTCCAGCACAGGTCAGCAAGCACAAGTCTCGAGAGCCCACCACCCGCCAGGCACTCACTTCCAACAGCTGATTTGGTCTTTTAATCTTTAACTGCTGCTCCTCAGTACATTGGCATCACTGGGAAGCAGTGAGCAGCACTGTGCAGTGAAGCACTGTGCAGCATTGCACAGGAAGGGCTGGGCTTTCCCTGCATTTCCCAACGCTGCTGCACCACTCTGCTCCACACAAAGCACTCAGTTGTGCTCACATCCATTCCCGTGGGAGGAAGGTGTGTCTGTGGGGCAGGAGCAAAGCTGAACACAGTGGGACTCCACAGTCACAACATCACATGGGAAAGGCCCCGGGGAGGGACAAACTTCCCAGTTTATTAAAAAACATTGCTTAAAGAGCACCTTCCTGAATTTTGGGACTAACTGTCGGCTTTATGCAGGGCGTAATCCACTATTAGACATTCCTCCACAGCACTCAGCACATCCACCACAGTGAGCGCACACAGCAAGACATCTCATCCCCGCATGGGACCCACGCACAGCTGTGCTGAGCTCACAGCAGCATCTCAGCGGGTGCCCCTACCGAGCTCTGACACCTCGCACGAGGCCCTAACGCGCCGGCCCAGCTCGGGCTGAGGCCCCGCCGCCCACCTGCCCCTTTAGGGACTGAGCAGAACCCGCAGGGCGCACGAAGGACGCGTGGTGCTCAGAAACACCGCTCAAATCTCCACAGCCGCCCCGAGGACGCGGACACGAGGCCCCCGGCCTCGCAGCCAGCAGCCAGCCCGCTCTGCGCACGCGCGACGCGTCCCGCGCGGCCCTGGGCGCCCAGCGCGCGTGCGCAGAACCGGAGCGGCGCCCTCCGCTCGACTGCGCAGGAACCGACCCCACGCTTCCCGGGAGGGGCAGGGGACACGCGCATGCGCAGAGCTCGGCGTTCGGCGCCTTGAGGCTGCGTGGGTCGGCGGAGAGCGCGCACTGCGCCTGCGCGAGGACGGCGGCGGGGGATTGTGGGACACTGCGGCCCAGACAGGCTGGTGAGGCGGCCGCGCTGCGCCGCGGAGCTCCTGCGCCAGGCCGCGGTCTGCGGGACGCCCGCCCGGCCCGGAGGCCGCAGCCCGNCGCGGCCCCGCTCCGCAGCACCGCACGTGGGGGTTGGCGGGCTCAGCGGGATCCCGGCTGTCACAGGCGCGTTTTTAGTGGGGTCCCCTCGTTCCGGGGCTGATCCCCGGAACTGAAAGCAAGAGAGCGAGCCGTTAAACGAGCGCTTTCCGTGTGTGCGTGCAGTTCCTGTGCGCGGAACGGTCGGACGGTGCTACGCGTTTAGTTTTAGGGCGATAGCCTCTTGCTAAGCGTTTTTGTGATCTGTCGTTCAGTCTTCGATCCCTGCCAGCTCAGGATCGGGGAAAGCTGCCCGCCGTGCTGTGCAGACTGGGAGCGTGCCACGTGTGCTGATAGGCTGCTGGAAATGGTGTGTTGGAGACGAAAATGTGGAAGGAAGCAGAGTGTAACTGAAGCAGTGGCGGCTGTGAGCACTGCTTTGTTACGTGCCGGGGTGGCTGTGTGTAATGGCACAGCCGGTGGAGCTTGGCAGCCCCCAGCAAAGTGCCTTTACACAAATGCGATCACTGGATGTGCTGCTTGGTGTTTCCACGCCTTGTCTGATTTTCTGGAGATGTTATTATCAACAGACTGTTTCTGAGGCTTTGCACGGTTTTAGGTACATATTAACCTAATGTGTTAATGGATCACTTCTGCGGGTTCAGAACGGAACAAAGCTCAGCCCAGCTTTTTTACCACGGGGGAGGCTGCCAGTCCAGTGTGTGCTTGGTTTAGCTCCTTTCCACAGACTTGTCATGAAACGCTGGCCTTGCTCGGTGCAGCTGGTGGATCTGCCCTGGTTTGCTTTGAAGTCTGCCATGCATATGTCCTGGGATTGGGTTACGGGAGGGCTGAGGTGGCTTGGGGAGCTCTGAATTGTGCCCTTGTGTCTGTCGTGTTTGATGCTAGTTAGATACTGGGGGATGGCTAGTACCTTCAGGGGAACCTTTTGGCTTGTATCCTGGTGTAAGGCTGTTTCTGTGCGGCTCGGATCCTGCTCTTCCCAGCTCACTTCTGTCTCCTTTGTTCTGGCACTGGTATTGTGGCTTCTGCCTTCACAGGCTGGGTGAGGGCTCTGTGCTGATGGAGGAGAAGGTGACGTGGTGCAAATAACCTGAGATTCTGGTTGTCTCAAAGCATGAAAGGTCACTGGGAGCGTTTGGCCTATGTTCCTTTTGTTTCAACTCTCTAAGTGAAGGAAGGTAATGCAGCATTGTCCTGTAGGGTTATTGTGAAGATTTTAGCCTTTGTGAAGTTGTAACCATAGAAAAACCACAGAGGAGGTCGGTAGAGAGCAGGAAGTGTAGTATAACAAAATGGGTCTTGCACAGAAGGTGCAGAAATATTGAATAGCTGTTGGAGTGAACTTTGTTGTCTCTTAGTGGAGAACTGGCATTTTTCTAAACTGTGTGTGTCATTTAAATTAGCGAAAAGTTGTGCAGATGAAGTTGGAAAAGGCTTTTTTTTCAGGCTGGGTTGCATGTTTTACCTGACAACTGTTGGGATTTCTCCTGCTGTTCCCTTTGTGCCTCTGTCTGTGCGGAGGTGCCGTGGTCACTGCCCTGCAGCAGTGGCTCTGCTGGGAGGTGTGGCTGTCCTGAGTGACTGATGGTGGATTGGTGGATGGAGGGATGGATGGATGGATGCTGCGGAGGCTCTGCTTTCATTTCGTGCTGAATGGAAGTGGATTTTCCAATCCGAGTAGGTTCTTTCCTCTGTGCTAAGGGCTTTTCTGCTCCTTCTCCTTTAAACGTGGAGTCCTGACCCCATGGTGGGCAAAAGTGGAGGGAATGGACTTCTGAGGGAGCTTGCAAAATACATATGTATATAGTATTTATATAGACACTGTATGACTTTGTTATATATATTTATCTACACAGTGTATAACAAAATTAGAATTATATTGCACTCATCCACATAGAAATATTTTTATAGATTTATGTTTCCAGACATGTATAGAAGGTGAATCCAGTATGTCTTGTTTAGCGAGTGAAGATTGTCTTTCTGTCAGAACTTATAGAAGAAACCAGTGTGAATTCTGGTCCTGCTCGTGGCTGGGAATGGTCCAGTCCAATCGTTATGAACAGAGAAGTTTATCAGGAAGAAAGCATATCTACTTGAAAATTTAATCTACAGGGTTAAAGCTTAATAAAATCGGGAACGTGTGTTCTAATTTTGTAAGTTGGATGATGTGGTATTCGGCAAGATCTTCTGCCTTCCCTGTGATAACTGCAAGTGACAGTTAGACAATCACTCTCCTCAGAAGAGCAGCTTTGCTTGCTTTGCCAATGCTACATGGTTGTTCTGAGGAAAGGATGACTACTGCAAAGCGAGGAGCACGGGTGGCTGTTCTTACTCCGGTTCCTCCCACTCCAGTATGAATATGGTAATGTTGAAAGACACCTACTGGCACGCTGTTCGTTACAGCCTGATCCATGCTTGATTTTGCAGCAGCAACAATATTTGCGTAAGCAGCAGGAAGGTCCCTTCCAAAATAAGATGTAACATTTGAAATGCAGACTGTAATATGGGGGAGCTTGGAAGGAGAGGAGGTATGCAGGGGTTAGGAGGTGAGGGCTGCAATGCCCCGTTGACCTGACGTGTTTCAGAACTGGTACGTTGTTGATGCACAGTAAATCATTGTGTGTCTCAGCATTCCTTGGCATGATTCCTCTGGTGCTGCTGACTTTGAGTGGCCTTCTCTTGGTGGCTCTTGTGAATGTTCTTTCCTCCAAGAGTTTTACTCTGCCACAGCTTTGGGAATGGTTTAAAAATGAAGTGCACCAGTTCATATTCTGTCATAGTGCACGAGCATAGCCTTACATTCTGTTAGTTGATCTGTAGATCAGCTAGTTGTGCAGTGAGATACACAGATACATGCCTGACATGTGCATGTAAACAGAACCTGCCTGGCTTCGTCCTCCTGTGTTATCAAAGATATTCCACGAGTAAGTCTGAAAACTCTGGCCTGCATTTAAATAGTAAATGGCTTATTTTTATACCTTGGATTAGTATGCCATCTGGGTATGCCCCGACTCCTTCGTTTATTTTTCTTTAAACTTTACTCCTCTGATTTTTGCTCAGTGATGGTGAAGGTTTTTGCCATTGGCACTAACTGGAAGCAAAAGTATTAGATGTATGTTAGTATATAGATGCTATTTTGTCATTCCTGTTTCTTCTGAGTTGTGATAATCCCTATTTCAACTGATTAAGGGCTTGGTCGGCTTTCCAGATAAAGCAGTTTGGCAGTGGGATGCATTTTCAGCACAGTGTTGTTAGCTGTTTCTGGACGTTGGTTTGTATGGGCAGGTCAGTGCCATAAAGACCTGGGGAGTGTTGTTCAGAGCTAGCTGCTCTGGTGGATTGGTGTCAGACTGGGAGCAGCCTGGCCCTGGTTTGGAAGTAGAGCTTTAGGAACCTGGCACTGCTTCCTGTGCCTGCTGTGCACCTCCTGGAGGCAGCTCTTGACTCACCTCTGTGCAGTTATGTCTGCATAACATTTTCTTGTGCTGTCATGTAATTTAAATCACCAACCAAAGGAAAATCTGTGCAGTTTCCATCCAGGATGGACTTTTGAAATCTATTTTGGAACTTAGTACTGAGTTGATTTTTTTTTTGCCTTCATTTTTTCTGTAGCTGTCATTGTTTTCCCCCTGGGGCTCATGCACCCTACTGTTCTTTCATATCCCTGTAGGAGGTAGACATTTCTCATTTTTAAAGGGACTCAGTTTCCACATGCTCCTGGATTTTCCATACCTGGGGATTTTTCACAGCCCTGTGCAGCATGCAGGGCCTGTCTTGGCAAGAGCTGATGGCTACAGATTGGTTGTCCAGAAACTCCTCACCATTCTGTGTGATTTCAGCTGTAGCACTGCCTACATGACATGCCTGAATTTGGGCTTTGTCGTGTTACTGTTGAGTAACAGCCGTGTGCTGAGCAGCGTGCCTCCCTCCCAAGGGATGGCGGTGGTTCCTGTGTGTGTGCTTGGCCACAGGAGGAAGCACAGTGAAGTTTGGGCTAGAAACATTTATGGAACAGTGTCAGTAAGTGAAACAGTAATCATCTTTTGATCGTTACCCTCTTCATAGTTTACTTCAAAAATGGAACGTGGCTGCTAAGGCAGAGAGCACACAACTCCCATTTCTGTGAACTTCTGTAGTATGTAAAACAGCTCTGTTGTCCTCGAGTGAAACGTTTGTCACAGCTAACAACAAAACCCAACTGCAGCTGGCCACAGCCAGCCTCAGTAACCTCTGCCCTTCTTTTTCAGTGACTCTCCTTTGCCCGTGTCATCGCGTGTGTGCTTTGTAAAGTTCCACGACCCCGACTCGGCCGTTGTGGCGCAGCATCTGACAAACACTGTGTTCGTTGACCGAGCGCTGATAGTCGTTCCGTATGCAGAAGGTTGGTGAATTGATTACTGGTCTATGAAGCCAGCATATGATGGCGTTTTATTCCTGTCTAGTTCACAAAAATGAGCATTAGTGAGATGTCAAACGTAGGACTGTTAGCATTTAAAAACCCTTGGTATATTGCAATTGGCTCATGGATTAAGTGCTATCTTTACTTAGTGACTGAGTGAAATTGGGAAGCTTACCTCTTAGTGGTTTTATGTGTCTGAAGTTGAGAATATTACCAGTTTAGGCAGAATTACTTGCAAACGATGCTCTTTATTGATGTCAGTGAGACATTTTCCTAAATGGAGTTCTGCAACCAGGCCACCACTTGAAGGAAATTTTGCCTTAAGTAGCATTCACAACTTTCACATCTGCATAAATCTCTTCACGAGAATGGTTTCTCCCTCCCTGAGAGTACGTGGGAGAGTAGGTCATGCTTCTGTGAGATATGCTACCACTGCACGCAGTGGGGGGCTTCCCTGGAAAGCCATTCCCTCTCGTTGTGAACTCCAGTATACCAAGGGTTTCAGTAGTTATGATGTAATTTCAAAGTGAGATCTTCCAAGAGGTGCCAAATGGGCGCTGGTACTAGTTTTTATTCCAAGTTTTCTTGTTCAGCCATGCTATATTTTAATAGAATTTCACTAAATAATAAACTCTTCTCTCTGTTATTTGTGTGTGTGATTTTTGTAGTGGAGAAGGCAAATGCAAAGCCCTTCCAGATGACTGAAAAACAGTGGGTCCTCTGCAGCTACAGGGGATTCTAGACATTAACTAAAGGCCAGCAAGCACTCAAGTCCCCAAGTGTTTTCCTGGTGTAACCACTTGTTAACTACATTTTCTCTTCTTCTTTTTATTTTTACATTTTAGGGTGTTACAGTAATTTGAAAGGCAATGAGCAGGGTTTTTGGAACTTAAAAACTGTGCTGAGAAGACACCTCTTCTTGCAGAAGTCTTATTAAACTCTTCTAGACTTGCTTTAGAAGTAATTGATTTCCATTGTACTGTTTTCTTGTGCTGATTTACTTCTGAAATGATGGGTTTTCCCAAATGGCTTGAATTAAATGCCACCTCTGCAGATTAAGTCATGCTACAGTAATAAATTTGGTGTACGGTCTGGGTTCAGCCCTTTTATGGAGACGTTACAATGCTGTAAGGATGTCCTTTGAGGCCTGGGGAACTGTCTTATCTTTGTATTCCTGCAATTTAAGAGATATGGAAACTTAATTTGTGCACCGTAGGAATCTGCAGCGTGACCTTTGACTGAGACATGCTGCTTTTGGGGGGTGCAGAGCACGTTCAGAAATTGCTGTGCAGTTACTGCTTCTGCTTTCCCTACTCCAGGTATTACAGTGTAGGGGAAGGGCATCTTATTCTCCTCTTTGTATTAAAGCATGACATAGTAACAGTCCTCCGGAGCTGGTACCAAAACGTCTCCAAGGCCCGTGCTGATCAGTGTCAGTGTTCAGCTTTTCCAACAAGGATCCAAACCATTTCCTCTGTCAGTCTGACTTGTCCATCGTGCCCGACGGTGGACACAGCTGGCACGTGAAACAATCTGCCTGGTAGTTTCAGTTCAGATTGTATAAAGATAATAACGGACTTCATTGTATTTTAATGGGCCTGTTTAAGTCACAGAGTTCCTTACGGGCTGTTTCTTGTGGTGTTACAGCGATTCAGAGCGTGAACAGTTTTGTCATAAAGATGTGGCATATCCCCAGCGGTGTGTTCAGCCAATGAAGCTCTGCCCCTTGTTTGGTAATCATATGCTGTTGTCCCTGTACGGGAGCACTGTTTTACCTCTGATTGCATACTGCCAGGGTCCCAATTCAACAAGTTACTTAAGCACCAAGCAGCAAGTTTCTTAAAACGGCAGTGAAATTGCTCACGTGCTTAAAGTCAGGCAGATGCTTAACTACTGTGCTGAACTGGGCCCTCACGTCTCTCATTTTCTGCTGTGATAATTCTGTTTTGCTATTGCCTGTCGCTAAAGTAAATGTTTATTATCTGTCTAGTGCAATAATTATCCCATATATCACAAGCGCACTCCAGTCTTAGCACACACAGACACTTTGGTGTTGGCTGTTGCTTTGTGTTGTAGAGCTATACACAAAGTCTACGGTAAGGTTTAGTATTCATTGTAATTTTCACTGTGATATTCCTAGATTTGGAAGGAGCTCTAAGATTAAAGGTGGCTGGGGGGGTATCTAGGTTCTTTGGTTAATGTTTGTTTCTTTTGTCTGTTTCTTTTTCTTTCATTTCTACATATTCATACAGTATTTCATGGTTCTAACAAAGCAGCAGTAAAAAAAGCTCTTGAAGCATGAAAATTAACTGGTGAGGGGCCTCATTGCTTTTTCTAAAATTGTAGTGTATTTATTTCTAAATACTTTTTTAAGAAACGATTAGAGGATCGGATGCATGATTTTTTTTTAATGAATGCAGATCTTCTCTGAGGTGTCTCGAGCTAAGTCTGAGGATTTGTATTTCGATGCCAGAAATGTTGTAGCTGCACTAATTTGAAATGTTTAGCTATAATTGATAAATATCCTCTGAGACATAATTTTGCATGCAAAATTACCCCATAATCTCTCTGTAGGTATGTTAATATATTTATGCGTTAATGCCCTTTATCTAAATGACCTTTTTCCCCTCCTCTCCCTCCATAACTTTTGGTATCTAAATTGATGGCAGCTCAATGACACGAGCAAGATAACAGTGCTGTGTGTTATACATTTGTTTATATTATCGGCACTTCTCAGTATAGGTGGAAGGAACCATTACCTTTATTTAACAGTGGTTTTTCTTTTTTGTTGTTGTGTTTTACAGTTCTTTTCCCTGGTTCAGCCTGAACTATATACCAGGCCCTGCTGAAAATACCACCCAACAGTTTTCTTCTGCAGCTTATCCAGTTTCTCTTAAGTGCCCTGTACATATTGTATGTTTTATGATGAGATGCAGTTTCGTAATATGTGTTACAGAAACACTACTGGTATTTGCAAATATTTAGTAAAATTGTTTTATTGAACTCTCATTTTGGGGGCTTGGGCACATTAACAAATTAATCCATCTGTATAGGGCTTTTGCTGTTGGATAGAATAAAAAAAACCACCTACATAAGTACTTGTTACCTGGTAGGACCCTTCAAATGACACGAGCAGAGCAGGCAGTAAAGTAAGACGTTTGTCTTAGTTGGCTGCAAGATTTGGGGCCAGAAGTTTCTTCCGTAGCAGCATTCTTGGTACAATAAGCATGGCACATATTGGAACATAAGCATTTTACTGCACAGGTAAGGAATGTGCCACCATGTACTGTACGTATGCGCCCGCAGACGCGCACACAGTGTGTGTTTGGAGATCTGCTGAGTCAGTCGTTTTTATTTGACAAGTCAGCAAAAGCCCTACGCTTGATTCGACCCAAAATGTTGCCGTACCTTCTCTATAAGTTTTACAAATTTTATATGGTAGGTGTAAAAGAAAACATAGTGAACTGTACCATATTATTAACCCCTAAATCAAACTTTTTTTGTCTTGTGTATCTTGATTTTTCTGTGTGCTTTATAGTGAAGCAGCCGACACGAGTCGTTGTTCATAAAACAGCTTTTGAAAGTTGAGAGCACACCCCTGGAGAACCGACTGTGCTTGCTTACGTTTGGTTCATGACTTAAAAATCGAGTACAGGTGATGAAATCTTGGCAGTGTTAACAAAAAAGTAGTGTGTATTGTGCTATTTTTTTTTTGCTCTAGATACTTAACCATTTGTAGAGAAAAAGGAACAGTCAAATTTTCACGCATTGAAGTTTCATTCTGACAAAAAAAAGTTAATGATAAATATTAATAGACATCAAGCTTTGTATTTTAGCAAACATAAGTACTTTCAACAAACTCAGGTGGTGTATCAGGGAGACATTTTCTTGGGTGTATTTGTGTATTTTCTGCTTTCGGAAAAGAATGCATTCTAATGCCAGGCTATTTCTCTGCAGGAGTCATTCCTGATGAGACTAAGGCTTTGTCTCTCTTGGCACCAGCTAATGCTGTGGCAGGTCTGCTGCCTGGAGGTGGACTCCTGCCTACTCCCAACCCACTTTCTCAGGTAGGCTTTGTGGTTGGGCCGGGTGAAGGGAGGCCGTTGCTCACTCACTGCCTGCTTGGCTGGCTGGTTGGTTTCCAGACAGCAGACTGCTGTGCTGGTGCACAGGGTGTTTTAGTTTCCATGCCCCTGTGGGTAGTGTTGTCACAGCTGTCTGATGCCTTTTTTTGTCAAAAGGGTGACTTGCTCCTGGGAGGAGTACTTCTGTTTCCCTCGTGTGCTGCTGCTGGGGTCTCACAGCCTCCTCTGTGTTTGTCCCTCAGATCCTTCTCTCCATTGCACACTTCCCGCCAGCTCCGGCAAGGAGAGATCTTACAGATGAAGTTTAAATCCCTGAATGTCAGGAGAGCAATGTGCAGTGGAGAAATAACTTCCATTAATGTTACAGTAGAGGGGGGGGAAGAGTTAAACTTGCTCATTAAATACCCAACAAATCACGTGGAAGGTTAAAATAGTGAGAACACTGTGTTGCAGAAAAAGAAGTTCAAAACGCATCATATTGGAGCACCGAAACAAGGTGCAGGAGGCAAAGCAGGAAGAGCAAGGCTTCGGCAGCTCTTAGCTTGAGCACAGCTCTTCTGTGCCTAACTGCTGTTATTTCTGACTGCATGAAACATGTGCTCGTGTGCAGCTCTAGAGCTGAGCTTTGAAACCTGGGAAGGTTACAGAGGAATGAGGTGACTGGCTCGGAGCTTACAGTGACTTTTCATGGTAACTCTCGACAGAGTTTTGTTTTGGAATATTTATGGAACACTTGGGAACCTGGAGCTAACAGTTCTTACCCACCAGATGTGCTTTGGCTGATTGCTGCCTTCCTTACAGATTGGTGCTGTTCCTTTAGCTGCTCTTGGAGCTCCTGCTCTCGATCCTGCCCTCGCTGCTCTTGGGCTTCCTGGAGCAAACTTAAACTCTCAGGTACGTCACGCTTTGTGCAGTGTTCCCTCCTGTCCCCTGCTCCTCCATGGGGTGAGGCTGGTGCTGTTCTTTGCTTTCAGCACTGTGTTAAGTAACAAGCTGAAGATCTGGATTTCGTTTCTCTTGCTACCCTCCTCTCCAATGAGAAGCAGTTTTCACTTATATCAGTTCAACAGCCACCGTCTGAAAATCCCACGATTGATTTTTCTGAGCACCTCTTTGGAATAAGTGGTGTCTGTAGTACTTCCAAATCAAATGTCAGAAGGACCTATAAATAGTTTGAGACTGACGGTGAAATGCTTTACGTGTGTCTTTACCATCCTGTGAATCCATCTCCTGACAGATCAGCAGTAAAAAAATGATGGCTGTCTCCTTCATTCTGTACTTGTGGAGAGCACCAAGGCTTGGTTAGATTGGAGGTTTGTAAAACTGGGGGGGGGGGGGAAAAAAAGATTTCAAGATTTCTACTCGCTAAGGAATAGTAAGTAGAACATTGAGCTCATGTGTGAGGTATAGGAACCAAGTACTGTACAGAGAGCATAACCCATAGATGAAGGAAGCCTTAGTTTATTGCAGTGCTGAGGAGATCCCTCATTAAGCACTCTGTTTGTGCATGACGTGTGGCAGTAAGCATTCTGAAATGCTCATTAGAAAAATACATGTTGGGAGTGATAAATGATTATTTCCTTTGTCCATTGAGCCAGCTGGACCGGGTTCTGCAGATGGCCTCCTCTGTTCAGACTGCTGGATACCAAAGGCTTTGCTCTGTTAGTGCACTGCTGGTTCAGGAAGTGGCCAGTGCTGTAATACCTGGATTTTCTTAGGAGCTGTAAAAAAATGTGCAGTTCTTAAAGAAACTTTGCTTGTTTGATAAGTTGACATTGAGAGCTGGTGGGCGTGCAGCAGTTCACGAGTATTGGATGCATCATACAATGCATATGTTCATTTTTATTTGGAAGTGCTTTGATTCTATGCAGCAAAGGCTGTTTGGCTCCTTGGGGAAAGCAGACACTTGTCCCCATCCACACGTTGCAAAGCAGAGCCATGCTGCTTGCTGTCTGTAACTCACTGGGGATGGTTCATCCGTGGGCACTGCTGCAGTCACTGCCAGTGGTGCACTGATGATCTTAAATTCATGTTGAAAGAACCATGTGCTTAACTTTTCTCCTCTCCCTCCCCCCCCTCCCAGTCTCTTGCAGCAGATCAACTACTGAAACTGATGAGCACAGTGGATCCAAAGTAAGCTTCGTTGTTTACAAGGAGTTGTACTTGTGGGAAACACTTACTTTTGGGAATGACATCTCTTGTGATTCAGAATCCCATGTTTGTTCTGCTGGACCTTAAGGTTGGAGAAACCTCATGCTGTGGGGGTCGTTCCTGATTCTGTCTTCTCTGGAGGGAAGGAGAGGACAGGAAACTAAGATTATTCTGCCTTGGATCTAGAAATAATCATGATAATAATAATTCTTTTATATTTGAAATAATCAGTTCATCTCCAGAATCCCATTTTGCTAGAGACAAAAACTGAGTTTCTTGTATGCCATTTTGGTCCCTCCTGTGCTGGTAACGTGGTGGTGCAGCTGGCAGCTTGCAGCCACAATTGTAGGAGACCATAGTAACAGTCTGCATGTGTTGTCAGAAGATAATAAAAGCCAGCAGGTTTGCTACTTGATAGAAAGAAGGGAGCAAATAGCAAATATTTGTGTTTATTGTTAACTTTTATTTCAGTGTTTGGAAAAACTGTGCCTCTCCAAAATGATATAGCACGTGAACAGCAAGTAGCAGAGGTCTGTTTGTAAGTCAGAACTGTGTCTGCCAGCATCTGGACCTCTGTCTTCATCACACACTGACTTCACTGTAGACTTTTTTGCCACAGACTTAATCCTCTGTTACCTGAACAGTGTCAAAATGCAGATGGTGGTTCAGTTGGATCGGTCGTTTTGGACAGGCTGCAAACTGGCAGTGCAGGCTTGTGTGCTTTGGATATAGAAATGTCCCAAATACAGAAATGGCTGTTTGTGTGTTCCAGGTTGAACCATGTAGCTGCAGGTCTTGTTTCACCAAGTCTGAAATCAGATACCTCCAGTAAAGAAATAGAAGAAGCTATGAAAAGAGTACGAGAAGCACAGTCGTTAATTTCTGCTGCTATAGAGCCAGGTAACCTCATGGTGGAGTCCTTCGTTGGAGGTGGTGGTTTGACATAGTTCTGCTTGCTGTTAGCTGAGTGCTTTCATTGTCTGTGGTGGTGGGATTCATGAGGCACAGTTGTGATCCAAGTAATTGTGATACTGAGCTGCAGCAGGATGATGCTGGGAGATGTAACCTCAAGTTATCTTTGCTCTTGGCACTTACTTCCTTCATTTTAATTCCCCTTTTTTTTTCTTGTGGTTTAGTTTTTACAGTTATCAATTTCAAAGTGATGCAGCAGTTCATGAGCAAATGTTGTATCCAGTAAAGTCTGAGAAGTAACTTGGGACAGACTGAAAGCAATGTGAGGGGTTCCTCAGCCTTCATGAACTACCTGAGAGATGCTGACACAGCTGCTCGTTGCCCTCCAGCTGCCCTTCTCTAAGGGGCTTAAATTCAAAATCACCCAAATTTTGACTTCTTTGATTTTGGATACGAATTTGTGGGGTTTTATGTCACAGAATCACAGAATTGTAGGGCTGTCACGTGAGTCTGTGTCACCTGTTCATCCTCTTGAGAAAAAAGGAGAGCTACAGCTTAACTTCATTTGTCAGAAATACTCCTTAGGTATTCTTTATTGTATTTACAGTGTGAAGCCCAACTTGTTTTTCTTTACAAGATCTTACTGGTTAGGTTACAAACATCATAACAGTTTAAAAAAAAACAACTGATGCTTTTCCTTTTTAACTCCAGACAAAAAAGATGAGAAGAGAAGGCATTCAAGGTCGCGCTCGCGCTCAAGGAGGAGGAGGACACCTTCTTCATCCAGACACAGGTAGCTACTGGGTTTGCTTCTAGCAACAAAACAAAGCCAGAATGCTGCTGAAACGATGTGCTCAGAATCCCTTCAGAGTGGTGTTAGTCTCACAGAGGCCTGGAAGAGCTGTGAGGAGAGCTGAGTGTGCTTTGGCCCCGTGGCAGTGTGAGGGGAAGGCCTGCTCCTGTTCCTGTAGGAAGGGTTGGAGAGCAGTGCTTGCAAAAATACCTTCAGAAGTACTTCAGACTACAGCAGTGGGAAGTTGAGGAGCAGTGGAATAGCACAGCTGCTGGCGTGGCTTCCTTGCCTACCTGTATTGGTCTGATTTTAGAGAACAGACTACTTATGTCACATAAGCAGCAGCTTAGCACAAAGCCTCCATTTCACATGGCTCTGTGCTGCCAGCAGTTTCAGTTGTCAGAGGCAGTCTGTTGTACAGCACTTATGTCACCCTCTCTTCTTTCAATGTCTTTTCAGTGTGCTTGTGTGAAAATGACAATTTGTCTTAAAACCAGGCCCTGGGAGACCTTTGTGAACACCAGTCTTCATGCACACTGCAACCTCACGTGCTGGGCTGCTCAGCATTCAGCTTGGTCTAACAAATAAAGGTGTTAATGCTGGCCTGCCTAAGCAGAAACACTTCTGCCTTATTTATTTTGTCAGCTTGTCAGCTCCCAGCCAGTGTGTGCCAGCAGCCTTTGTAAGGCTGTTAGAACTGGCCTTCTCATTTGTACATCTTTGCTATCTGCCCCTCAGGAGTTTAACACACCAAAACCAAATACAAACAACATTTCTTCACACTTCAGTAGTAGTTGCCACTTCCCTCTGGTGGGGCTGCTGTTGTCTTAGCAGCAGGGTGCTAGGAGAGCTGACTGAAAAGCCACTCGTCTGGCTTGGTGTTCTGTGTTCTTTTTTCTGTTTCCTGCGTTGCAATAGAGTTGGCATTGAGCTGTTGTCATGTATGTAACTCTCACGTGCAATGTACTTCTGGTAGACGGTCAAGAAGCAGATCGAGGAGAAGGTCCCATTCAAAATCAAGAAGCAGGAGGCGATCTAAAAGTCCGAGGAGGAGGAGATCTCATTCCAGAGAGAGAAGTAGAAGATCCAGGAGCTCATCCAAAACCAGGTAATCCTGCACTGAACTTCTGATCTGCTGGAAATTGAGTTGTAAAACAGATGTTTCGTTTAGAAGAAAATGCAGAGCAAAATGAACTAGTGGCTTTTTAATAAGAACAGTCTCTGGTTACGTCCTCATGGAGCTTGCCCTGCATGTGTGCAGTCAGTCATGTGAAAAATAGGTGCTGTGAGCTCGGAGCTGACAGGAACCAGCATGGGTTGGCTGGGTGAGCTGGGTCGTGTTGGCTTTGGGGAGTGGGGAACGTGGGCCTCGAGGAGCACAGATTGAGTGCTGTTCTCACACGGTAGTATCTATAAGAGAGCTGTTCTCATATTTATTAAGAAGTAAGTTTGGGTTTCTTTTCTGTTAATGTTAATGCAGCTGGTCCCAGAAATAATTGGCTGGCATCTGCTAGCTGATGAAGTTGTCGTGTCTTCGTTCATCTTTCTGTGCTGCAGTAGTGAATGTGACTTGATAGCCTGAAAAAGACTTCAACATAAAATGTGTGCTTTATTGAAAGGGATAAAAAGAAAGAAGAGAAAGAAAAGAAACGTTCTAAGACTCCCCCCAAAAGCTACAGCACAACCCGGCGGTCCAGAAGCACAAGCAGGTACAGTGACTGGAGAACAGCTCTTGTCCCCACTTCCAGCATGCTTTGTGCACCTCATGAAGTCATGTCCTTATTAATAGGATGCTGATGATTGTTGTGGATGTGTTGGGTGTCTGCATACGTGCTTGTACGAGTGCACCTGTGTCTGTGAGGTGCTGTGTAATTCCCTGCTGAGTTGTTTGGGCTTAGGAGAGTTCCTGTGTGTGCTGCATCAAAGAGTGCAGTGCTTTGGTGTCACTTCTCTGCTGTTTCCTGGTTCCTGCACCATACACTCGCATGGTGTGTAGTGTTCTTTTTGAAAACTGCTTCAGAAATGAACTTCATGGTAATGAGACCAGACTGTTTTGTCTCTGCTGTGGACGTCAGTGTGCTCCTGTGAAGGAGCTGGAGGGTTCTTGTTAAGGTGGTGGTGTAAGAGGACGTGGCTTCCTCAGCTGCTCAGCAGCTGCATGGGCTTTGCTGATAGCAGGAGCATAACTTACAGTGCATATCTGCTGAGTGTTGAGCTGATCTGGAACCACAGATGCATTTGGAGCTTAAAAAAAAAAGGCTTTAATCATTCTTTCCTGCAGAGAAAGACGGCGTAGAAGAAGCAGGAGTGGAACACGGTCCCCTAAAAAGCCCAGGTCCCCGAAGAGGAAAATGTCGCGGTCCCCATCTCCCAGAAGGTCCATGAGCTGTGGAAACATGTTGGGGGGAGGTCCTGGTGGCAGCTGCAGCACAGCCCACAGTGCTGTCGGGGTGGGGGGCTCTGGGTTGGGTTTGTTTGTCCTCCCCAGCCCAGGAGCTGCCTTCTTGAGCTGAGTGGGTCTCTGCTGCCCCGTTTCTCATAACTCAGCTTCAGTTTCTGTACCTGGGAGCTGCATGGCTGAGGAGCAGCACGGGGCTCTGAGCCCTCCAGCTCTGTGCAGCGATGCTCTGCTGCCTTCTGTGGTGGATGTGTGAAGCCCTCCCCCGCGCTGTGAGGTCGGGCTGTTCCTTAGGAAGGCTCTGTGGTTTTGCCCTTCCCAGCAGCAGCACAGCTGTCAGTGTTTCAGTGCTGGGAGCTCAGGAGCTCAGGGTGTTTGCTTTCACTTTGTGTGCACGCAGTCCTTCCTGCCCTCGGCTTTCAGGGAGCTGTGGGTAACTGTGGGTGGGGTTTGTGTTCTGCTCAGCGCGGTCGTGGTTTTCATTCGTGTACATATTTTATCACTGCAGGCATAAAAAGGAAAAAAAGAAGGATAAAGACAAAGAGAGAAGTAGAGATGAGAGGGAGCGGTCAACCAGCAAGAAGAAAAAGAGCAAAGACAAAGAGAAGGATCGAGAACGGAAATCCGAGAGCGATAAGGATGTGAAAGTATGTTTGAGGACCTGCTCATCCTGCCCGCCTCGCTGCAGCGCTGCCCTGCTGCCCACGGGGCTGTGAAAGCAAGTGTTAATTTGTTTTTTTTATCTCGGCAAAGCAGGTCACAAGGGATTACGACGAGGAGGAGCAGGGATACGACAGCGAGAAGGAGAAAAAGGAAGAGAAGAAAATGGCAGAGGCTTCCTCTCCTAAAGTGAAGGAGTCTGCGGCTGAGAAAGGAAGCGGGGAATCCGCGAGGGAGTCCAAAGTGAACGGGGACGATCACCACGAAGAGGACATGGACATGAGTGACTGAGTTTTGCCTTTGCAGCGCACGCGGCTGCAGACGTGCATCAGTGTCATTCCTGTGTGATTCTTTTATGCTGTACTCGTTAATCCTAAACATAGATGTATACAGCTCCCAGCTCCACATGGTTTGTAAGGCTCCTGATACTAACTCACATCAAAAGCTTTCTAGAGAGGTAACCATCGTCGTTACGGCCGGAAGGGATTCGTAGCCAAGCGATTTTTACTAACTTGGTGATGCTTCAAGCAAAAGTAAAAAGCTGCATGCATCTACAGCAGGCATGGACTGTTTGTTGTATGATCTCCTGTAGTAAATCAGCTCACTTATGATAGTGTTCCTAGACTTTGATTCATTGCAGTAATAGAGCAGTATAGGGAATGCACTGACTGCATGTTGATTTGTGGCAGAAACATCCTCAATGTTCTGAAGTCCTACAGCATACAGTGGATCTACTTAAGGGTCTTAAGTGTGACTACACAGAATAAAATCAGTTTGACAGTACATCTGGAGAGCAGCACGGTGCCGTGGGTGGGGTTGGCTTTGTCCTGGGCCAGCGCTGTTCTGGGCTCTGTTTTGTTTCCTTTGTTTTTTTTCCCTGGTGGGTTTTGTTTTGGCTTTGACAAAAGTTAAAATGCACTGACCTTTGAGACCTTCGGAGACCTTTCCAAGGGCTTTCGAGAGCTTTCTGAGGTCTCACTGAACCTGTCAGTCCTCACCCCCCCGGGCAGCAGGCAGCAATGAGCTGTGATGGCTCTGAGCTTCGCTGCAGGGAGTGGGAGTCGCTGCGTGGTGGTGGTCTCCACGACCCCTCAATCAGGTGTTGTTTCGTGAGCTGAACGCGTGGAAGAGGTGGTGCATTTTAAAATCGACCTTGGTATGCTTTTAAAAGCAAGTCTACTTGATAATGTACTTTCTACTTGATCTCAAGTTGTATAAAGCGATCCGTGTTTACTGTCACTGCGGTAGTGATCTTATGCACACAGTGATTCCATGTTTATGCAAGGTAGGTAGGCAGGCAGTTCTCTTAGTTACAGAAGTTGAACAGCTTTTACTTTTGTGCAGGTAAAGAGACAAAAGTAGGCTCCCGTCTGTGCCATGGTGATGTACAGTTTCTGAAATTGTTTTACAAAACTTTGATAATAAAACCCTTAAACTTCTACTCCCGTTCCTACAGAACTGTACGGGTGTTTATTTACACTGCTGAGTGCAAGAGCCTTCACCTCATGGTTTTCTTCACACAGTCCATAAGTGCTCCATCACTGTGGGAGGAAGGGCTGTGTCTGATGTTGGT
The DNA here is from genome assembly GCA_013399175.1 of Odontophorus gujanensis. Taxonomy (NCBI): domain Eukaryota; kingdom Metazoa; phylum Chordata; class Aves; order Galliformes; family Odontophoridae; genus Odontophorus; species Odontophorus gujanensis. The sequence continues at coordinate 127,580 of VXAB01004675.1, read as the reverse complement.
GTGTGACGACACACCACATTCCGTTGCCTCCTGGGTAAGGCTGGCAGTGCATGGCTTTTACAGCCACGGATCTGAGGTGGGATGCCAGGAGCTGGAGGAGCAGCACTGCCCTGCAGGAGCAGACAGCTCTCACACAGCACAGAGCAATTCTGTGGTGGCATTGTTACCACTGAACATAACATCTCCTGCCTATCGAGGTGAGGCTTCCCAAGTGCTCCAGCAGTCTGTGTGTAATTGATCAGTTTAACCCTTACTGAGTGGCAACTTGGGATTAATGCCATCCAGACAGACCAAGTTTTGTCCTATGGTAGAACCAGGGCCATTGTGACTGCCCAGGGGAGCTACAGTGCATGGCTCTCATACTGTGCAAGGGCAGAATGCATTGCTCTGCCCTGTTACCAATCCTTTGCCTGCAGGCCCAGGCATGGGGGCACTGCAAGTGCTGCCATGTCCATTTGGAACTGCTTTAATTCACAACTGCCCCCAACAGTGCCACTGCAGAGTGCAGCAGTGTGGACTTCCTCCTCGGATCAGCTCCCGAGCTGTGTGGCCACGGCCTCTGTCACGAAGGGACCCGGGTGGAGCAGTGTCAGAATCAGACAATGTTTTGGTCTTTATTCTAACAAATGATACAACAGAACATCACTGTCAGTGAAGGTAAAGGTAAAAACGTGGACCAGAGCACGAGTGAAATGCAGAGGAGTGGCATTGTTCCCACGGCCGCTACAAATCATTAAGGAAAAGAAACGTGAAGGTGCAGCACTATGAAGTTTGTCAGTGCAGATCAACGAACGCAGTTCTACTGCGAGAGCTCCAAATCAGAACGAACACGGGCAGAAAAACGGAGGCGAACCGGATCTGAACCGCGTGGGTTCCCAGCACAAACAGCCCCGGAGGATCTGTAACAAATCATTTCAGTAATGAACCAACAAGGGAAACGCAGTCCCTTCGCCGTGAGAAAAGCAATGCTTTGGAAGACGAGACGTGTTCGGTGAGGGAACGACGCACAGAATCCATCTGCATCCGTTCCCTGCTTTGGTTTCCCCGAATCAGTGGCTCCCTGTTAAGAATGACTCAGATAAAACATCTCACAGCCATCGTAGGAGCGAAAAAGCAGAGAGCAGGGGGAGCCACAGTGCGGTGGTGTCTGGCAGAGGTGGGGACGCAGAGCTGCCCCCACTGCTCAGCACTCAACGGCTCCGTGTGCTCGAGCTGCCAGGACCTTCCTGCACCGCGTGCACGAGCAGTGCTGGGGATGCTGAGACCACCAGACCACCCCCACAGATACACGTCCATCCTAAAGGGAACCACACCATCCTTAACAGCCACCAGGGCCTGAAGGAAAAGGTAACAAAACTTAGATCCTGTGAGGTCAGTCCCACCAGAAAAGGTGATGTCCCAACATCCTCAGCAGGACGTGGCCAAGCAGAGGCGGCCACCACTGCCCCCCAGCACAGCCACGCACTGAGGATACATCTGCATGTGTGCCCAGCACTGCAGAGCTGTGCGTGCTGTCAGTGTCACAAAGCACGGGGGGAAACGCAGTGAGGACTGAGCCAGCAGGACACAGCCATCTAACGGCGGTCACCCCCGGGGAAAGGACGACTGCATGGTGTGGGAGGAAGAAGAGCAAACACTGCAGTGACACATGGACTTCACCCAACAAAACTGGGGGCTGCCCACCCCCGCCCGCAGTGCCCATCAGCATCTGCAAATCCATCAGCACTCCGTGCATGGCCACGAAGCTCTGGAGAGCCAAAGAGAAGCAGAGAGGTGCAGCCACAGCCCGGGACAGCACTGCCACCAACACCGCCTCCCTGCACACACAGAGCTGCACAGGACCCTCCATTCCCACACAAAGCCAACACAGCAAGCAGTGCTGCTCCTTTGTTCACACCTGCAATCCATTGTCACAGGCACTGCTTTATTGCCTACAGCTCCCAACCCGCCCACCCCCCAGTGTCAGCCACCCCAGGGGTGGGGGGATTCAGCCCCTCTGCACGCACAGCCCCCACACGGTGCTGCACATCTCAGCTGCCGTGGGTGTCCGTGTGTAGCACAGACGTGAAACACTCTGAGGAACTCATCACACTTGGAAGAACAAGTGCTCTCATTCCTCCTGATGTTCAACATCTGCTGCCCTTACAGCACTGTGATGGGTGACAGCCATCACCATTCCCTGCTTTCCCTGTGACACCGCAGGTACAGCAGCACCCAGCTGCCCGGGGATCAGCCACCGTTCCCCATCCTCAGAGTCCCACGTGCTGTGATCCCAGAAGGGTTTGTGACACGTGTCCGTGGGCAGCGCCTCCGAGAGCACCCACAGCACTCCCAGCAGTGCCTTTCTGTACTGACCTCCACAAGTTTTAACTACAGTGCATGAAGAATACAGCTTCCAAACTATGGACACGTTTGTACAGTTACACCACAGCACTTTGATCCCAAAGCTGCCACACAGACAGGAGCACCACAGCCCTGGCACGGAGTGAGCAGACCAAGGCAGGCACTGCTGTCCTGCCAGGGACCACAACCACTGGGATGGAGAAGAAGCTTGAGAAGGTGGAGCACTGAGCTCCCACCTGAAACCAGCTACGAGGGAGAAAATGAATCCAGAAACATTTCAAGCATCTGCAAACCAAATCCCCTGAGCGAGCCCTACTCCACGTGCACTACAACCAGATAACCCCAAGCAAAAGCTTTCCTCACACACTGCCCTGATGCATCCACGTTCCACCATCACACAGCAGGACTCCTCAGTGAACGTGAAGGGAGAAAAGGTGATGCTGTGCAGCTCACGAGCTCCCAAGCATGCTAAGCAACGTGGGCACAGCCAGCACTGCCCAGCCAGCTCCAAGGGGACCTCGTGCAGAGCCAATGGGAGGAAGGCAGGCAAACAGCCCCGTGAAGAACCCAACGCTTCGGAGAGGCGTGGGCAGCACCAGCACGGCTCACCCCGAGGTGCCTCAACCCCTGCACAGCAAATGCTATTTCTGAAGTATACTGCAGTATGAAAATGCAATTGTTTAATGGTTACCATTTGGTTCATTCGACTACAGAAAATGCATTCCTCCTAATTTACGCTGGACTAACATTCAAAGTACTGAGTTATACATAATGATACAAAGTTTACACTTCTTGAAAACAAAGCTTGAAAGAATATAAGGTGGTCATCTTAAAGTAGGGTGGGCTGTTTCCAAGGACTGGTACGCAGCTAAGACGTGGCGATGCTAATGGTCCAAGAGTGCTTTCTGTATCAACAAGAAATGTAAAAAAATTTAAAAAGGAATGGTAGTCCTCACAGCTGTTCAGTGCCCTCAGGGCCACCGAGGGGTCAGACTGCCACCCTGCAGCACGGGATGTACAAAAGTGTGAGGGACACGCTGGGGACTGTGTCAGCCAGGAGCTACCCAGCTGCCCACAGCATCACTACATCCATCATCCGATGCACATTCCCTTTGCTTCTGGATTAGTAAGTTCATCCCTTTCCCTTATGACCCACTTTATCTACATCTGTGGGCTACTTGCATCCATCTGCTTTCGCCGTGGTACGCTGGTATTGTTACGCTGTTATTCACCATTGACTTTCCAGTTTGATTAGAGATCAGGGAAGCGGCTCGGGTCCTCCTTGTAGTCATCAGGAATTGTGAAGATGGATTCATCAAATTCATCGTAACGGAACTCCTGAAAAGTCACAGTGGCTGTGATGGTGGGAAACACGGGAATATCTAGGTGGGAAGCACAACAGTACAGTGAAGGCAGAGAAATCAAGGCTTACCAATCATTACCAACAGTTACTGAATGATTTCTAAGGCCAGGCTCACTTACTATGGGCAAGTTTGTTTAATATTTAAAAAGAAAGAGGTACTTGAAGAGGTACTTCAGAACACCCTGAACTGAGCGGGGAAACACCACCAGCTGTTCACTGAGTTGGGTAATGTAATCATTTCAAGGGCTCTCCTTTCTCACTGCAGAATAATAACGTGGAAATGAAGGTGCTGCCAACACACAGATCAACCTGTCAGCACAAGGAAGGATGAGATGAGGTGAGATAACCCTGCTGTGCTGCTGTTTAACCTGGCAGGCAGCTGACCAGCACACAGCTGCCTGCTCACAGGGGAGGAAATGGAACAGAAAAGTGCAGCAGCTCCCGGGTTGAGATAGGGACTGTTTCATTTGAAAGCTGAGCAAACCCACATGTAAAAATGAGTCTTTTAAGATGAAAAAGGCTATGTTAGAGCAAACATTAAACTGAGGTTGAATGTTTAAGAATTATCCTTACTAGAACAGGATTATCCTTGAAATAACCTAAAGCAAAAATTCAAACCTCAAAACAGAACTGTGCTATCACAGAACATCATCTGTTCAGAACGTTCAAGCTCACACAGCTTACTGGCATGCAAGAAGTGCTGTAACACTCAGAAAACACAGACACTTCTTGACAGATTATCCTAGGATTATCAGTACCCGTGAGCAAGTTGCTCTATAGTTTTCATGTGGTAGCAAAGGTAATCGTTTGGTCTCTAGTCATCTCCAAGTGAAAGGCACATCACCAATAATATTTGAGGAAAAAGAAATTAAAAAGGCTATCAAGTCCTTAACTCACGACTACGATCATCCTTTAATGCAAGGAAACTTCATCTTATCTGCTGTTCTTAGAACCAAGCCCTAGCAGCATCAGGAGGATGCCAGTGACAGAGCTGGACTCCTGCTAGGACTGCTCTCCTTTGAGCTTCACACTGCTTCTTTCTACCCAAATGTTCCTTGCAGAAACATAACCACGTTCCCCTGAGATCTACAACAACACACTCTGTTACGTAGGAGTTCTTCTCCAGAACTCAGCAGGCCTCCTGAGCACAGCACTGCTGAAACACAAAGCCACAGATGTTGTGAGAGCAACCTTACCTAATTTTACAGGAAAGCCTGGTGGAAGCTTCATTTGAACAAATTCTCTAAGTTTGTTAAAGTGCTTGAAGGGTGCAATTACTTCTAAAACATTCAATAATCTGCAAAAGGAGAATGAAATTCATTACAAATCGTTTCCCAAAGCAGCCCAGAGAGCAAGGTGATAAAAGGGATCTGAAGAACTGCAGCGTGTCCATCGCGTGTCCCTAGAGCTCAACATCAGCACTGCCACTCTCAGGTCGTGGTGACACACACTGCTACTGTGTGAGTGCAAAGGGGCACTGAGGCGTTGGCCTCTCGTCTCCACTCTACAAAAGGCACTGAAGCACAGAGCCCCACACCCTCTCCTCCAAAGGTGAGGATCTCAGTGTGGTTCTGCACGGATCTGGAGACCGGAACTCTGTGCAGAACCTTGTCAGGGGAAAGAACGTTTCTGTACTGAATTGGACAGGGGAGCATCGTGCTGAGCTAACGACAGACCCGGCCAGAGCTCAGGTGTCATCACACTACAGAACCACTTGGCCCCTCCAGGAGCAGGCACACGGGCAGCGAGGTCTGTGACTGCCACAGGCAACTTCCTCAGCAACACGACTGTGGTTGCCAGCTTTAAACTGCTGAGGACTCCACCTGAAGGCGGGCAGAGCTGTGCAGTCAGGGCACAGTGACACTCTGCTCAGCCCACCAGCACCCGCGACATCTCGCACTTACGATTCGATTCCTAAGGGGAATTCCTGGCTCATTGCTATCGTTGCTTTAAAGGTTTTCTTGCTTTCTTTGCAGACCAGTTCTCTACCCAGATGAGGAGCTCTGGATGGGGAAGGGAGAAGGACAAAGTCAGGTTTTCCCCCTCGCTGCAACTTCAGCTTTAAAGAAAAGAGTTAAGACTCAGTTTTGAAAATCTCAGTAAAGATCCTCCACGATAAAACAGGCTGTGCACAGTGATCAGGGGCTGGCAGCCCTCTGAATTTACATCTCTGTGAGTTCTGCTAACCTTGGAGACGAGTCAGAATCAGGGAAAAGAAAATAATTTCAAGTTACTCCACATGAGCATTCCATTAATAATCACTACAGAAAGACCTGACCATTACCTAGAAATACATGCACCACCTGGTTCCAGACACTGGTTAAAATGGCCTGCACGTGAACAAAGCATCCAACTCAATTAGAAAGCACTGAGCTTGTCTCACAGGTTAAGCTGGAAGCAATCTCTGAGGAAGCAGAAACATTACCCTGCTGTCCCCAGAGGGCAACAATGGAAAACACAAAACACAAAATAACTGTCTATTCTTCTGCTGTTACAGAAGGTAACAAACCTCATTATCCTTCAATTCAGAGCATCTAGAAATCATCTTCCACTGAACACCCTCCTGGTAATGGTTACTAGCTCTCCCTTTTATTAAATATGTTCCTGTATGCTGTTCCAGCATAACCTACTTACTGTGCTTGAACGTTTATCCCATTTCAAAAACATAAAACTGAAAACTAATAAAAAATAAATCCATGTATCTTTTCAGTAAGCCTGTACTGTAATATTATCTTCCCTGGTAACACCTGACTACAGGATAACCTATAGCATCTCTGGAGTCACACCTTCTACCATTTACTTCTGGGCCCTTCCACACAAAACAGAGCTGGATGACATTCAAGTCTTGGCAGTAAACTCAACCACTTGGATCTGTTACAAACGAAGCTTCTATAAATGAAATGAAAATGTAACTGCTCACTGCTCACATAGAAGAGAGCATTTGCACAAAGCTGGCTACTACAAGGAGCTCTGTATGTCACTGTGTACCAGAAGTGTGCATTTTTGCACAGTGACCCTCACTAAATAACAAGCTCTTCCTTCACACGTGTAGAATCAGACTGCTTATTACCATCATAAGAGAAGCTCAGTGAATTACAGAAATGAATGTGACAGGATATCTTCCCCTAAAGCCACCAGCTAAGAGGGGTGTGCTTTCCACCAGGTGAAATTCCACGCTGGAGGTGCATGCCACCCACTGCTCTTATCATTGACTGATGGAACAATCTTGCTTATGCATACTGCTGTCAGCATGGGAGCTGATGGCAACAAAAGAAGCTACTTACTTTCCATTTTCAGCAGATATGTACTCTTCCCACGTAATGGTATTGGGCGACGGTGGAGTCAGGGATTGCCGTCGGACGGGCTGCTCAGAGAAACACATCTTAGCACTGATCCTCCCTTAGCTCTCTTACAGTTTTACTATTCAAAAGGTGCACTCGGTTTGCAGCTGAAACTTCACGTGGTTTTTCTACCTCTTACTCTCCCCTTCACAGACTCTGTTTGGATACTACACCCAAGCAGCACAGCTGGCTGCTGTAGTGCATCAATTAATCCGTTCATTCAAGTGCCACAATGACAAGTAACAAAGCACAGCTCATACACAAATAAATCAGCCCTTCCTAAAAGGCCTGCATGCATGTTCCCAGACGATGTCTGGCTCATTCTGAATAGCTCTCAACTTCATGGTGATAATAACAGCCTCAATCTGTTCTAATGAAGCTAAATGAAAATGCAATTAAAAGAAGAACCAGGAAGAGCATTCTAGACAATAAATATTTGGTCTAAAGAAATTAAAGTGGTTTGCCACAGCTAAAAACATCTCTTGTATTAATAGACTGAAATATTCAAGACAAGAAATGTCTCAGTACGTGCAGTAATCAGGACAGTCCACAAACAGATGAGCAGGACTACATTTACAGGTCATATTATTTTAAAATTATGACAACCATAATAGAACAAATATCATTTATCAACCTTGCTACATCACTCATGAGAAAGCTCATGAAGAAGTTTATTCCCTCATGCAACAATTCACACACTGAAAAGAATGCTGCAAGTATACCTCAAAGTTTTGTTCCATTAAGTTGCCACCTTTACTCAGGCTCTCCATGATAGCTTTATTTCGAAGAATATCCTCCTCACTGAGATGTTCTCTTCTTTTTCTTGACTCTAATACGAGTCCATTAACCAGGTAGAAATCTGCCAGAAAGTTTCCTACTCTTTCCTGTAAGAAAGCAATTAGACACTGAAGAATCACAGAAGCTAAAATAAAACCATTTAAATCCTTCTATGTACAAACAATTTAATGCAGCATGGTGAGGTCAGGGTTGAAATGTTCTAATGTAAATTAAACCTACATACAAAGTGATTTCCCCAGAGACTGCTATTTTCTGTCACTGGAAATGAAATGAGAAAAGACTATTTAAGAATCTGAGAGCAGACAAGGGAAACCCTACTACAATCCCCTCCAATAAGTTGTGTATTTTACACACTTAAAATATAGATTTCTGATATCATGAAAGGAAAAAACTAAGTCAGCAGAAAACCTGTGTTGAATGGCACTACCTGACATCCAGGTCAACACAAAACCCTCCAGAGTTACTTACAGAAAAGCAATTTCCTGCATCAAAAGGTGGATGTTTCAATGTTTTCACACCTGAGAATTTGTGCCCTGAACAGGATGACAACACCAGAAGGAATACACAAAGCAAAACGCAGCCAGAATGCTTTCATCCTCCTGCACCTCACAGACACAGGGACATGCAGAGACCCTACATAAACCCTGGGATGGTCTTTCACTATGTATACAGTGCTGGGACAAAGCTATTTCCAGCAGAGTTTCTCCACGCACCCTTCAGCTGTAGTTGGCTATTTTTTTTCCAAGCTACCATTCTCTTAGGAAGGCATTCCACCAGGCACACTGTGTGACAACTGTGGGGACAGGGGAAGTCATTTTTCTACTCCATCCTGAGCACCTTATCCTTCCACTCCTCCTTTCTTCCCAATCACATTTCCACACGACTGCCTGAACTATTTCACCTCCAGCAATGCAGCCTGAAAACTTCCTTCAGCTTACTGTTTTGTCTTCTCGAAAAAGCCATCCTGTTTGGGCACGTGTGAAGGTGATTGATTTGGTTGATAAAGTTGCTGAGTAAATATCACTGCTCATCAAAATGTCGACCTCTTCCTCTGTTTCCATCTCAGATTCCTACAAGGAAGATTACCAATTACAGCATAGAAGTTAATGATAACGATCAAACATTTCCTTTTCTTAAATAAATAATTAAACAAAAATGGAAATCAATAAACAAACTCCTTTGGCACTTTCCCCAGAAGTAGCACTTCCTGAATTTCCAACCTGCCTCGTGGAAGCTCTGACCAACTGGTTCCCAAATCGTTTCAGCTTAAATATTAACGCAAATGAAGTGTCCAAGCGTGATTTACCCAGGCTCACCACCAGCCACACCTCCACAGAAACCCTTCTGCTTAAGCAGACAGAGCTATAAACACAAGCCTGACCAAATACAAGGGCTCCAACAAGTAAGACCCTGCACTGTTCACAACTGAATTGGCCACAGAGGGACTAAACGCAAAGCAATGGCAAGCAAGTTTGAAAAATCTACTTGAGGACACCTGAATTATGCTCACAGCAAATACTAAAAGCAGAATGCTTCAAAATGTAAAATGTATTTAACCACTCCACCCAGAATGACCCTGTATTTTCCAACACATTCACATTCTATTTTCTCCAGTTTATCAGTTCATATTAAAAAGCTGCTTTTCATAATAAAATCTTAAAAGCTTGTATCAGCTGAACAAAAATTTAGTTTGCATTTCCTTGGAGTCTGGGTCTTTTTAGAGGCACGCCTTATTTAGCAAATTCAGACTTCTGATGCTAAGTGAAAGGTTGAGGTATTCCACACCCTGCATTCACACAGACCCTTACCTCGTGATGTATTCGCTGGTAAACTTTTTGTTCATTGTCTAAAACTACAAAAGATTCAGAGGGTGCTGCATCACCATTAAAAATGAAGCTTAAATCCCCTCGTTGGCACTTCATGTCAGTAAAATCTATGAGAGTTGTGTCCAGCCTGTGAAAACACACCAGAACATTAAAGGAAGGTACCCACAGACAGTCACGTGTGCTGACTGGTAAGCTCTGCTTTCAAGCAGAATCTTTTGATCATTATTTGTATTTATTTATTGGTACAAACAATTTAAACAAGCAAACTAAGGTCCAAGTATTCACAGAGCATTCCTTGATTTAAGCCTGGATATAGAAATAAAAACTTGGTAAAGTACACTCCCTAGGTTTCACATCCTGCCTACCATCGAGCTGGACAGGGAGCTGACCTCTGAGGGCCACCTAGGCCCCTTCCAACTCTAAGATTCTTTGAAAATACAGTCTACTTTTATGCCATCTTCATAGAGTAAGTGCCATCTATACCTTCATATTGTGTGTATATAGTGGATGGTAAAAACGCACAGTGTTTACTAAAGAAAAACAGCAGGAGAGTGTGAGAAATAATGTAGCCACTATGTGCTACAGACTGAGAAATGTAACTGCTCCCAGCAGCAAACATCTGCTGCAGGCAGCAGCCCCAGAGCCCAGCAGCCCTGCTAAGATGTGACTGCTACTATGAAGAGGAGGAAGAAACAGTCTGGATTCCCATTTGAAAAATTTTAGTTACTGTTGCTACTTTTTTCCCCCCTCACCAACTGGAAGGAAATTCTCCTGCTGAGCTGCAAATCAAGAGCTGGAGCTGAGAACAAAGATCTCCCTAGCAACTCACATGCATTATTGCTAGAGTATTTCCTTCTCTGTAGAAGCTGGTTAAAGAGCTGAATTCAGTAGCCACTTCAGTTCTAAATGGTGATTGCTTAGTAGTCATCATGTACTGGCCTCTGAATTCACAAAAGAATCTGCAGCTACTTCCTCTGAGTGCCAGCCTCACAACTCCCTGCTGTGAGCAAAACAGAAATGAGAAGAAATGATCTCAATGGACTCAAATCTAACCTAAGAAATCAAGATTATAACACGCCTATGCTAAAAAGTTATAACCTTCTGAATCGTATTTCTCTGTTTATTTCTCCTCATTAAAATTTAGCAATCAAAATGGAAAAGACATCTGAGTCCAAAATCCCAATCCAAGGCAGCTGAACAGCCAGGTTCAGCACGAGACCAGGAACCTGCAAACCTTTCACAGTGCTCATTTTAAAAAGAGAAGCTGCATCCCTCTCCTGCACCACATCGCCTGGAGCAGCAACATTTCTCCACAAAATACTGAAAGCTCACTTGTTTGAAAACCTGTGCTAGAAATATCAAATTCCTGCTCTTCAACCAATCACGGCCAAACGGCATGAAAGACTCCATGCACCAGACATAACTGGCTTTGCCTCATGTTTGAAGTTAGCTTTAATCCCTGAGTCACTTCACTAATAAGCAGAAAAAGACTGTAGATGAAAGTACTTCCTGCCTCCAAGCACCTCTGCACCAACACAAGGGTGTTTCACAGACACTTGCAAGCACTGACTTCCTTCAGACCATGTGAAGCCAGCGTTTGCACCAACAGGCTGTTGGTGACTGTCACTATCTGTGACTTAGAAAACCCAAACTGCAAAGCAGTGCTTACCTGATATTTATACCTTGTTTGTGTATTTTACACGCATCAGAAGGCAGAATTCGGGAAAGTAAAGGCACTAGAAGGTGGTAGAGAGAGATATTGGACAGTTAGAACACTGAGGTTTCTCTACAAGGTGCTCTTATTTTAAGAAGCATCACAGCAATAAGAACAGACACAAAAGCATTTCAGTGCCTTCTTCAACAGCACTGTGAAGAACTGAGCCACCTCAGAGCAGCAGTGATGAGCACTGACACACTGCCCAGGGCATCTTTTTCCCCTCAAGAGAGGGTACAAACAAGTGAGTGATGCAAACACAGGTGTGCTCTCCTGCACGGTGACACACCTGCAGAAGATGACCACTATGGGCCAGTACCAAGCAATTAAATGCAGCAAGTCCTGTTATCCAGCTGAACTGCTCAAACCACTGCTCTGCAGTGACACCAAATGCTCAGATAAAGGTATTTTAATATTTTGTTCTTAGAACCATTTTCTTATGGGTTAATATGGGGAGCTTATTCCCCTCCCATCTCATATTGTGTACCTAGATTACAGAATTAAACTAAAAAAGTAATCAAAAATAATTCAGAAAAAAAAAAGTGTCTGTCCTTTATTCTCAACTTCAATCTTCAGTACAGGATTGAACTTCCCAAAATACAAACTAGAAACAAATTTCAGCTTGAGAGAAAGGTGTGCTGAGGACTGATAACACTATCTCCCAATGAAAAGGGATATGCAGCCACTTACCCCAGCTTTGAAAATCCCAGTGAAGCTCTAGATAGAAGTCACCTAGCTGGGATGAAAAGAATATGCTAACAGTTTGGTCAACTGTAAAATTTGCTGAAAGTTATGCAAAGCTTGTGTTTTGACAAAAAATACCTTTTTCCCCACTGATATAAGTACTTGAACTCATACAGTAATTAAATGTTTCTGAAGCTTCACCAACAGCAGAATCAGTAATGTTAAACGTGAGTTTCATTTAAGCTACCAATCTCTAATGAATTTTTCTGGAATGAAGTATCACAGCTATTAAGCTGTGAATTTTAAAAGATAAATTGTAAATACCTATTCTAAAAGCCTAGAGTTCTTGGTTTGCTTCAGCTGAACACAACTAATCACATCAAACTATGTGTTCTGACTGAAATCAACGAGTCAGGTTTCAGCTACCAGCACCCACATTTACAAATCCTAACTTACATTCTAGAAATACACTTCAATCATCAGCACTGACGACTGTTTTACCGTGCTCAAGAAATACTGGCTGCTGCATGCAGAACTAATCTTAAAAAAAAATCTTTTTCCTTATCAAGCATTAAACAAACAAACAAAGATAACCATCACTCGTGATTGGTGATGGGACAAAACAGCAAGCTCTTCACCAAACCAAGATTTAAAGTAGCCTTAAAAAATCCAATGAAATAAGCACAGATTAAAAACACATTCTTTAACTTGTAGGTTGCATAGATGACAAAAAGGTCTCTCTTACATAAGGACTTTTTCTGTCTGAATTTCTAGAATTGGAAGAGGGAGCATCTTAGGAATGCACATCGCTCTGTGACCCCTCAAAATGGACAACAAGCTTTTTTTCTTTTTTTCACTTTGCTGAAGCATCCTTACTGTATGAACAAAAGCTACCACTTTCTACCAAAATCTGTTTTGGCCACCACAGCTGCCTCCAATTTACCTACCTCTTTCAGGGCTTTTAATAATCGAGGTCGCTTTTCTTCAACACTTTCCCTGGACTGCTGTTTAAGCTTCCTTAGGAGTGCTGTAACTAAACAGAAGTTAAACATGAGGTAAACCTATGCTACGTGGTTAACTGCAGGTTAGTGCTGTCATGCAACGGGTTAAAAAAAATAATGGATGTTAATAAAGCATTTCATCAGACTCTGGAGTAATGCACTTCAAGTTACAATAATTATAAATTACTCACTATGATCACAGTAGGAAGAAAAGCTTCAGAAACTGCTTATAATATCTTGGTATAATCAAAGACTTTATATTTACTCATATGTGTATACACGTGTAAAAAGACATGTGGGTCGTGTGTATATTACTGAACATGAGCCTAGGGATGTGGATAATTCTCTAGCAATGCTCTTACTCATTTGTCTGTCTCCATAGCTGATGGCTTCTGCAAGAGGGCTCCATCCCTGAGCATTTTTCACCTTTACTGGAGCGTTGTGGGCTAAAAGCAAGTGGGCACATTCTGTAACAAAGCAGCAGTAATTACTTTCAGTAAACATACTGGGTATTGCAATAATGTCATTCATGACAGAGGAAACAAAGGAATCAATAATGAAACACAATATATTGAATATCCACCAGTTAAGGACCATCAAAACACAGATCCAAATTCTGAACTCAAGCTATAAACAAATTGTGAAAAGGCTTATGAAATTATTTATAGCATTTTCCTATTAAATATGAGCACTGAAAACATAATTGGCAATCAATCAAAACATTTCCGTATGCTTTTCGTACTTTGTTTGTTGTTAAGATGTACTGTTGCATGTATATGCATGCTCTTCTATATAAAAAAGATTTTTAAGTGTTTGTTCCACTACCTCTCTATGTAATGTCTTTCTCTCCAGAGTGTCAGAATAGGTGCAGAACATGCTGTGCAGCAAGCAATGGCTATCCTAGGACTAATAGAGTGCATGCACGGAGCATGACACAGTGCACAACTTGTGGGCTTGTGCTCTCCCACGCACTACATTTTTTGTGCACACATCAATAACAGCACGCCTTGATGCTCTCCTGCCCTCCTAGCACGTGTACGTTGTGCTAAGAGAGCACATGAACATCCCATGAATGACACATGAGTTCCCCAGCTCAAGCTGCACTGCCTTCTCTATCTAAGGATAAAAGCTGATGGTAGAATCAGGAGTAGCCCTTAAAATTCAGAAGAGAAGGAATCTGTTGGTATTCCCATGTTTTGAACAAGCTGTCCTCATTTTAAATGGTTCTTCCATTTCTAACTACGGAAAGCTTCCTCACCACAACTCATTAAAGTCAACCTGACCTATCTGCAAATGATACAGCAGCATCGAGCTGGAGCTGTAGGCTAAAGAAACATCTCATTATGAATAAGATGGGCAGGAATTGCAGATAGAGGGACTTCCTGATTCCTTGCCTACAGGTGTTACAGGAAACCTTACCAGTTACTCAAGATGCAAAAATCATGAGTCACCAGCAAACATGGTGTTAGGAAAGGAAGAGATGTTTTACTGGTGAATATACTATCCTTTGTGGTATAAACAAACAAAAGCCCTAACTACTCTGTCCAGAAACATGCAGCAATATTTTCTGCAGTTGCTTAAACAGTGCCTAACGCAATGACAACACTCACATGGCACAGGCATTTACCAGCCAGATCACACCTGCAATTAAACAAACAGGATGCCAGTTCACCCTGCAATCCACAAAGTCTGGCTGTAACACTGCTATATGCAGCCAAGCAGTCTATATGCATCACCCCTGGAAAGAAAAGCTGACCTTCAGCATCAGTGAGACAGGCTAACATGGCAGCAAAGGCCCTGGGGTTCCCGGAGGATCAAAGACCAAGCAGGAGTGAAAGTCAGAACAGTAAAACCAGGTACTGTTCTTGACATCATATGTGAATAGTTCTGCTCCAGCCAAGCTACATAAAGGCTTACCATAAATATCCCAAGTAATTAAGGGCTTTACACATGGGATGGCTGACAAAGCCGCCAAGAGGTGAGCTACAAAGCAAGATCTCAAATATGCAGCCAAAGAAAAAAGGAGTAACGGGAAGAACTGCTTTTCCTCTCCTTGCTATGCTATGTGCCACGATAATCAACCAGTTTGACAGCACCAAACAGTAAGGGCTTTTCATCCTAGAGCTGAAACATAAAATAACTGAAGTTCAAGGGAAGAAGTATTCCACTGTACTGAATTAAAGGTGATAAATTCCTTTATATCACTTGTTATCAGAAGAAACGTCTCTGATCAAAGTCATTTTACTTTGGTGATATGATGCTGCTGTCCTTAACAATAGCCCAGCTGCAGAGCAGTACCATGCACCAGGTGCAGGACTCACACAGCTCACAAAACCAAGGCATTCTTTTTCTTGTTTCAGAAGCGAAAAAGAATTCTACTGTCATGGAGATTTAATCATATTCCAAGTTGCTTTTTTTCCCCCCCCTCAGTCTTGAAATATGCCTACTTCAACAGTTTCTATTTCAAGTAGAAATGTGAATCCTTTGTCTTGAAATGCTGCTGTAAAATAAATCCCCCAAGGATCTCTGAAAAGGTGACAGCCATCATGGATCAACAGGCAGCAGAGCCTGGTGGGCTGTCCTGGACCCTGCAGAGAGCAGCCAGTCCTGGAACACAAAGATGCAGACTGGTTGTGGGCAGAAATTTGGACCAAGAGAAGAAAGGAGTATGCAAAAGGCAGGTAAGTGATTACACTTCCACTCATGGAGTCACTTTAGTCCAGCGAATATTTTCCTTCTTAATGGGGAAGAAGCTAAAAGGGGTCGTTCAAGACCTCTAATGTGCAGATCAGTAACGACCACAGCAAAACCATTAACCAGGAAAGTGCTGAAGAAAAACAGCACCACCACACAAATAGGAATCAATAAGCCTTCTGTTAAGCATGTTAAAACAGAGATCTGCCTGGATGATGTCTCCTGCCTACCCAGATTGTCCCACCCCAGTCTGGACACTGCAGAGGACACATGCTCAAATGTGCTTGCCTCCACTGCTTAAAGCTGTTTCTTGTTTCACAGTCTTCTATGATATTCCAAGTCCTTCTAACTTTGCAACAAGACAGAAGCTAGTTGCTGCTCCAGGCTCACAGAAGAGTCCAGCTGTCAGAACTTCCTCTCTGCCATTCTCTCCTCCAACCTAGCCCCCCCATTTTGGCCTACCAGGTAGCCCTAACTTCTTTGCAGTTTTCTCTTTCAGATGTGCATGGCCTCTACTTTGCAGAAAACTTTCAACAACTTCGTAACACAGAACCACATTTAGAAAAACAGAACAACCTTTATTACCCTCGCCTCTAAGTCCTCAGGATAACATAAAGTAACAAAACTGATGGTTTTACCAACCTTTATGTCCCAACATCACAGCAAGATGCAAAGGAGTGTTTCCTAAAATAAATAGGAAAAAGAAAAGGTATTAGATGCAACAGAACTCATTGCAGTTCCTTCAGGAGTTTGGACACACAGCTCCAGTGCTGTGTATTAAGAAACCATACAGCCTAAGGAAGGAGCAGGTACATACACACCAGAGTAGCTTCTAAGCAAGTCCAGAGTATGGTTTTTTGATCACAATGGTTAACATGAAAACAGCTGAAACATCCCATGGGCCAGCAGGGCTTCTTAATTACGCCATGGAACCTGCTCCAGCCCAAGTGATACGATTCTATTTTCAAGAGGAGATCACCAAACCTCTGTACTCATGGTCTGAGCTGTACAACATTTTATAGAGTATGACATATCTAGGGTAAAAGCTGCTCAAAGACACGACACTTATTAAAGTTTTAGGAGCATATTTTATGAATTTTTCAAAGACTGCGTAAAATTTTTACTAATACAGCAATGGACACATTGCAAAATAAAAGTCATTCCCCCCCCAAAAAAAACCCAAACCAACCATCCACCACCACCTTCTGGTTACTTCAATGCCATGTTTCCAAAGAAAGCTTCCAACATTATTAGCTGATAATAAAAACAAGGTTATTTTCCTGGCGACACATGACCCATTTCACACTTCTGCTCTTAGGTACTGAGAGCTGTTTTTCTGGATTATTGCTGCTACCAGAATTCCGATGCACTTTATGCTGGGGGCTCAAGGATATAGAATTCTTCCATTCAACTACATCACTGTGTGCGTTCAAATGTTTCCTAGCAAAGTTAAGAAAAATTACTTGTAAAAAAGTTTCTTTTGCAATAATAACAGAGTTGATTTTAGAGGTATTTTACAGCATCAAGTTAGCAAAATGCACTTGCTGCATGCCAAGCATAGTGCGCTGCACATCTCATAGATGCTATCAAAACATCCATAGATCACTGTACAAAGCAGTTACCAACATACCACAGTATCATGGAATCTCAGATCAAGATAGGCAAGCTGCCAAAGGCAGAGTTTGTTAAGTGGCTTTAGCTATGCAAAAAAAGAAATCGCCAACAAAAAACAGCAGCAAAACAAACCACGCCTTTCAAACACTGCATAAGAAGTGCCATTCAGCTCCAGTACCTACAACAGCTCAGCACACTGGGAAGAAACAACAAAATGAAAGTTAATCAAGCATTTGGCAGCCTTCCTGAGAGATGTGGTGAACCTGCCAGCTCATACACGGGAAATGCTGGTGTGCAATACCACAGCATTTCAGAACTCCTCTGGACGATGTTCTGAGCAACCTGAGCCAACTTCAGTGCTGTTTTGCACAGGATGCTGGACTACATCAACTCCAGAGTGCTCTTCCAGCATAGATTTTACTTCGATTCTATGATCTTCACATCAAAAAGCATGCAATTCAAAAACTGAACAGGAAATCTGCAATGTGGGGTAGGGAAAGAAGCATGCATAACTGTCATTACGATAACTGAGAATGCACAGACATCAGAATCTATCAATTCCAGAATGAAAAATAAAAAACTGTTTGTGAGGAAGGTGCAGAGAAGTAATATGATTCTTGCTGGTCTTAACCAGTGAGACTCTAGCAAAGAGGAGCCTACAGTTTTACTGACAACTGTGAGATAATGGCAGAGGTTTGATGCAACACCACTGGGAGAAGAGTTCCCGGTAAAACTTCAGGGGAGGGAGGAGAAGGAAAGGCAAGGCAAGCACAAAGGAGAGGGGTATCACGGGTCTTGGGAACACCACTGTTCCTACGGCACTCTGCACCAGTCCAGCCTTGTATGACTGCCCAGGACGAGTCCTTCTCAGACACCACTGGATGCAGAACAGCCACACATCCCCGCACCTTTTCATTACAGCACAAATCCATCACTACTTCACAAACAGCTCTCCCATGGAAGTCAGGCACCCAAATATATTTGAGGGTCCGGGCCTGGTAACAGGACAGATGCACCCAGTGCTGCCAGAGCCTGCCATCTAGCACCGGTCACCCAACACCCCCAAGCAGAGGCAGCAGAGCTGACTGGGCCCAGAAGTGTGCAGCAGCCTAAATCTTCCCAAAGATCTCATCTCAGAAGCCTGGCTGGCCAGCAGGCACACCAGGACATCTCGCTGCTCGTCCTTCAGGAAAGCTGGAAGTATGACCCCAGCAGCTGTGAGGGTAGAGCCACACTATTACACTCCCTCTAGCACTCAAGACTCATGAATTAAGTAGCATCAGCATTTACAGGGCTCAAGTGGAACCATCCCACTGGAACTCTATAGTGCTACAACCACCAGCTCCATCGACCCTAAAATACAAATCACAAACCATGTTTAGTTGCTTAAGCTTGGCAATAACAGCTGAGGCTCTAGAACAGTTCCCACCCAGAGCATACAGACGAACTCCAGTTAAAAATTATTCTGTTGAAAGAAGAGCTTTTCAAATGATCAGTTTTTCCTACTCAGCACACCTAAAAATGTCAGCCAGAACAGGCATGAGGGCAGGGGAGGGGAGTTCCACTTCTTAGAGCTGCAAGTAACAGCTCGAGGTGTTCAGTGAACTACAGCATAACCACAACAAGTACCAGGGACACACGTGGCTTTGCACAGGACAGCTTCTGGTAAGACAAAAGGGAGTGCAACTTCACCATGATATTGTTTACCTATGTAATAGAGCTGTATCTACAGCACTCTTCTTATTAAGAGGCTGGCGTACACTTTTGATGACTTCACTACAATGTAATCACAATTTGATGTGATTGTTGCTAGACTTACTACACTGTGCACGTGGATAGTGCATAGTATAGTACAGCTGCAACCAAAGTTCTTCTCCTTTAGGTTTCTTTTTTGACAACAGCTTGATTCACCTCAGAAACAAATCTCACTTATCCATCCCATCTACAGAAGGGCTCTTCAGTGTCAATAGCTTTGTAAACCAGCATTTATTTTCCCAGCCCAAGTTTAGGCTGAGTAGCCTACAGGGCCTTAACCTGAGACAGCAGTGACACAACAGTGCCTGAAGTCCTGCAGGTCTCCACCAGGCCACACAACAAAATCCATCCGTACTTTCCTAATGAAGGGTTAGAAGTTGCACACACATGCAGCCATGTGGCACACCTATGAGGCAGCTGAGTGTTTTCTGATAGAGATTCAGCAAGACTTATCTATTTCAGGAACAACTATTTTCTTCAGAAAATACCTTTAGGCTTCCAAACGTGCATTACAGCAAAAATAAAAGTAACCTAAAACATACACAAGCTTCTGTCTTTTAAATGATAGTGGTCTTACCAACAAGTAATGATTTATTTCAGGTTAATTCAGAGAGCTAGCCAGGCTGCACTCTATTAATACAGCCAGAGTTTGTTTTATCAGAACACTGTGAGTTTAATGATCTACAGGACGTGGCTTTTCTACTTAACCACGTACTAAAAATAGAACTGAATGATAAACAGTAATTGTTACTAGAAGGTCTTCCTCTTTTCCCTGTCACTTCCTTATCACGCTCTAGGACTCTTTGGGCTTACTTTGGAGTACAATCATAAGCTGAAGTTATCTATGCCAAATAACTCACAATTCAAATACATAAACAAGTGACAGATGGATTCATGTAGAAAGAAAACAATAACAAGGAAGTAATAGTCAGGCCTCTGGTATGTCAGGGCACCAAGGGTTTGGTTTTGTTGTTGGTTTCTGCTTCTGTTTTGGATTGGTTTGGGGTTTTTGTTTATTTATTTATTGTTTTAAATTTAATAGCAAAAGAACAGTGAAAGAAAAAAATTTGGAGGAAGATGGGAGAGAAATGCACACTGTTCCTACTGTAAACAGCAGTGACAATGAAGAAAAGCCCATTAAAAATATGCACATACAATAAAATAAATATAAACATACATAAAAAATGGTATCAACATTTGCGGTAGACATTGAAGATGACAGTTCAGCAAAGATGGGTAATTAAGTGCCCCCAAAGTGCAGGCACTAAACTTACAGCAATGAGGTGTTTGATAAGGAACAGGAAGGATGTAGGGAAGAAGGCAGCAGGAGGCATACAGGGGGAAGGTTTCCTTTCAAGCCTGTTGCTTTCATTCTACCAACTTTGCTGCAACTCTCGGAATGAAGATGACAGGATAAATATATCTGTAGCTATATTTATAGCAGGCTACTTAGAAAAATGTTATGACAGTTGTAAGAAATGCTCCTTCCTATCTCTACTGAGAAAACCGAGCTGTAAGTTACTCCAGCAAACGCTAGTTTATGCTTCAGAGTGTTCTACATTACTGTGGAGATGGTTTTAAATTTCAATTATGTTATTCTTCCCATCATACCAATCCTAAGATTCCCCTGTATTACTATTTGGTTTTATTTTACACAATGCAATTAAGTGAAACAAAGGGAACACTTATCTCTTCATCAGAGAAAGACAGTAACTCTACCCTTTAATCACAACTTGTCCAGACACCACATGCAGTATGACTTACACTCTCCTGCAGAAATGTATCACCTTACTCTGGAAAAAGGCAGGAAACACAGAGACGAAAGCTAACCATGAAACTTCAGCTGACTTGACAGGCTAACTTATTTTATAACGTCAAACATTCCCCAAATTAAAATTTAAAATGCCCTAGCAAGAATAGTTACACATTTTAAAGTAATGTGAGGCTCATTTTTTCTACTTCTGTTACTTTAGCTTCATGTCCAAAGCAAGTAGGAGAAACAGATGGTAAGTTTTTGCCTCTTTCAAATCCCAAAACTACATATATTTTTCATGTTGTTAACTTTTGTTTAAGCTGGGGGAAAACCTAAAGATAACCCCACCAACAGCCAGAGGAGCCACTCCCAAGTGTCCCTTAAGTCCTGCCATCTCTAAACATGAACAGGTGACAGTTCACACACTCAAAAAAAAACAAAAAAACAAGACAATAAAAAAAAAAAAGGGTTCTTGCGAAAATGCATCTTCAGATGTGAAGCAGGACTTTGTAAGAGGAAGTTCTTCCAGGACAGCACAAACAGCAGCAATGCACTCGTTCCTATTAGTGACATCCAGGGCAACCCTGGTGATAGGTATGGCCACACTGCTCTGCAGAGAGGGATCATTGCAGCTCCCACGACTGCTAACTACTCAAACCTCAAGGAAGATAAATGTGCCATTAAAAACAGAAACATTCAGGTTGGAAAAGCCCTCTGAGATGTCCAATCCATGTCCATCCCACCCCCTCCCATCCCTCAGTGCCACATCCCCACAGCTCTGAACACCCCCAGGGACGGTGACCCCCACTCCAGGGCAGCTGTGCCAGTGCACCACCACAGCCCCATGCCTCACAACCTTCCTCACGAAAAAACAGATGAGAACTTGAGCTAAGCAGAAACGACAGTGCATGCCACGACACCAAAGCCTCATGAAACTTTCTAAAATATGACAGGTGAAGGAAAAAGCAGCTCACACAAAACAGAAAGGACACAGCACGCACCAAGCGGTGCTGCTGGGCCCGGTGAGCCCCGCGGGTCCGGCCCGGACTCCTAAAGCAACTCTCCACGGGGGGAAGGAAAAGAAAGGGAAAGGAAGAAGGGAACGGGCACCGTCCGCTCCCGGGAGCCCCGAGCACGGCCTCGCCCGCCGCTCACCGTGGCTGTCCTTCTGGCCGATGCCCTGCGTGCGGATGAGCGCCGACAGCCGCCTCACGTCCCCCTTGAAGACGCACTCGTGCACGGGGAAGTGCGCCGGGCACCGCTCGGGCTCCGCGGCCGGGCCCGTCCCGCCGCCCGCCGGGCCCCCCTTCAGCGGCAGCCGCTGCTGCTGGTGGTGGTGGTGATGGTTGCTGAAGATGCGGTGTCCCCCGGCTCGGCCGCCTTTGCCGCCGCTCCCGCGTCCCCCGGTGAAGATGGCTCCGGGCGCGGCGGCCGCCTCCTCCTCGCCGGGTCCCAGCAGGTCCCCGTCCTCCTTGCTGGGCTTGTGGTCCCTGCGCAGCGAGCGCAGCTTCTCGCCGGTCATCGCCGGCGGCGGCCCCGCGGGCNGCCGGGGGCGCCCCCGCGGGGGGGGGGGGGGGGGGGACCCGCCGGGAGTCAGGCCGCGGCCGGAGGGACGAGGCGCTCAGAGCCGCGGCGGCGAGTCCCGTGCCATCCGCATCCCCCGCCTCAAACAGCCGCGGCGCTCCGGAGCCCGACGCCCGCCCGCCTCCGTCCGACGGCTCCCGCCCGCGGGGCCCCGCTCAACGGCCCGGCGCCGCCGCCATCTTGGCCGGCTATTCCCGCGAGACGGCGGCGCGGGACGAGACTTGGCGGCACCGCGAGACGGCGGCGCGGGACGAGACTTGGCGGCACCGCCCCTGAGCTGCGCTGGGCTGCTCCCCCACCCCCAGCTCTGTCTGCCCACTGTCCACGCGTGGCCTCAGCACCGCCAGGGGTGGGGCAGCCGTGATACGGCCTCACTGCCTCTGGGAAAGCGGCAGTGAGCTCTCTGTTCCCTGAGCTCCCTCAGCTACAGACTGATTCCTTCCAGGTCCGGCTGTGGGGACGCAAGCTGGCCCCAGCGGTGGCCTGGTTTGAGGTTTGGTTACTCAGCTGTGGGCACTAATGTCCACTCTTGCTGCGTGCCAGAGCTGTACGCAAACCACGCAATGCTGCAATAAGTGAGAAGCCATTTCACCTCCCTTGTAAAGAGCACAAGGTGACTACTGGTTACAAAAGGTCGAGTGGCTCCGTACGACACCAGCTCCTCAAATCACTGCTCTTGCACGCTGCTTCTGTGAATCCTCTTGTGAAGCAAGAGAACGGAATAGGCTGCTGATGCTGTTCTGAGCTCAGTCCCTTCGCTACTCAGCCGTGTTTGTGTGGCTGTTCCATTCACCAAGGGAAAGGGAAGTCGAAGGGACAAAGCCAGCAAGATACGTGACTGAGAAGAAGGAAGTTTCCTGGAGAATGCAGGGATCTGGAAAATGGTGTCAGGGGACACAGAGCAGTTGTCCTGTCCCTATGTCAGTACTTGCAGATGCATAATTGTGTTATAAAGCAACTGCATTACACAGGACTGGCGTTTCCCAAAAGCTGCTTCTTCAGCAAGCACTTACAGTGGTGCAATGAATCATTTAGAGAATGACGATGTGTTGCATCCCAGCAGGACCGCAGTTTTTACCAGTGATTCCAGGGAAGACAACCTGCAAGTCGTCAGAAAGGCTGGCTCTGCAGCGATGAACAGCCTACCTTTCTGGATGCCCTCTTTCTTTACTCAGTTTGCGTCCTATTATGTGACTCAGAATAGTTCTAGAAGGAGATAAGAACTATGAAATGTGATTTTTGTACTTGTGTCGTCAGTGACAGCACAGCAGCTTCTGGCGTGGGTATTTATAATTCTAACAAGGAATTCTAAATAAGTCAACAGATCACTTCATTCTTTGCTCTTTCCTTAAGATTTGTCTGGCTTTCCTTACTTTTAGAGGGAATTAAGATCCATTTACCAACAGAACTATTGAGGGTGATGCTGTTGGTGCTGTTAGGTGACCGCTGCTGGCAGTTCTGATATCTCTCCTCTATTCTCCAGCTCAGCACAAGGGGCTGTTTGCATGTATAGTTGTTCCCTGTGGGGGAGTTGTGCTAGCTCGCGTTTTGGCTGGTGCTTCCTAAGCATTGGAAGCTTCAGATTGCACTTCTAATTACTGAAGGCCAGCAAAGAGTAGACAGAGGCGTGAAGTCACTGTTTACCAGCTTATTAGGGAGTCCCTTATTCAGTCCAGAAAAATAATGAATGCATTACTGATGCAAGCTGCTCTGAGGAAACGAGTTGGTAGTGAATCCAGATGTCCTCCCTCACTGGGGCTGTACTGAACCACAGTTAGATGCTTAGAAACCCTTGTGAATGTCTGTTTAACAACTTGACTTTGGCTTGTTTATACTCTCTATCTTCCTGGATTACTTAAATTGCCCTCTTGCTAGATAAAAGTAATAGGACCAGATATTGTGACTGCAGAACTGTATTTTCTACACCGTGAGCCTATGGACACTTCACTTATGGAATTTCTCAAGCAGGAAATAAATAACGGAGATGTAATTTCTCATGGGTATGTGCCTCTAGGAACAATGCCAGCTTGTGTAGGAAGTAAAGGAATGGGTCAAAAAATAGGAAGGTAGGAAAAGTGAAGGCAACATTTTTTCAAAGCCCAAAGGTAGGCAGAGAATGATGATGACACACTGTAGGTATCCGTACTCATTTCTTCTAGCTGTGTCTAACAGTAGTGCTTGAACTTGTAAAGAGTGCTGAACGGGGTCCTGAAAGCACTGAGGAGTGCTCTCCTGATGCATTTTTTCCTTATTTCCACACGGCAACATGAAAATAAATGAGATCCAGGTGGGCAGTGAGTGGAATTTGCCAGCTTGGAAAAATTAACCTGCTTTTCTGAGGTGTTCAGAATGACTGACTTGAGAGACGTGCTGGAGAGCAGGACATTCCTCAGAGAGACAAAGGCCACTGAAAAAAATGATGCTTCAGAGGTAAAGGTAGGTAAGAAATGTTCAGACATCATAGCCTCCACGACTGTCTCAGTGAAGTAGTAATTCTCTTTTCTGTTGGGCTGGTGCTGTCCTGAAGCACCTCAGAAATGCCTGCATCTCCCTGCTAAAAAGGAAGAAAAGCATGAGCTCTTTTCTCATGTTTCCCAGACAAACCCATGGGGCTGATCCATCTGCAAAGTTCCTTTATGTATTTACTCAGCAAAGCGCTTTGTGCCCACAGATGGGGCTTATGAGGATGAGGGCCTGGCTCCGTGACAGCAGTAACATCCAAAGGCTGTATTCCAGGAACAGCCACAGAAGACTCTAAATCTACCTCAACTTATATTTTACCGTGGCACTTCTGAAGTCGCTTTTTGGGTCACTTTGCTGTGTCTCTGTGTGCGGCTGTCGAGCCCTGCCACGCGCTCAGCACCGGAGCACACGGTGCAGGTCCAGCACGGTGCGCAGGCTCCAGCTCGCTCCTCCCGACCTCGCTCAAACCGTGCAGCGAACAGCAGAGAAGCAACGACACGGGGGGGTGGGCGGCACAAAGGCAAAGCGGGGCTGCAGCGCCCAGCCCAGGCCCAGGCCGAGCGCAGCCCAGCTCCCCGTCCCCGCCCCGCGGCGAGGGCGCTGCCCGGCAGCTCCGAGCCAATGCGGGGCGGCGGTGAGGCCCCTCCCGCGCCGTGCCCCCGGGCGGAGCGGCGGCCGTAAAGGGGTGTGTGCGGCCGCGCGGGGCCGGAGCGGAGCGGAGCGCGGCCATGGAGCGAGGTTACCTGGCGCCCTTCGCGCACTTCAGCACGCAGGCCATCCATGCCGGGCAGGAGCCCGAGCAGTGGCGCTCGGGCGCTTTGGTGCCGCCGGTGTCGCTCTCCACCACGTTCAAGCATCAGGCGCCCGGCCAGCACGCGGTGAGTGCGGGCGGGGACGAAACGTCGCCTCGGGGAGATCTGTGCGGGGCTCCACGCCGCGCTCAGCCCGGGGACGGCGGTTTCATCAGCCGGGACGGGACGGGCCGCCCTCTGCCGGGCTTGGAGCCGCGAGCCGGGGGGGGGCAGCCGGGGTGGGGCCCTGCTCGGTGTGGGACACCGTGGCTGACCGCTGCGTGTCCTTAGATGCAGCGTGCTGTGCCACGTGCTGTGCCACGTGCCTTTCGCACATCTCGGGCGTAGAAATGGAATCGTACAATGTCGTCGGTATTGGTAACGGAGCACTGGAGCTGCACACAGAGGTGGTNCCCCGTGTTTATACACTCCCTTGAAGTATTGGAAGGCCACAATGAGGTCTCCCCAGGCCCTTATCTTCTCCAAGCTCAACAAGCCCAGTTCCTTCAACCTTTCCTCATAGGAGAGGTGCTCCAGCCCTCTGAGCATCTTAGCTGCCCTCCTCTGGACCAAGAACTCTGCATCTTTATTGTGCTGGGGGCCCTAGGCCTGGATGCAGTACTCCACATGGGGCATCTCGTGAATGCTTTGTGCAGCTCCTTTGAACTCTGTGTGACACCAGTATTTAGCTTCTCTACTGGCCCCGGGCTAAGTGTGTTTTCTCATTTGTTCAGATTTTGTAAGAGGCTGCTTCCATTGGCCTTCCAGATCAAGTAAATATTCTATTGCATTTTATAAAGCACTGAGAGAGTTTGCTTTGAATGGTCGTGAGGTTTCTGATGGCCACAATGTCATCAGCAGGGAAGTAACACCAATTTACAGCTCACAAAGCAGTTTTTGTTCCAGACCCCCGGGCAGGATGTCACACTTTGATGCTTGGGCAGTTGGAATTTGCCTTGTGATCTCTGTGTGGATTCACTCAGGCAGAGTGCCACTGAGGGTAGTTAGGAGTAGGTGCTGAAGGTCAGGGGGGAAGTCATGCTGTACTGTGCCTGTGTGCAGAAAGCTCTGCGAGATGCCTGAACGTGAGGAGATTGTCATTAAACAGAATTCCTGTATGCATGCAAGTACCAAGATGGCCCGTCAGATTCCTGGGGCATCAATGCATGTGTGCCTGTTCTTCTTCTTGTAGTTACTTTTTTTTGTCATTATTCGTATAAAGCTGTTGTGCAGAAGCATAGACCTTGGCACGATCCTGTGCCAGGAAAACATTTGAGCTTCTGTGAACTTTGTATCTGGAGCAGATGGGCTCTTGCTGGTGCCCTATTGCACCCTACCAGTGGATCATTGTGGAGACAGGACGTGCCACTCTGGTAGGGATGGTGTCCCAGCAAACAGTCCTCCATTGGTGTTCTCCTACGAACCATCCTCAGGTGAGGGATGTCCACCACAGGCTCAGAAGACTCTCTGGTGTCATTTCATTTGTGGTCTCAATTGCTTAAGCACTTCCGTCAGCCGCTCAGGTGATCACAAATTGTCATCATCATTCCAGTGTTATTTCATGGGTATGTGATCAAGCTCAGACCACACGATTTTAGGTCTGGCAGGCACAGGCTGCTTCCTGTGGAGTCACCGCAGTGGAGGGTGTTTGTCCTTCTTCAGGCTGGGCCCTAAGCATCCCAGTGCAGTTTGGGGTGAATAATTTGCTTTCAGGTTCATTAACTCCAAACAATGTGATTAGCATTTGCTTGGATAATCGCTACAACAAGGCAAGTAATCAGAGAGCAGTGTTGCTGTCTAGAACAAAGCTCCTTCTAAGAACAGGGGAGTTTTTTTCCTGTAAGTTCTTTACTCACTGGGATACAGCCTGTGTTTAGCCAGTCAGCAGTGTCTTAGATTTTAATTAATTAAAGCTTTAGTTTAAGTTGCCCAACATTTAAACCT
The DNA here is from genome assembly GCA_013399175.1 of Odontophorus gujanensis. Taxonomy (NCBI): domain Eukaryota; kingdom Metazoa; phylum Chordata; class Aves; order Galliformes; family Odontophoridae; genus Odontophorus; species Odontophorus gujanensis. The sequence continues at coordinate 99,912 of VXAB01004675.1, read as the reverse complement.
CTGAGCCATAAAGCACAGTGGGCTTCTTGCTCCAGGGGCACTTAGCACAAACTATGTCAGTATCTTTTCAGTATCTCTAGGAGCTGTAAGAAAGAAGGGAACAGTCTCTTCAGTAGGATCCCTTGTGACAGGACAAGGGGAAGTGGCATCACACTGAAAGAGATTTAGACTAGATATAGGGAAGGAGTTCTTTATGCTAAGGGCAGTGAGGCACTGGCACAGAGTACCCAGAGAGGTGGTGGTGCCCCATCCTGCCCAAGGTCAGGGGACAGAGTCTAAGCACCTGATGTCCCTTTGCATTGCAGGGACTGGGACCAGATGGCCTTCAAAGTGTTCTTCCAACTCTAACAGTTCTAAGGCTCTGTGATTCCATGAAAGTTTGCACTGGCTAAATTCAGGTGAAGCTCACGTGAATGTCGTGTCATGGCTTGCAGGAGTTTAACAGCAAGTAGAAACTTAACAAGGTAGGAAGGATGGATCCCAGTGGACGCTGCGTGAGCAGCTTGGCTCAGCCAGAAAGGCAGCCTGCTGTCACTGGAGAAGATGGATGGGTGACCTCAGTGCTGAGAGTGATGACTTGTTAAGAAACCCAGCAGCATTATTGTCATTGTCCAGAATGTTCTCACTGGTTTCTCTGAAGTTAAATTTGATTCTTCCTTGTAACAGGGCTATGATTACAGCCGGTGTGGAAACCCTACCCGGACCTGCCTGGAGAAGGCTGTGGCAGTGCTGGATGGAGCGAAATACAGTAAGCAATTCATGCTCTCCTTGAGCAGGTTGGCACCACATGCATCTTGTGACGGTGACCACAGTAGCTGTAACCTGGGGAGATGAGGACACTGGGCTGCCAGCAGCGGTGGGGCAGCAAGGCTTGCACAGTGATGGCTGGCAGTGGGCAGAGCTGCTTTGCACTTCTCCCTGAGGGCAGCCCAGCTCGGTCTCCAGTCCTCGTATAAAGCCTTTGCTGCTTCTTGCTGTGTTTCGTGCCTAACATGTTTCCTGTTATGAACTCATCCTTGTATCACAGCAGTGAATTTGGTGATGTGAGGATGAGCTGGGCAGCAGCTGTTGCAGTGCTCATGGAGGGTCACACCTTGTATGATACTTCTTGTGAAGCTGCTTAGAGAGGGAGGTAGCATAGGTGAGAGTGACAGAACAGGTTCACTTTAAAAGCAAAGTAAAGAAAGCAAAGGCAAGTTTGACAGGTTTGTATCTTATTAAAATGTGATTTCTCTGTCCCTGTTGTCTGTTTTTAGGTTTGGCCTATGCTTCTGGCTTAGCTGCTACTGTGAATATTACTCACCTGTTAAAGGCAGGAGATACAATTATCTGTATGGATGATGTCTATGGAGGTAAGTAAAGTGAAAATGTGATTTTGATTGTCACTCCTGATTAAATGCATCTACTTGTGTTTCTCCTGAACTTTCTGATTTTAACTTTTCTTCAAAGCTCTTTCACTCCATGAGAAGGCAGAATACTTCTCTCTGAGTCTGGTTTCTGACACCTCTGTTGTCATCTTCCCTGATCACACTATTTGTATCTACTACAGCTGTGTCTTCTGAATGCAGTCCACTATTAGGCTGTGAACTTCTGTAAGCTCTTTGAGCCAGGTGCCTTCCCTGCTAGCTTTCCTGTATGTCATACCTCAAGTATGGGCTTGAGTTGAGAATCCTTCTTGATTAGGATAGCAGTTCTGTGTGTGTTACATCAACTGAGCTCACAGTATTCCGTATGTATATATATGCACTCAAAGGCTCACAACAGCCACGCTGGAAAATACATTGCTTGGGATGTGTTTAAGAGATACTGAGTTCTGGGATGTGTGAGGAGGAGCTGTTGATAGCTGATATCTCTGAATTCTCAACCACCAACAGAACATTTTAGGAGGGCTGCTTTCAGTGGAACTGCTCATCAAAGGGTTCTTGCAGTCCATTGTTACTAAAAGTGTGTAAGACTACTGCAAAGCAACTCTTCTGTGGGTTGTGTTTGTGGAGTTCACAGCCTGTGAGACAATTTTCTATGGTTCCTACAACATGAGAGAACATACTGTATCGTTTATTGTAGAAATACAAGTATTTTCTGGAGGAACAAAATCACTCATGCAATGTGCAGATAGAATCAAATCCTGCATGTCCTGTGCTGCCATTAAAAGATGGCAGCTGCCATCTTGTCATAAGTGAATAAATATTAAATAACCTTGGCAGAAGACCCAATGATTTAATTTTTAACCCAAGTGTTCAATATGTTATATGTCTAGTGTTTAGTTGTCTGCCTCAGGGTGGGAATGCCATACAGAGGGATCTGGGCAGGCTGAGGACAGTGTTTGGGCTGCAGCACCATCTGGGCTGCCCAGGGGTGGGGATCACTGTCCCTGGGGATTGTCAGAGCTGTGGGGACGTGGCACTGAGGGATGTGGGCATGGGTAGGTGGGCTGGGGGTGGATTGGGGATCTCAGAGGCTTTTTCCAGCCTGAACAGTCCTGTGATCAGGTAATTGCTTCAGTTTCTTGCTTTAATTTTTCCACTGAAGGGGTTTGAAGACATGAAGGAGAAATCTCCTTTATTTTTTTTATTTTTATTTTTTTTCTTGTTCCTTATTATATGATTGTTTAACGGGACAATAAGAAAATAGCAGCTGGCATTTTCCCCTTGATTCTTCTCCCAGGTTTTTTATTAAACTAGTTAAATAGAAGGAAGACCTTGAAAGTAGAAGGTGGAAAAAATTTACCGTAACCAGGGTAGGGGAAAGGCAATATAAAAACTGGAACAGTGCATAGCAGAGTGCTGGGAGAAAAGTGAGAAGCAGGCAAACTAAACAGGGCTGTAGATCGTAGTTGTCCACTGAATGTTTATGTGATTGAACTAAGCATGTAGATCTGTTCTTTGATGCAGAAGAAGAAGAGCACCGGGCAGAAATACCACGTGCAGTGTGTTCTAGGGGAGCGAGGTTCAGTGGGAGGAGGCAGGCAGCCCAGGAGTGACCATGAGCGCATGTTTTGGGCTCCAGCAAAACTGTTTCATTTTCCAATTAAAATACTTCTTAATAGAAGGTGGAGTCGCACAGATTGTTACTTTTCCATGATGTTTAAAAACACAGCAATCTTTATACTTCTTAGAAATAACAATGTACCGGTCAGCCCTTCCTAGTGCACAGTGTGGAAGTGTGCAGCCTTGACTTCCATGGGTGCACGCAGGAGGCTGGAGGTCAGTGAAGGAAGCTTCCTAAGGTTGTTTTACTCTGTCTCTCTTTTCTTTTTCTAAAGGTACAAACAGATACTTCCAGCAAATAGCCATGGAAATGGGTTTGAATGTCATTTTTGTTGACTGTACAAAATTGAAATGCCTGGAAGATGCAATTACACCTGAGACCAAGGTAGGGGAGAGAGAAATTGCTGAGCTTATGTGCTTTATGTCCTTAAATAATTTTATTCATACTACTGCTAGACTGGGTAACTGTGGCAAGGTTTTGGTGGTGGAGAGGGCTCAGGAGTGGTCTCTGTGGGAAGAGGTTGTGGCACAGCTGCAGTGGGACCATCACGGTGCAAAGCTGAGCCCAGCACTGAGGTCGGTAGTACCTATAAAAACACATTTAAGGAGGGCAGAGCCACTGGGGGGAGAGAAGAGAGGGGGGAAAAAAAGAATAAAAAACAACAGAGACCCCCAAGATCAAGGAAGGACAGAGGAGTGGGAGGAGGTGCTCTGTGGCACAAAGGAGAGAAGTTGCCCTTTGGAGAATGGGGAGGAAAGGAGTTTAATTGGCAGTAAATTGAACTAGCTTTCCCCAAGTTGCCCATGGTAGCAGTTGGAGGTTGGTCTGCCTGTCATGAGCTGTGAAAATTCTCATTGAAGCCCTAGGAGGAAGGGGTGAGTGAGTGGCTGAGTGTCTTTCCTAGTCTGAGAGTGCAGGGACTGTAATGCCCTATTATTTAGGCTGTTATTTACTGTATAAAATAAAACAAATGCAGTGCCTAGACCTTTATCTTTTGATGTCTCCAGGATAAACTGAAAAGTAGGGCAATTTCCAAGTGCTTCAGGATTAGAAATAGGAGAACATCCTTAATCAAGAAAGGCTTGTTCAGATAAATGTGTTGTCTCCTCCTGTTTTGCAGGAGAAGTTTTCTAATACTTGTATTCCTGTTGAAAGTCCAGGCGGCTTTTTTTTTTTTTAATTTTCTGGGGTTGGGGAAATAGTTAGTGATGTTGTGACCATGATATGAAAATGGATAAGCAGTGCTTTGGAGCAGTAACAGTTCCTCTTGAGCTCAAAGGTTTTCTTCTGGTGCCAGGTGTTCTTCAGATGCAGTGTGCTTACAGTTTCAAAGGGTTTGGTGCTCTCTTCATGTGTGTCAGTTGTTCTTAGGGGAGATACTGTCTCTCCCAAGAAGTCTCACCTTTCTTTAGTAATCACACCTGGTCTTCACTCTGCAAACCTGCATCAGGAGCTGGCACTGCACAAAATTACCTTTAAAAGCACTTACAGCTTCTGAATTAATTCTTAAAATACATACATAGTATTTGTGATGGTAGAACTGATAATAATGAAATTGTCCTAAGTGATACAGATGGTGATGTTAAATGGTGGTAACAGTACTTTGTGTTTACTTGTGAAGAGAGAGGCCTGGATATTCTTCTTTGGTAGGTTTCTAGATAGGTACCTTTAAGAGTACATAAAAGACAGGAAGGATTTGCTTTAGACACTGTATTGTGCGTGTCTTGTCACCAGCATCGTAGTATCTCTGAAGAGGTGTTTTATATTGTTGAATTACTACAGCTTGTTTGGATTGAAACGCCCACCAACCCCACGCTGAAGGTCATTGATATTCGGGGCTGTGCAGATGTGGTTCATAAGCATAAAGATATTCTGCTGGCAGTAGACAACAGTTTTATGTCTGCATATTTCCAGGTAAGTGCTTGCTTTCTTTGTAGTCATCCCAGCATTTCACTGCCTTCAAAGACCCTTTTTTTTTTTTTTTAATGGAAACTGCCAAAACTGTGCTTTTGCCACGAGCATTGTAAAATTGCCTCCTCTGTTTCCAGATGCAAGCAATGCACTTTATAAATTAGCAGAGATGGCATGCAGAATATCTTATAGCTAGCTATATACCAGCATGGCACTAATGAAACTAGCATAGCTCACAGGTTAATAAGCATACTTAAGCAATCAAGAAAGTAAGTTGAACCTTTGGGTTGAAGGCTTCTCACTCATTTGCAGGTCTTGTGCTTTGTAGATCTAACTGATGGGAATCCTAGCAGATAGATTGAAAAGTGTGCTGTCCTCCACCCTTGCCTTTTTTTCTATCAATTCTTTTGCATTTAAACATTATAACTGTGTCTTTCAGGTGTTACAGTTAACTGTTCATCCATATTTTGATGAACAGGTGGCTTAGGTTTGTGTTTTTTTGACCTTGGACACTCATACAACTTTTCTGCTTTTATAACTAGAATATGGGAAGTAATGACAGTTTTAAAACTCTAAAACTGCTTCTAAATAATGAACTTCAAAGTCTTGTTCATGTTCACATGGGCAAGAAGTATCCCCATGTATTTCCCTGGAGACCAAACTAATCCTTTGTGTTTTAGGTCTAAAGAGAACTTCTTTTTGACTGTAAGTAGGGAAGGTGTCCTGTTTTTTTTTTTTTTTTTTTTTTTTTTTTTTTTTGTTAAGGACACTCAGATAATTATAAATTGAGAGCTCTGCAGGAGGTGTTAATGCTTGGCTAGAGCAGCTCTTGAGCTTGTATTGCATATACCAAAGATTTTGCTTTTTTTCCCCTTTTATTTATTTTACTGTTGAAAGCTGTGTTTGAAAGGAGAAATGTCAGCATCTGTGTGTGTGAGCTAGTTAATGTATATTTTATTGGATTGGTCCTAAGAGAGAATCAGCAATGATTAAACCCAGTAAGCATAATAGGTAATGTCTTTAAACTCCTCCAGGCTCCTGTTGAGACAGTGTACTAAGAAAATCATAATTTTAGAGTGATTTATATAGTAATATTGAGTATAAAAGGCACTGGTGTTTATGCTACTGTTCTCTTGGCTGCGCAATGGGAATGCACATTATCCGTGTTCCTGGAGTAGACTTACGTGCTTGAGCTGACAGCAGCACTCTTTTCTGCCAAAGACCCTTGCTTTGTTACCTTTTAATGTATTAGTGCTCTCCAATCTTTATAATCTGTTTATATTGCGTGCAAAGTCCTTTACTTGGGGACTAATTAAAAAAAAAGCTTGTAACTTATTGCCCAACATAGTGTTGATTTGCCTCCCTCCTGGAGGAGGCTCCTGGGCAGGGAGTGAGTGCACCAGGGAGAGGAGCCCTGGCAGACAGTGCCCTCTGTGCTTTCCTCAGGGCTTCCACTGTCCTTCCAGTGCAGTGGCAGCAATGTGGGTCTCTGGAGAACTGAGGAAAGTTCTTTTTAGTGTGGAGGCCTTCCTTTTCTGAGGAGATACACTTGAGGCAGCATGACTTAGCCCTGCCTCAGCTAAGCAATATAACTTTCATAAGTATGATCTTGTGGAGTATGCAAGATACACTTGTTTCATTCAGATTTTTCTCATTTCTCACTGAAACCAATGGGAATTAGAGTGGTGCTTTCAAATCATGACTTAGTGTGGGTTCTTGTGTGTCTCATGAACTCCCCAGTCCCTGGGCTTTCCTGTACATCTGTTTTCTATCTTTCTTTGCTCTCACTTTTTTTTGTTTGTTTTTCTCATCATTTCTCTCATAACTTTTAGTGCTTGATCACAGTGTTTCTGGACAGCTTGGATGGAACCAGAGCGCAAAAATAACTTCAATCCAACCTATTATTTTCCTTTCTTTTTAGCGTCCTCTGTCGCTGGGGGCTGACATCTGTATGTATTCTGCAACCAAGTACATGAATGGTGAGTGCTTGGGGTTCAACACAACTCAGGCTGTTGCATAAAAGCCATTTAAAAGCTACTGGAGAGCCTATCTGCTCACACCTCTTGAACCCCTTCCATGTCTCATGGACACTTTTAAACTCCTTTTGCTACAGATAAGTCCATAGGTAGTAACTGTTGCCAACTTGCTGCTATTAGCGCCAGTAAGCAAACATGGTTTGCATGGTGATGGAGCCCAGATGGTTTGCTTTAGTGAGAAGAACAGATACACAAAATCAGGGCCTATTTTTCAAACTCTGTGTTCTTTTAAGTTCAGCTGGTCTTACAGTGTCCCAGATGGAACAGTCTTGAGCAAGGACAAGCCAACAGTGGCTTTTGGAAATGCACCATGCACACATGCACTGACTCATAAAACCAAATGTGAGACTTCAGTACGAGGTAGCTGCTGGAAGTGATACTGAAGTTCAAGGCAGGTTTTATGTGGCAGTGCTGGAACCTGTTCAGAAGCACATTTGTTGTGTTGTTTCCCAAACAATCCAGACTAAGAGCTAGCCCAGCTGTAACAGCTGCTCTGTAAGCACGTCTGCTTGTGGTGTAGATTGAAGTGGAAGTTTTCTGCTTGGCTGCTGCTCCGTGGATGCTTGTTGGTGGCTGGACGAAGTCCTGCTTCCTGGCAGCTCACTGCAGCACCGGTGGTGGGGACCTGGGGCATGAGCACGGTGTGCATCAGAGCGTGTTGCTGACCCTCACTTCTGAACATGTGGAAATCTGCTTATATTCCATGTGAGGGTACGGCAAGGGCAGCTGTAGCAGGGAGAAGGAACCCAGTGTCTTGCCAAAATGGGACAATCTTATCACCAAGACTGAGAAAAGAGGGGGTTTGTGGAGAACCCTGGGGTAAATGTGGCTAACTTCCTTCTCATGTTGTTGCATTTTTAGGGCACAGCGATGTTGTCATGGGGCTCGTTTCAGTAAACCGTGATGATCTGTATGAAAAGCTCAGCTTCTTACAAGGCTGTAAGTAGTAAAGATAGGAAATACCTTTAAATAAGTTGTATTTTGATGTAACAACTCATGCTAGGAGGCACGAGGCATGTACACGAGTATGTGGTGCATCCAGAAAGCATCAGATGCAGAGCAGCTCAAATCCTTCCCATGTGCAGTGCCTGTTACATGGGGCATGGCTCTTTACCAGGTCTCTCTTCAGGTTAGGCTTAAACCTGTGGCAGAAAGAGCACAAGCTTTTCCTAGATTTACCTGACTTCACTCACAAAAAGGTTTATAAACCTTAGCATGTTTAGTTAATTTCATCTAATTCATGCTAATATTTGATTTTTTTTTTTAACTCACACATCAGAGGATAGTTCTAATTATTTTCTGCCTCTTAATTGTAATAAATAAACTTCTGTGTAGAACCTCTGTACAACAGAAGGAGTAAAGGTACATTGAACCTAATAAATTTCATGCACGAGTCTTCAGTGTGTTAATTTATCTCACTAATTGGCTTCCTACATATGTGAAACGAGGACAGCAGATCCTGTCACATGTCTTTACTCTTGTCTTGTTGTAACTTAAGAAATTTGGGAAATTAGGACTGTAGTTTCACTGGAAAACAACAACAACAAACCCCTCTTTTTTTCACGCGTAGTTCTGTGTTTCCACCTCCGCAGCTCTTGGAGCCATTCCATCTCCCTTTGACTGCTACCTGTGCAACAGGGGTTTGAAGACTCTGCCGCTGAGGATGAATCAGCACTTCCACAATGCTTTGGCTGTGGGTCGATTTCTTGAGTCAAATCCCCGAGTGGAGAAAGTCATTTACCCTGGTAGGTTGGCAGGACTGCGGAGCAGGCGGCGTCCTGGAGCGAGGCAGGGCTTGGGTGCTGTGTTGCTTGTGTGGCCCTCGTGTTTGATGGCTCTTGGTTGGGTGTCTCAGCAATGGGCTTTGCATTCCTTCCCATCAGAAGGATATTTTATGTAGTTCAGGGCAAACTGCTGTACTCTTTGATGTGATGTAATTGACTGACAGCAGCTCCTTCGCTTTTCAGGGTTGCCTTCTCACCCGCAGCATGAGCTGGTCAAGAAGCAGTGCTCTGGCTGTTCTGGGATGCTATCCTTTTACATTAAAGGAAATATCAAACATGCTACTGCCTTTCTGAAGAGTATAAAGGTAAATGATGGTAAATACACACTACCATAAGGTGAACTGAACCTGTCCTTCTGAGTGTGGTGACGGAAGCGAGGGTTTTTTCTTGGGGTGGGGAGAGTCTCCCTCTGTACTTTTAAAGCTCCTAATTTATTTTGGGTGTAACCGTCTCTAAATAATAGATTGTGCATAAATTAGACACTAATGAGAGGGAAGAAAAGGATACTTCAGCTCATTTTGAGGTGTCTGTTTACACAGCATGAGGTAAGGTCAGCCCAGGCACGGCTTCTAACCAAGAGCTGGCTCTTTGTAATTGCCCCCAGTATTTGAAGGTAGAGAAGTCGTGGCTGGTGTAATACTACTGTCATGTTTCAAAGCACTTGGCAGGCTGTTTTTCAAAACACTAAATGAACCTTCAGACACAAGGAATGAGTAGAAAAACTACTGCAGGCCTTACGGGAAGAATCTTAATTTCTGTCCCTGCTCCCCACCATCAAATCTACCAGCTTGAAAAGCCTGGGTGTCACATGTGAAAGTAGGTGTGTAGTGCTGGAAGAAGAATATGTAAGGACAGGTTATCACCACTTAAACCTTAATTGAAATTTTTTTGGATGTGAGTTTGGCTTTGTTGAGGCAGCCTGCTGTATCCTTCCTTGAAGCAGAAGGAATGCTCTTGGTGCCCAGGCAGGCTCTGTGCCCTAATGTTGTTTATTTTCCCTTCTGCTTCTCCTGGCCATGCTGTGTCATGCAGGGACTAATCCCAAGTTAACGTTTGCTCAGCATGGGCATATTTCATTTTTGTGTCTGCAGTTCTTCAGAGCTGTTTTAAAGTGAAGTCTATTTCAAATCTTAATATCTTTTAACTATTAGAAATATTTTTTTTCCTTTATTATAGCTAATACTACTTAAAATACAGAGTTACTGTTGAAAACCCTAGGGCAAAAATGAGAAGTACTAAAAGTGGAAATTCTTTTTCCTTTCACAGTCTCTTTCTAAGCATTCATAACCTTACACTTCTTATGTTAACTGCTGTTTATTGTTTCCCTGTAGGTGTTCACACTGGCTGAGAGCCTGGGAGGATATGAAAGCTTAGCAGAGCTTCCGTAAGTCATTCCTCATCTTAACAATCCTCAGAAAGCTCCAGAGTAACAAAAGAATTCCTGAACTATTTTTGTTGGAGTTCTGGTATACAAAGCTAAGATAGATTGTGTACAGTTGTGATCCAAGAATAGTGTTGTGTAAGACAAGAAATGATGACTTCTCCAGAAATGAATGACTTCTGTGAAAATACGAAGGTAGACTGGTGTGAGGTGGACGTGCAGACCTGTGGCTGTGCAGAAATCTTCATTGCTGCAGGCACTAGGGTCGAGGCCTGGAAGGTTCCCCCTCCCTGCCCATGCTGTGGATGTTGGCTACAGGCACCCAGGGGTTGGCTTCCACAGCTGCAGCTCTTTCCTGCTGTGGGGTTCTTCCAAAATCACCTGTTAGAAAAATCTCAACAGCAAACAGGTTGAAAGGGGAGGAAAACGTGTGTGTGGTTTAAATAGCATATGTATCTCTGTCCTGTCAAAGCTAAGCAGTCCTGCACTGCCCCTCAGAGCTCTGCAGTGAGATGTGGTGTGTGGCACCAGCTCCATTTGTTCACTTGTGGTCTCTGCATGCAAGCAAAATGGCACTGCCCACTTGCATTGAGTACACTGTCCTGAGTGGACTGTGGAGAGGGAAGAAGTATGATGCCCTTCAATGGGAGCAGAAAGGGAGCAGCCCATGGAAGCTGCCCCAGGGCAGTGCTGGGAGATGCAGCATCTGCAGAGATGGCTCCAGGTGCTCTGCCTGTGTCTGTCTTCATGGCCTGCTCTCCTGGCTCTAGCTAGACCTGCATTTTAAATAAATATCCAAACACTTTCATCGCTGCTTTGCTTTTGTTTCCTCAGAATTGCTCTGTGGTGCCACTGTCCATGGCTGGATCTTCCCACTAGCTCTTGGTTCTGTTGAACAAATTGTTCCAGAAGCACTGTGCCTTTTAGCAACGCCTTTATGCTACTGTCAGCAATACTACTGCGGATACTTTCCATGCTTTGTGTCTTAGCTGGGAGACTCAGCCACCATTTGGTATTATGAAAACAATTCCAGATTTAGAATACGTAGAATGGAGTGGGTTTGGCTACACTGCCATTCCAGCTGCTTACACAAGAGGGCACGTTCAGTACGCTGCTCTGGACCCAGCCTGACTGCGTGCCAAGCAGACTTGGTGGGGATTCTAGTAGTATGTAGGCACCACTGTCTAGGTTAAAAGGTACCAGTAGGATTCTTCTGTAATTAGATTATTTTACTGAAATCTGCTTTGCTGGTCAAAAAATATATGGAAATTTAGGATTAAAGATATGTTAAATCACTTCAGTTTCTCATTTTCGAATAACAGTGCATCTTTGAACACTTAAGCAGTCAAAATTACATAGCTAAGCAGGTAATTGCTGGGTAGTGGATGTCAGTGGCTGAACACATGGGAAAGATAGCTAGGTCCTCTGTAGCTGGGGAGAGGAAACTCTTCCACTTGGCATGGAACAGTGTGATGTGTTACCTGAGAAGCCAGAAGTGGAAGCCAGACATCAGGGGATTTCATACTGGAGGCAGTACACATAAACCTTTCTCCACACACTTAAAATAGAGCTTTTAGATACTTCTGATCAGAAAATTTAAAATGTCTGGAAAGAGGAGAGCAAGTTTTTCCACAGCTTCTGTTCCAGATAAAGTATCCACTTCTTACTCAGTGTCATTTGGAAATGCTGTACTGAAGCTCTGGGAGATGGAAACCACTGGCTTCACCACGGTTGACATAATGTGGAGTAATTGGTGGCATAATCTCTTTCAGCCTGTGGTTATCTAGCAGGTGGCATGTAAAAGGTGTGAAGTCTTCATGGAACTGTAGGGGATGCTGGCAGATGACTGATTTGCTTGATTTTTTTTTTCCCAGTAAAAATAATGTATCTTATTAAAAAATGCTGCTTTGTTGTTCTTCTTGCAGGGCCGTCATGACTCACGCTTCAGTGCCTAAAGAAGAAAGAGAAGCTCTTGGAATCACTGACACATTAATTCGCCTGTCGGTTGGTTTGGAAGATGAAGAAGATTTACTGCAAGACCTAGACCAAGCTCTGAAAGCTGCAGTAAGTTGGTTGTTAGCTTAGTGCCCTTGCTCTAAAAATAATCTCCCTAATCCTCTGCCTTTCTCACTAATCACGTGTGAACTCTTTCATCATTTATCCTGAATCTCAGCAATAAGTTAATGAAGTGATGCAGCAACCATCTCCTCATTATCCTGGCTTCACTTAACTTTTGACTTACTCAGAAGTGTCCCTTAAGGAGTGCATGTAAACCTTCGCAGCAAGGTTTGCAATCCATGTCGGTCACAGTTGGTGTGGATTCCTGATGCAAATGGGATGTCCTTGGAGCCTGAACAGTGAAGACAGCTGCTGAAGTCAGCCTGAATGGAGACTTTAGGCATCAAAGCACTTAGAGGGAGTGCTTGCTCTTCCTATATGTCGTGTGTGAGAGAGTGTGGTGGCACTGGGGGGTACAGTGTGAATGTGAGCTTTGCACCAGTTTTAGCAGATGCATTACTATGATGTACTGAGCAGACAAATGTTATTATTTTTCTCTAATTGGTGGTGTGGAATGCCAGTAACAATTAGCTTCAGAAACTCCATGTGTTTCCGTCTACATGCCAGCACAGATGAAGGAGAAAATCTAGTGCTAAAATGTATCCTATTTATGCCAAAAACCAAAAGTGGTGCCTGGGCAGTGTAGGTGCATAGCCCAATTCTCTCACATTTTTCCTTCTCATTGTAGATCCCAGACCCTAAGGCTTTGAAGTGATAACTGAAATCTGAGGCCGGAAGTTAGATGTTGAAACATCTAAAGAAGATGACGCAGAAAATCACATTGCTAATGATTTTTCTTTGCTATACCTTTGAGAACTGAAATCTGTTCAATCAAACTCTGGATTCCTGGGGAGTTCTTGCTTTGTGGCACCACGCTCGTTCTGCTCACGTCTGGTTGTACATTGCTGTGCACTATGATATGGAGCCTGTGCTGTTCTGTGTGTCCATTTCTGCTGTGCTGTAATCCTGTCTTTGGAATTGGTGGGACAGTAACTTGTGTTTAAGAGCAGCCAGGAGACACACTCAGGAATATTGTTTAGATTCCCTCCAGGGAGATGGATGTCTCTCATTTGCCTTACTAATGCTTCAGGGGTGTTAGCTCAGTAGGATTTATTTCTGCTAATGCTCTTTAGGATGCAAAATTGTTTTTTCTCCTCTTTAGTAATCCACCAGTTTAACCTAAATATTGCTGATAACATTTAGATTGTTGAAAATCCAATACCTGGTAAACAGTGGTAACTTTTTAAAGGTGATGCTCTATCTTAGAAAAAAATAATAAAATGTAGTTCTAATTGTGCTAATGATTTGGTTTCTGGAATTAGGATCATTTTGATTAAAATACACTTTGAATTTCTCTGTTACATTCTTGTTGTGATATTTGGTATACTGCTTGCACTCTGATAGAACGACCCCAATCTGCCTAAATTCCTGTGTAGGAAAATGACATCATTCATGGTTTTACTTTTGTCAAGAAACAGAAATTCTGATGTGTAACTACTCGCTACACTAACTGCAGTGCTCAGGCAAGCAAGGCTTTCCCTTGGACAGGAGAGTGACTCACAGAGGGTGGCTGTTTGCAGGTGAGGGGTGTGCTGCATGGAGATGCTGCTCTGGCTTTCAGCAGGATCCGTGCTGGGCTCGGGCCCCCAGCTTTCTCAGCCAGGCCTGGGCTGTGCTTTTCTTCTCTTTCATTTTCCTAATGGGAGCTGATAGGAAATGCTGCTTGATGACTTCTCTCTCATCAGCTCTTCAAAAGCACGAAGTTTAGATGAAGTGCATTCATTTGCATCTTAGCCTGAGAAGTGTGAGTTATGATTCATTCTCGGCTAACCTGTCTGGAAGGAGGGTGGGGTGTCACAGATTGCTTTTCATGGACCTCTGCAGGACAAACATTGCTACTCAGCTGTCAGGATATGTATAATTTTTGACCTGAAGCATAAAAGCAGATTGACATGAATCCCAAGGGAAGGACTTCAGCAAATAATTCTGTGTATATGGAACTATGGGTACAGCTTTAGAAGTATTGATCTGCTCGGGCACCTAGAAGGCAGAAGTACAGCCGTGGTGGATTGCTCACTCTTCCTTTTGCTCTGTATTGTTGTCTTTCAGCAGTCACAAAAGGAGATAAAGCACTCCACTTCTTTGTTGCTTTTCATGAGAAGGACATGAGGCTGGCTTGCACAGAAGTTGATTTTGCTTCTTAAGAAGTGATCATTGTATGGAGATGATAGGGTTTCTTCAGCTGTCTTTCATCTGTACTAAAGAAGTGGCTATAGAAGAGGTCACTGCAATGAATAGCAGTACTTTGCTCTACTTTTCCAACTCAGAATTACATTATCTGGGAAAAAATAATTAGTTTCCCAACTTCCAGTTCTGAGTCCACTGAGGTGAGGACCAAGGAAACCATCACACGTATTTCACCATGGGAACCTGCAATGGGTTTGTCTCACAGTGAACTGTTCCCCGACATTGTAAATAACACAGAACCTTGTGCAAGCCGTGAGACAGGTAAGTGAAGAGATAAATGTGATACAGGTGGGATAACATCAGCAAGTGGGGAAGAAATTGAGTCTGCTTCAAAACAGGGGCAAAATAAGCGAGGGCATCTGACAGATCCTGCAGCAGGACTCCTGCTGGGCCTCAGTGAGTGAATCGTGCTCTGCTGAGTGTTTCACACAGAGCATTCTGAAGGTAAAAGGGCAACTTTCATCCTCTGATTAGATTTTGGACACATGGCCTCAGATTACATTACACTTCAAGGGAAGTTTCTTCTTTTATGTTGGGTTCCCACACTGCACTCCTATTGAAGAAAAATTACATTTGCTCCCCAGACAATGACTGTATAGAGCTTGGCCCTAGGAATAAGGACAATTAGAGAGCATCTGGGCAGAAGAGATGAGTGCTGCATGGTGGCCTAATGGCATTAGGAATGAAGGGAATCGTATGAGGTGCTGCAGCTCCTGGGGGTCCTGTCCTTCCCTGCTGCCTGTGCTTGTGCATAATTTGGTGCTGGGGAGATGTCCACACATGGCAGAGTGGAGCCCACAGCTCCTGTGCTCCCTCCCAGCCCCAGGTTCCCTGAACTTGACCACTTTTCTGGTGTTTTTTGGCCGCTGTCACAGTTGCAGCCTTTTGATGGAGGGCTTTCTCGTTTTCCAGCCGCAGCACGGCCAAGAGCTGCAGTGCATAAGTCAGAATAGTTCTTAGAAACTCCAAGCTTTTACTTACAGGAAAGTTGCTGTAATTGAAATCTATTTGTCATAATTATGTAAACTAATATATGTAGCAAATGTCAAGTGCATACTTTCCATCTCAGTGAGCGTGGACCTGCGGGCGGTCCTGCAGCCCCACAGACCCCGTGTACACGGTGCTGTGCAGCACCCTGCGTGCTCACCACTGCTGTGGGCATTGGCTCCAGCAAGGTGAGTGCAGTCCTGTGTTAGCACAGCCTGCTCACTGCTGCAGCCCTGCCTCCGGGGAGCACTGGAATGAGTATGAGGCTGAGAAGTGCTTCACTGCTATTTTATACTCTGTCGTGTGTGGCAGCTGGCTTACAAATGCCCCTTTCATTCTGTAGAGTATTATTCATTCTGTTGAGCATATACCAAATAGTATTGTAGCAAAGATATTTTACAGATGGAAAGAGACAACTGAAATAAAGTTAGTGCTTGCCCGTGTCCTAGACTTGCAGTAGGAAACTCCAAAGGAGCAATCTCCAGCAAGAGATCCTTCCCCAGTGGTGGTCAGCCCTTAAATGGGGTCTGGGAGAGGTGGAGCCAGACTCCACCCCTTCTGGTCACACAGGTGCACTGCTTTTACCTGTGCTCCTGTGGCTGACTCAGTGCTCAGGTGCTCAATCAGTGGTTCAGGCCATGGTCCAACAGTTCCCATACACGCTCCTTTTTGTCAGCTGCCTTTAGGAAGAACACTCATTCTCCCATGTCCTGCCCTAAGATTGTGCAGCATGAGGTGGCAGCAGCTGAGCAAGCCTGCACCACAGGTGCTAGTCATTATTTTAATAGGTTGGGTCAACAGAAATGTCGGGTGAATTCCTTGTGTGTGGGGTGATAGCAAGCTGCTCTTAAAAAGCCTCAAGTTGTGCATCTGCATTACTGCCAGGAATTACTGAAGAAGCAGAAGGGGAGGGCTGGGGTTTCTCCCGGGCCATGGCTCCTCTGCTCATGCCAGCACAAAAATAATCTGTAAAACCCCACACCTCCTGGGTGGGGAGATCTGCATCTTTTTCATGGTTTAAGAAGACTACGGTTATTAACACTATACAAATGTCTATAAGTGTATTTCTAAAATCTTCACTGGATTAAAAATCTGTAATATTCCAAATTAAGATTCCAAATTAAAATTAAGATGTGTGGCTCTCTGAGAAATGGGACACCTGTGTTCCCTCTGCTAGGCTGCGAGTCCAGGCCAGAGCTGCATTCTGCTTTTAGGGAATGAGATCTCCTTTTGGTAGCAGCAATATTTACTCGTGTCCTGGCACTATATAGTGCTCAGACTGTCATCTGCAGTCAGGAGTGAATCCTGTCTGTCTATCTCAGACATGCACTGCTGTTACCTGCTTCATGTAACTGTCCACAGTCAATGCATTTAGGTTTGCACAGCCCACACCCAATAAGACAATGCGTCGCTGGCAGGAGCAAAGTCATTGCAAATTCATCTTTGGCAGAGGAGCTGGGAAGGATCCTCCTGCTCCCGTATAAGGAATAGGAACATTCCCGTTGCTCGCAGCCCCCCTGTCTGATTAAAAGCCTCATTTAACGAGCAGGTGAGGTTCACCCCACCACGCGACCTCACACAGAGTCTCTCATCACATCTGTTGTTTCTGGAAGTGCAGTTTGTGTCAGATGTTGGCAGAGTTCCCTCATGATATGTGGGCAGAGCATCTCAGCAGCCACAGCCCCATGGAACGGGAGCGGGTCGGGGCCGGAGCAGGACAGCTTCCCTCATCGCTGGCTGGGAAACTTCATAATTAATGTTTTTGATACTTGAGTGTCTGCTTGGATTTCCAAGGCTGTGTTCTCACCATGGCAGAAGTGACATTATTATTGCTCGAAGTTGGCTTTGAAAAGCTTCATACTTTTCACAAGAGGAATACTAGATTTCCAAAGAGTGAAACGAAATTCCATTTCACATGGGAGTATTTCCCAAGAGAGCGTGTCACGGGCTCTGAGAATGAAGAAAATCTTTATATTTAGATTATATTAATCATTTCTCTCTTCTCCTCTTTTGAGCTTCCATGAGGACACATGAACGTAAAAGGAATTCTTCCACTTGGATCCATGGAGAAGAGCAGAAACAGCCCTGCTGCAGGCACGAGTGCTGCTGTCTGTTCCCAGGCTCCGTGTCAGGATTTGTGTGCTTACTTCTGGTGAGAGATTTCAGCCAGGGAGCAGCGAGTTCACAGCTCGTTTCAGCAATGTGTCAAGATGGGAAATGGGAAACTTAGATGTAAAATGTAGAAGACTTGAGATACGAAAACAAACATTTGCCTGAAGTGAGAACTATCTTAGGAAGTCAAATGGGGATACTTCTGCTTGTAGGCAGAATAGAAAAGAGGGTGGTCGCAGATGGAAGCAAGTTAGAGAATAAGCTAAGGACACACAAAAACAACCAAATATCCCAAATCTTAAAAGATTCCCGAGATTCCCACTGTTTTTCTCACTGACCTTCACTTCGCTGCCTTTCTGATGGGGGCTGCTCTGCTCAGACCCGCCGTGTCACCCTGCAGGGGCAGGTTTGGATGCAGCTGAAGCCTTCTGCAGGTTCAGCTTGTCCCACCTCCCACTACTGCCATTCAGTAACAGCTGCACAGTGATCAGTGTGAAGGTGTTGTGCCCAGCCCGGCCCCGCAGCCGCCTCTGTCCGCTTCCTCCTGCAGACACCCCACGCAACTGTGTCACCGATGTCTCACATGCTGCAACCCCACATGAAAAATGAAGCTGAAGAGCTTTGTGACTAAGGCCGTTAAATCCCTTTTATTCTTTCATCCCTGAAATGCACATTGTGTTATTATTAAATGTCTGTTCTAAGCTGTTGAGCTTCCCTTGTGCCAAACACAAAGCAGCTTCATCTTTCTCTCCGCATCAGAAGGTGCCACGCTTGCTCTGTGGGTGTTCCCTCTGCTTATTGCTTCTGCTTTGCACCCTGGGCTCTCCTGTTTGCTTCCACAGTCAGGGGGAGGAACTGATTCACCCCTCTCCCTTTGAGAACCACCTTCCCCAAAGAAATCCATTATTGTTTAAAAGGACACATAGGGTGAATTGGCACCCTGAAACCCGCAGGCAGAGCTGCCTCCTTTGTTCCTCTCTCCTTTTTGTCCAGAAGTGTCTGCACCCGGAGAACTCTGCTGATGTCCTCCTTCATATGTTGATGTCAGCTGATGGTGCTGCCTTTTCCAAGGGCTTGTTTCGAAATAGATTCAGTTCCTAATGTCAAATCCTGTGTGAGGGCTTCCGCACCAAAAGCAATTCACTCAAGCTTCTGGTGAAGTGGTGCCTTTGCAAGCAACAGACACAGCTCCCATGAGCAGTCTGCTCCCTTCATCCAGCTCCACTCCCTCCATCATCCAGCTCTGTTCCCTCCATGCAGCCTGGATTTCTGTGCCCACCCCTCACTGCAGCAGGAAGGCTGCAGACTTTGGTGTGTGCTGGTGTTTTTGGCCAGGTTTGGGGGCATGGGGAGCCCACCCCATGTCAGGCACTGCTGTCCTGTTCCATGTGTCCCCATCCCTGTGTGTCCCACGCTGCTCTCAGCAGGTGACCCATCATTTTCAGAAGGGAAAAGTCACTCCTAATCCCTAACCACAAAATAACTTTTTTTTCCTAGTGTTAATGAAAACCATACTGAAGTCTATGTTCATCTTTCTTTTTTATCTCAGTGCAAACTTCTTGCCAGCTGGATCATTGGGCCCAATATAATCCATGAAAAATCCCTTGGGGCTCAAACAAACGAATGCTTCCATTTGCAGCAAAGGATGCATGCAATTTACTCCATGTTAAATCCATCCTTCGAGGCAAAATAAAACCAAAGCTATCACAAGACTTTGAGCAGAGGTGGGCTCGGTGAGCAGCTCCCATGCAGTGCTCACAGCAGGAAGGTGTGTGCCCACCCGTGGCAGTGGCACAGCCCGGTCCCCATGCTATTTGTGCAGCCGTGCATCTGCTTCTTGTAAACAGAGTGTCACCCTCGCTGTCGGGAACAGTGCCATCTGCTCCATTATTTTCCAAAGGGTGTTGTTCTCATCCATGTATGGATGTGTTTGTGCTGGGAACCTGATAATGAAATATGGGGATGTAGAGGGGATGACAGGTGAGGATTTTCATCAGTTGTCGGCATTGCTGCGAGCAGGCGGTCTATTTCACCCCCAGAGAGAAGCAGCTTGCAGCAGTCCCATTCATGACGGGGCCGGGGTGCTCCATCAAGGCTGAGAAGCAGGGAATGAGGCAGCAGCTCTAGGATGGGGTGGATGGGCAGCTGGGAGGGCCCTGGGCAGCTGGCAGCTCCTTGGGACTGTGCCAGCCCTGCTCAGTTTTCAGAGAATTCGCCGCATGTTCTGTTGGGTTTTGTTCTGAGAACATCATTTATAGCGCCAAGTTGCAGTAGAAGAGAAGTGGCTGCTGAAAGATGACTTGATTCCTGACATTACAGAGGCACCACTAGGAGCTGTAGGGCTGCCATGAGTACCTTTTGGGCCATGAGGAACCCTAGGGCTGCCTTGGGGAGCTGTAGGACCACCGTTAGGAGCTGCAGGGCCATGGGGGTGCGAGGTATATTTTGTCCAATCTCACTGCCACATTAAAACTCAGAAGTGCTATTTCCACTTCTTGGATTTCCTTTGCACCAAATCCCAGTTCATGTTTTCTTTAAAAGGTTGTGCAAGGATTAATAAAGAAACCCACGAGTCGGTTTGCAAATTTTGCTGTCAGCCCTTAACGATCTGCTAAAAATAATGGGGATGATTCATCTTCAGATCTATTGAACCAGGAGCTGTTTGTTCTGGGCAGCTGTCCTTGGTCTGCACCACACGAGATGAGCAGACCAAGGGAGGCCCCACTGATAATCCTCTATGTCAGGGCAATGAAAGGGCTCCTCGAGGTTGGGTGGGCTCTCTGTGGCCCGGGGACATCTCTGATGCATCAGGAGCGGACGCCCTGTCCTCATAATGTCATTTGTAGCAATTAAACAGATGTATTTAAACTAAGTATTTAAACAGGAAGACTTTGACCGTGAAGAACCATGAAGAGCTGCCTCACCCCTCAAGCCCCATGTCTTCATCACAGCTGCGTGCTATTGGAAGCTTCCCTGCCATGTTGGAGCTGGCTGCTTTGCACACACACACACACACACACGCACACACACCTGTGCACATGTGCAAGCTGGAGAATTTCTTTGCCAAACAAGAGCACAAACATCTGCATTAGTATCTGATGGCAGTGATGTGCAAAGGCCTGAGGCTGCGACCAGAGCTGCACAGTGGCCTGAACGGGCACTTAACAGTTTGCAAGCATACATGAGGCTGAAATTTGTTTGCAGATTACTTTGCAGCCGCTGACTGAAAATAAATAGACTTTCTGAAATGTGCAGCAGTTTGTGGACGTCTCCTTAATGTGGAAAAGGTCTGTTTCCTCGAGTAACCAATTTGCTGTTTGTAATTGGAGCGTGTCTGCTCATGTGGGGCTGCGGCATTTCCAGGCGAGGGCAGGAGCCTGCAGCACCAGCGGGGGAACGCAGGGTGAGAGCTGTTTTCTGTGTGTCTTCTGACAAGCAGCAAGTTTCTAATACAAAAGCTAACTGCATAAAAGGCTCTGGGAAAGTGCAGTGTGTTTTTGCACGCGTGTCTGACCCGCTGAGCAGGGGGCTCTCCTGGTGCTCCTTCAATGAATGGAGGCAGGCGTGAAGCGTGCAAACACAGCCCATCCGTCTGAGGCTGTGTTTATTTAAAGCGTGCTTTTTATCACTGAGCCGAGGAAGGATAAGGTGTCTGTGTTTGACTGTGCAAGAGAAATATTTATGCAGCTGCACAACTTCCCCAGGTCGCTGTGCCGGCTGCCAGGGGGTTCTCTGCAGGATGTGCCCTCCTTCCCAGAGCCCAACGGTGCCTGGGAGGGGGGGAAGGACTTCGTGACATGGAGGGAGGGGAAGCAGAGCTGCCCTTCTTCTGCCAAGAAGCCGAGATTTGGTAACAAATAACAGCTATTTTAGGAGTGTGGTAGGAAATCGTTAACTGAGAGTGTTCCCAAAAGTTTGCACCGCAAATAGGGTTTATCCCTTGGACAGCTGCTGCAGTAAGGAGCGCAGCTCTACCCAGCAATCAGGGCTGCACCTCTGTCCAAACCCAACGTGCTCACTGGGACAGTGACACTTAGGAATCTTGGATGTATTTTATTTACTCTGCTGTGTACCATGACTCTCGCAGCTCTCTTTGCTGTCCGCTAGCACTGACAGAACAAACCCCACACTTCCTGACTTGTTGATTCTCCAGCTCCCAGGGCTGCCCCCAGCCTCCCTGCTGGAGTTGAGGGGTTTCAGGACTCCTCTTTGGGGTTTGCACAGCAATCCACCCTGCTTGCTTTTCCTGCTGTGTCTGATGCTCGGCCGTGGGACTGGAGACAGCTGCTGGCACCTGGGAGCAGGCCGTGGGAAGGAAGATGTGCTGCACAAAGGTGATTGCTTGCTGAAATTTCTTTCTCCTCTACGGCTTTAAAGCACTAATGAAATAAGACTGCATGGAAATTCATTGCCCAGGGACTGGGGAGTTCAGGAACAATTTTGTTGTTAACCATACCCATTTGCCACCAACTGAAAATTGCATCATTTCCAAATGAGTATTTAATGCCCAGGAAATGAATTGCAAGCAGATGCAGCCGTGCAGCGTTTCTGCATCCCAGATGTGGGGTCTTCCCCTGCGCTAACAGGCAGAGCCAGTGCTGCTGGCCCTGCTGGGTTTGGGCACCCTTGGGCATGCTGAAGGAACCTTGTGCTTCCCAAGGAGGGAAGGGCACCCCAAAGTGAACTTTGTACAGTGGCAGGGTCACATTTACATGAGTTGCACCATCCCATTGCATCCCACTGCATCCTGTCCCATCCCATTCCATTCCATTCCACTGTATCCCACTTCATGGCATCCCATCCCATTCCACTCCATCTCATCCTGTCCCATCCTGTCCCACCACACCAGGTTGTAGAAACGAATGTTTTGTTCCTGAAAGCAAGATTCCTGTGTGTGTTCAGCTGTGTGCAAGTGATGTGGTCACCACGGACTCAACCTCAGTTTGAGCTGGAAGAGACCTTTCAGATCACTCAGTCCCAGTGCCCCTGGTTTTTTTTGTTTTTTTTTTTCCTGTTGTTTTCCAAGAAAACCCACCCAAATACCTGGGCAGACAGGTCTTGTGGCTCACGGAGCATTTCCAATGCCCACAGATAGGAGCAGAGGTGCCAGTACAACAAATTGGGTTCTCCAGGCCCCTTGTTGCAAATATTTGATATGGATTCCTGAACTGGAAGAAAATGCCATTCCTTCTTTCCAGACATCATGATGGAAGGCAAGAAGTTCATTCCCAGCACAACTTGCAGAAAATATATTAAATATTGGCAGTAATTAGGTTAGCCTGGGTCAGTACATTATTGATATTAATTTGATTAGATTGAATTGAAGAGGAAGCGATGTTTAACTTAATGCCTGTAATAAATGAGGAAGAAGGTAGTGGTGGAGCTTTCCTCCTCCACTAACAATAAACAGATCAGAAAACAATGTTAAGCTCCGCCAGTCCCTCGCCCACGGGCTGTGAGGTAGAGCTGCCACCAAGCAGGGTGACCCCTGCTCACAGATGCTCACCGTCCTGGTGCAGCACATCCAGCCTACGATGGCTGGCACACAGGAGACACAGCCAGCAGCCATGTACTCACATCCATCAGCCTCACTGTGCCAGGCTGGCTGTGACATGATGTACTCAGCAGCTCAGCAACAGGGGAGCAGCAGAGCATCCAGCACGGAGCTGGAGTCTAGAAGGCATGGCAGAGAGAGAGGTGATGGCCACTCGTTGTGCCGAGGGAGGGTCAGGATGGATGTTAGGAGAAATCTCTTCTCCAAAGAGAGCTCAGCTCTGCACTGCTCCCAGGGCTGGGTGTCACCGTCCATGGGGGTATTCAGAGCTGTGGGGTTGTGGCACTGAGGGACGTGGGCAGAGGGATTTGGGGATGGGGATTTCAGAGAGCCTTTCCAACCTGAATGGTTCTGTGATGATTCCATGATAGTCTGTGGTTGTTGGCTGCAGCTGTGTAAAATTGGAGAGCAAAGGCACGTCGACTTCTCCTTCCATCCTGCTCACAGTGACTGATCTATTTGTATGGTTTTACAGAGGAATTCCGACTGCAGGATGTGAGCAGGAGCAAGCCCTGTCCTACAGCCAGCGTCCTACAGCTGCTGTCCAACAGCCAGTGTCCTATAGTTGGTGTCCTACAGTCAGTGTCCTGCCACCTCCTGCAGCCTGGTCCTGACCTGCTCACACGACTCTAAATTGACTTCTTACACAGAAAGGAGAAGGATGGAACAGGCAGAACAGAGAGAGGAATTGTTGACATGTACGAGATAAATACAGTGAGCCTCAGATGGGCTGGATGCTTACTGTATTTAATGGCTATCCATATCATCCCAGAGACATTTATCATGGCTCTTGTATTTATTGCCCCCCTGGTTGTCCTCACACATTGAGTTCAGATGTCTTCGTTAAATTTGGTGCACCATGTACACCAAAACCAGGGGAGAGCACTGACGAATGCTCCACTTTTGCTGTGGCTTTGAGAGCGCAGCAGCTCCTCTAACATGCCTTTATAGCACACAGAACTCAGGCTGAGGGGCAGATCAGAGAGCTGGGTGTTTGGCCACCAGCCTGCCCCGGGTCTGCTGGCACACACGTGTGCTCGTGGGGCTGCGCTGGCACTGTGCTGGGGCCCTGTGAGCCGTGGGCACTCAGGGAGCTGCACACGAGGGCAGTGCTCGGGAGCAGGATGGGACAGCAGTGCTGAGGGGCACTGATGAGTTTGATTGTATTTTGTGCAGTGCTTTCCCTTTCCTGTGTTGCATTCCTGACCACCACCTCCCTCTAACAGAAAGCCATTCCTTTTTTGTTACGGAGTCCTGTTAATTTGCTGTTTCCTCCCGTGACTCCAACAGAAGGGTGCTGCTGCAAAGCCACTACAATCTGCAGCCACGGAGAGCCCACAGCCCACCTCCAGTGACCAGCGCCTTGGGAGGAACGTCTCCATGAAGTCAGAGCAGAAATGTACTTTGTGCTTTAAAATGTTTACTTTATCAGTCCCGAGCGGCTGTTGGCTCCTCTTCAGCCGGAGCCGTGGAGCAGCCTGGCTCGGCCCCGTGGCAGCTCCCCAAGTCAGCCCCTCAGCTCCAGCAGGATGCAGCAGCCCTGGGCAGCGTGGCTCTGTGGCTGCACCATGCAGGGCTGTTTGTCTTCTTCTCTGCTCTTCGGGTTGTTTTTTTTTTGTTTGTTTCAGTGCAGGGCATCTGGACTCGGCTGTTAGAGAGGTAATGCAATAACCCTCGCTCGTGCTGCGGTTCTGCAGGCAGGGTGTGAGCTGCCAGCTGTGGGAAGCAGGCGGGTGTGAGCCCTGCAGCTTGCAGTTCAGGGCCACGCATGCCATGTCAGTGTGATAACCGTGTCGGGGCCACGTGCTGGTGCCAAATGGAGCACAAACCGCACGGCTGCTCAGGGCCCGTGGGCTGTGTTTTCGGGAAAGCAGGGCACGTGGCCACGGCAGAGCCCGCTCTGTGATAGGAAACTTTTGGTAAAGACTTTGCTCTAGGTGGTCTGGAGAGAGCCCAGAAAAACTGGAGCTGTCTGTGCTCCGTCACAGTCATCCTCTGGTTGCTTCTGAGCCAGGCACCGGTCGGCAGGCATGACTTGCTTTAGGGAGCACATACAGGGGTGGATATCTGACATGCAACTGAAGCAGGGAAACTGAGCTTGTGGAAGAAGAGGGTAAAAGCTGCTCATCAGCGTGATGTGGGTGAGCACTGTGCTGAGAGCTGCTGACCCTGGCACATAAAGAGTTCGGCCTCAGCGTGGGTGAGGATGTGGGATAAGGAGTGTTGGTCCAACAGGCAGCAGTGGAAGGCTGGAACCTTACACCGGATTTGGCACTCGATAAGAGAGAAGCTAACTTCTTATGGTTTTAGTCAAGGTGCTGTTTAGCAAAATGAGTGCCTGTGAACAGCCCAATAGCACGCAGCAGTATGGCATGCCTCTTCCTCCCCTGCCCCATGGGAAGCACTGTGTCTGTGCCTCAGAGCCAGGCTCCAGCTCTGTGCTTGTGCTCAGTGCTCACTTGAGCACTTCTCAAGTGCCTGAGGACGTCTTCCCAAACACCACTCTGTGCAGTGGAGTTGTTGCGAGGTGAGTTGGTTTCTCCAGCTTTAAGCACTGACCACTCCAGGGCTGGGCTCTGTCTGGTTGCCCCATGGGTCTGAAATGGGCATCTCGAGCAGACCCTCAGCTCTCAGCCCCCCGGATCCTCCTCTGACAGTACTTACAGACTGCCTCTGGGGACTTGGACTGGAAGGGGAACTGCTGATTTGTTTACAATATAAGAAATGTTCATAACATTCATCCTCTCATAAAAGTCAGAGTTGTTTTGAAAATTTTCTGGTGTGAGCAACAGATGCATCAAGTGTCCCATCAACAGATTCCACCATTCTTCCTTTCCAAAATACTTGTGCACATGAAAAATTCCTCATCCAAACTGGGTAGGTGCTTTTTCCTTTGTCATATTGGTGCTTTGTGAAGAGCTGCAAGGCCGTGTGGGTGCTGCTGCGGGTGGGCATGGGCTCTGTGTGTACCTGGGGAGCAGCTGTGCAGGAGCTGAGGTGCAGGCAGTGTTCACGTTGTGCCTCATGCCCATTCCCACACGTTTCCTTGCATGAATTCTTTTTCCTCAGCAGCCTATCTTAAAAGCTTTGTAAAACCATATTGATTCACATTAAGCATCAAATGCATATTGGCAACGGCGGCACGCCGCGCTGGCAAACGGATAGGAATCAATACTGCTGGGTAAAGATGGATGCACTCATGTACAAAATGCCCTTAAACACATGCAAGTGATCTTCCAGCTATTTTCAATCTCTGTGATTTGATACTGAAGGCAAAATCACAGCAAAGCAGCAGAACTTGCTTGGCCTGATCTGCCCCATGTCCGCCCTCCCGCCGCTGTGCAATGCTTGGGCAGGGGTTGATTTTGCCTTTGCAGACCTTCAGGTCACTTACAGCCAGGTGCAGGAGGCTGTGGGCAGCCCTCATCTCTGCCTCATAATTTTGCAGCCCGACGGTTCACAAATTAGACTGCTACCAGGACGCAAACACATTAGGAGGAATCTGTCACGCTTCTGTTAGCATGGAAAACAGTGTCGGGAGACAGTGAGCACCAAAATCGATATTTATTCCATGCGTGGTTGATTTTTAAACACTTTCACTACAATTCTATTAACGAGGAAGTGACTTTGATCCCACGGTGAGCACCGCACCGCGGCCTTCCTCCCACATGTGCTGCAGGCATTCAGGAGCACAGATCCTCACCCAAAGTTCTTGTTAAGGTTTACAGGGAGAAAGTGCATGCAAGAGGAGCATTAACAGCTTGTCTTAAACTGCTGCAGCTCCTCCTGCAAGCTGCAAACCGGAGTCGTGGGGCAAATGGGGAGCTCAGGGGCTGGGGGGCAGCCCCACACAGCTGGGCACGGCCTGCAGTGTCACGGCACGCAGAAGCTGCAGTGCTTGTGCAAACCTTGCCCTTGCTTTGATCGTTGAAGGGGAACGCTATTCTCCCTCAATGCCTCTCCCTCAAACAGTGCCCAACCAACACAGCAGAGTGCAAAACTGCCTGGAGCCGCGGGGCCCTGCACTGCAGAGCGTGACCGAGTGTTTGCAGCTCCACGTGGTGCTTGGCAGCCGTGCTGGGGAGGCTGGGGCTGCTGAAATACGAGGGTCTGCTCCCATTGTGCAGCCTGACGTGTCGCCTCTCCAAGTTTATGGTTGTTCTCAACTTGTCTCGATAGGAACAACATTTTGCTCAGATTTACTGTGTGTTTAAATGAGTGCTCGTGCTAACAGGGGTTGGAAACACACACTGCAGAGGGCATGGGATGTGGTTTCAGCAGAACATACCCTGGGCTCAGCTGCAGGCGTCTGTGTGAGGCTTCAGCAGGACGAGCTGATGCACCTCACCTGGCTGCCACCCACAGGCACACAAATGCTGCCCCAGGGCCTGAGGATGTGAGTCAGTGCCTGCTGTGTAGGTGTGCTCCTGCTGCGCTCACTGAGGTCAGGACCTGTGGTGCTGCTTGCCTCTCACTTCCCAGCTTATGTTGGGAGGGTTGGCATAGCTCATGTGGTGCATTTGTAGATTTCTCTAAGCCCCGGTTAGCCCAAATTGTGCTGACCTCTGCCTGCTGGGAGAGCAGGGAGCAAGAGGGGCTGCAGTGAGCAAGCAGTAAAATTGGTGCGTTCAAAGAAAATGGGATCTGCACTCTGGGCTGACAGCACTAAATGAGCTGAACAGAACTCAGAGGGTTTGTGTATCGCTTCTGGTGAGTAAACATACCCCTTTTCTCAATGGTGAACACTGATTCTGAGCTCCTCTCTGTCCTCCCACTGTTGTAACAAGTGTCTGACTTCAGTGTCAATGCAGTATGGAGCTGGTTTGCACAAGAGTGTTTCCGAAACGCTGGAGTGAGTTTGGAGCAGCAGCTACTGGGGTGCACTGTGTCACTGCTGGGTCTTGCTGTGTCTGTGCAGAGCCAGTGCTGCTCAGCAGGGCAGCTTGATTTCCTCCTCCACTCCAGATAAGCAGAGACTTGTCTTGGGAATGGGGAATCAGAAAGCTAAGAAGTGTGGGAATTTCTGACTTGGTTGTTCCATGTGCTACAATGCTGGGACTGGAGCTCCCTGAGCAGCTCTGGGCTGGCTGCTGGTCCCTGGGGGAAGACTGACCTGTGGGATGTTTGCTCTCAGTTGCCCTGCCTGTGCCATGGTGTTTTCAGGTCCCCCGCTTTCCAGCTGCTCCTCTGAGCCCGTTCTCCAGGGCTGTCTCACCCCAGCAGCGTGCGTGGGGTGATGAAGCACAACCCAGGGAAACGCTGTGGGCAGAGGCAGTGGGTGGGGGAATACCTGGAGCTCTGCTCCTTGTCTGTGAGCTGGGCAACTGGAGCAGTGTTTGCAGAGCTAAGCAAACAAGCTGGAGGGACAAACACGGCAGCAATCCCTTTGCTTTCCTCTTCAGCTGGCCGTGGTGTCTGAGCTGCCAGCACTGGGGCACCTGTGGCTGTGTGGGTCACCATAAAGTCCGTGAAGGTCCTGAGCATATCAAGAGCTCAGTGATGTGCTCGGGCCACAGGACAGCCACGTCTCCTGACTTTCTGGAAGTGAAGACTGTCATATATTGTATATCTTGGCAGGATACTTGAGAGAACATAACCTGGCTTCTTACCAGTGTAAAAAAAAAAACCAAAAAAAACCTTGGGATTTTATTTTTTTTTAAACAGATTTCTCCACTGCTTTCCATCACCAGTACTGTACACAGACCTTGTTGCACCAAATACTGTGCTGCTGTTTCATAACTTGATGAAAACAATCTACTAGTGCTTAAAAAAAGAGGTTGAACCTCTGCAGAACACAGCTCTGGAGTATCTTTCAAACAATTCCCATGTCAACTGAGTCCTCACTTCCCCTCCTCTGTCCTGGATCTTGTAAAATTAGAAGCAATGATCTTCCAGCCTGGACACAGAGGCGTGTTGACTCCTCTTGTCCAAATAAACTCTAAAGAAGATCTTATGTTACTGAGCTGAAGTTAGATCATTTGCAAAAGGATGGAGGTCTTTCTGTGGGACTCTATTGGAGTTCAGAGCTAATGTGGCTGTTCACCTGATGGTTTTTCACTCCTCTATGCAAGGGGAGGACAGATGTGTGCCAGCTTGCTGTTTCCACGTGGCTGGGTGATCTGGAATGGCAGCCTTACATTTCCAAGTCTGCAGTTTGCTGTCCCTGAGGACTGCTCTGGGCTGCAGTGCGTGTGCTGCACAGCAATCACCTTCTGCTGCACATGGAGTCAGAGCCACAGCTGCGTGGCTGCCTTGGAGGAGGTGAGATGGAGACGGCAATGGAGCTGCACCTCGTGTTTGAGTTTTATTTGTTTGCTTGTTTCATTCTCCATTTGACTTTCTGCCCATCCTCTGCGTGATCCAGATTCCAGTTAAGCTCATCTGGTGTACAGCTTTGACCAGAAACTGAGGAAAACACAAATGTGCCCATCGGAGGGTGCAAGGTCTAGGGCCAACCTAATCTTAGCCAGACACTGATGTCTATGCTGCTAGGTCTGAGCTCACTGTCCAGGAGAAGCATGCTGCTCTGGGTGTGTGTGCGCTGGCGAGCTGTGCATCAGCCTCCAAACCCACATCCTGCCCCTGTCCCTCCAGCTCTGTGTCTCTGAGGGGCTCTCTGGTTCCTGGCCCTGCTTTTTGGGCTGCTAGGAGTGGTCTTTTGCCTACTTTTCTTTTTCTCTTGATTTAAAAACAACACAGAAGTCACTTGAATTTCACGTCCACCTCAAATTCAAATCCCGAGCCTTTTTTTCATGTCTGTTTATTAACTTCAAGCTGATGCTGCAGGCTATGGGAAGCTCTGAACCAGAGGGTACATCTGCTTTAGTACCCTTCGCAGCAGCAGTATCTTAACCCAAGCACCAACATGGGGATTTCGGGGGTGTGGATGCTACTAAATAGTTCCAACTCCTTTCCTCCAGGATGAGGGCAGCCCTGGGATGAGGCAGCATGTACAGCCCTGCAACCTGACCCCAGTTTGGGTGAAAAGAGCAAGGTAAGTTGTTGTAAAAAGCAAAGGGTGTCATACAGGGAAAAGATGGGAGAGAAACTAGAAGATGTTTTCTGAACGGAAAATTTTGAGCTGCTCTCCTGTAATTAGTATTTATGAACTATGGGGAGAGCACTTGTTTGCTTGTGGATCGGTGGTGTTTGGTGTCATAGCAACCCAGTAACTGCCAAATAATCGATACCACTGTGTGCAACAGTAGATATGTGGGCACTGTGCTTCTGCTGGAGCTATCTTCTAAGGTTTAAGTGCTTTGGTGCAAAGGGAGAAATAAAACTGCACAAAACCCCATATGCCTAATCACTGTGACAACTTGCCGTGGGGCAGCAGCATGCCCTGGGGTGTGCTGGGCCCAGTGCTGCCAGGTGGGGGGATGGGTTGTCCTCAAGCCCCTCATGGCAGTCCTACAGCACCTCGTAGGGTGCAGAGGGGCAGTGCTGAGCTCAGTGGGGTGCCCCAAGCTGCTGAGATCAGGGAGCACTGGGACACCGCTCTCAGCCGTAGGGTTTAACTTTCCAGAACTGCAGGCATGAAAGGAGTGGGAAAACACGAGTGGCCTGAAGTGCAATCAAGCAGGTATTTAGCAGTAGCAATATTTGGATTCCTTGTTTTCCATGTGCGCTACTCATTAACTTCAGGAGACTCATTTGGAAGCTTTACGAGCAAGCAGTGAAGTCCTGCAGCTTCTCTCAGTTCTGTGTCTCACCCAGGACACCACCTTGCTGCCGTTGTTGGGTGAGGCAGTACCAGGATGTTTTTCATTATCCCTGAGCTGCATTTTTTAGTGGTGGAGCATCCCCTGCCTTGGTGGATGGATGTTGTGCACTGTCAGCACACGGTGTGGGCTCAGCCCTGCGCCTGAGTCTCAGTGTTCCTTAAAAAGGCACGGTAATCCCGAGGAGACATTCCTCCATTCCTCATGCCTCTGGAGCCCTCCATCCCATCAATCATCTCGGTGCTTATTTCTGGACCCTTTCATGTTTGTCCCATTGGAATACCACGTTAGCATCCCAGGTCAGCATGTTCCTTGGTCCTCTGTACAAGCAACATAAATTTTCAGTGTTTCCTGCATGTATCTCTAGCATATGGAAATAACTAAGTGCCACATTAGCTGTCTCTTCAGAAATGCTCACTGCAGCATGTGGTGATACCCAGTTCCTCCCCGCAGGGATCTCAGCCTCTCCAGTGCCCTGTGCTGGGACCACCGCTGCTGAGCACATGGCTGCTGGGCCCCCACCAGCAGTCCCCAGCTCAGGGTGTGCTGGGCAATGCCATTGCTGTGTGTCTTCAGCACTGATTCAATGTCTGCCTCCAAATCAGGGTTTTCTCATCACTGCAAGCCTGTGTTGTACTCTCCTCCCCCAACACCTCAATGGAAAATTCAGCCAAAATCTGCACGGTGCGTGCTGCAGGCTGAGCTGGAGCTGGGGGCTTTGGTCTGCCCCAGTCAGCTCCTTCCAACAACACTGGTGTTATTCTTAAGAAATACTTCATTTTATGTGACTCGTTTAAGACACACAATCTCATTCCAGTTATTACATGATGCCATGCCAGGTCATTTTTCATCATCCTGCTCTCCAAACCGAGCACTGCTTTCACTGTATTCCTCTGTTCGTTCTTCAAAGGCTGATGGGCCAGGCTCGCTCCCCTATTTATATCTTGGTGGTTCAGTTTTAAAAAGCAAACCCAGCCTCCATCCCACGGGCAGCGTGCCCCTGCTCCATCGGCAAGTGCTGTGCGGATGTGCTCATGAAGGGCCGCTGGCTGTCGGCCATCTCCTTACAAGTGCTGCTGCCCTTTGCAGTCGTGTTCTGCTTGCACCAGGAGCATCGCTCACCCAGGATGAAGAAAGCAGAGTTATGAAGCACTGCTGGAGCCGAGCAGCCGTGCTGCCCCGTGCTGTCTCAGAGCCATCCCTGGGGCTGCAGGAGGGAAAGGTGGCATTCGCTCGCACGTTTCACAGCAGCACAGCTGCCAGCCCTCCTGGTGCACACTGCTGCTTTCTGTAGCAGCACCGTGCTGCTGTGCATCCCTTGCTGTTTCTGCCCTTGCTGGTTTCTTAGTCAAAGCCGTAACAAATGGCTGAAGGAAGGAGCGAGATTTGCTTTCATCTTCTGAGATAATTTTGGTGCTTCCAGGAGGGATTCAGCTGCTGTGAATGTCTGAAGTGCAGCGTTGGCCCAGATCACTGCACGTGCTGCGACGTGAGGTGTGTACTGAGTGTGCTCATAACAACAGCAAGACAGAAGGAATCTGGAAGTCAGTCCATTCTTGCTCTATCTGGTATTTAGACTTTATACATACAGAAGGACGTCAATTTAATGCTAGGTTTGAAAATGAAAATTCAAAGATAATATATTTTTTAATCTTTCCTTGGTGCTTTCAGAAGAGCTTTAATTTCAGTGCTTGCTGTTGTTCCACATCCCTCTGGGCTCACACGGCCCCCGGCAGCTGGAGGGTGTGAGGGCTGCAGCAGCTGCCATCCCCATACCAGTGCTCAGAGGCAGCTTGCAGCGTGGCCCTTCTACACACAGCTCTGTGCGTTTGCAGGGGAGGGTTTGTTTCTGGAAGGTGAGCAGCAGAGATATTTCCATGGAGATAACAAATTCTTTGTCCGAAGCTTCCCAGAAAAGGAATAAATCATTGCTGTTGTGCTGAATTTACAGTGCTGTCGGGCTTCCAAGATGTACCCTCTGCAGCTGGTCCTGTCCTGTGCCGTGACAGCAGGGCTGCAGCCCCTAATGGAGGAAGAAGGGGCTTGAGAGGACCACGTGTTCTATGGCATACTGTTGTAGGGGTAGAAAATCAGGCAGAAAACTGGGAAGAAGTCATTTCTCCTGCCTGAAACGACTAGGATCAGGAAGGCCATAGGAACATCTCTGTCTGTGGAGACCTTAGGAGCAAGTGAGGAAATGAAGGTGGAAGATGCTGCCTGTTGGCATATGGTGCAGCTGTCCCATCAGACAGACACCTGGGTCTTCTCCAGGGGTCCCATCTGGTGAGAGCAGCTCAGGAGGAACAGCTGATGAGGAAGAAATGGGTAATCACAGTGAACTCTGACAACAAACAGTGCCTGGGCTGGGAGAATGGCTGTCCATTTCCATTTAGTGCAGCTGGGCCTGGCCACACAGATTTTATTATATGCTCTGCAGCAGCTCTCCAGACATTTTGGAAGCTCTTCCCCTGTTTGTGCTTCCATCATTGCTTTATTTTCCCCTGGTTTCTAGGAAGGAGGGCCCTTCATATTGGGAAAAAATTTATAATTGAGTCACACCTGCTGCTTTATAGCTGCTGGGGCACCTCAGCTCAGCTGCACTTCTGCATGGCACGGGGCTGCACTTGCCCTGTGTGCCCACCACTGCCTGGCTGAGCTCTCTGCCCCAGGCACAGGAGGGGGGAGATATGGTGGGGACATGATGGGGATGCAGTAGGGACAGACATTATGCTGCTGGGCATGGCTCATCTCGCCTGTCCCTTTGCTCCCAAAGCCCTGTGCCACCACTCGCAGAGGAGCAGGGCGCTGCTGATCCCTCCCACAGATCTCATGCGGGCGGTAATTAATAATCGCCCTTCTCATTACACAATGGTGTTTGGTAGAGCTTGCCAGGCTCCATTGTGAAATGTTTTCAGCGTTTCAGCAGAGATCCCTCTGAGGAGCATTGCCAAAGTAACATTGTGTTCCAAAGGGAAAAGATTGCTGACAAACAAACGAAATGAAAAGCGATCCCCACCAGTGGCCAGGAGACATCAATGGAAACTGCACAGAGGTTGTTCTTCCGACTGTGGTCTGTCTGCCCTTCCCGACCTTACGGACACATCCAGACCTCCTGTGCCACCCATACCACCCATCCGAGCTGCACAAACAGCTTGTAGGGTGTCCGAAAGTGCCCAGCACCACCAATAAGGTGCCCAACTCAGTTAGGAGCGCACAGTGGGCAGACCCTATGTGAGTGGGTCCCACGGCCAGCTGCTGCCCACTGCAGCCCTCCTGTTCAGGCAGACAGCCCTCATTTCCTGGGACATCGCTCAGCCCGGGGATTTCAGGAAAAAGGAGGACAACAGGACAGCCCGGGGTGTCTGGGTGCTGTGCCAGCAGACAGCGGCTGGCTTCCAGGGGCTGTGCAAGCACCCTGAGGCTGCTGGGGCTGGAGGGCTTTGGGCTGTGACGTGTCCCAGACACACCAGTGACTGTCCCTGGGCTGCCGGGCCTGGGGCTGTGTGCAGACATAAAAGCCTCACATTGTGCTGGGGGAGGTTTGGGGTGGATATTAGGAAACATTTATCCTCTGAAAGAGTGCTCAGCACCGGCTCAGGCTGCCTAAGGGGTGGGGGGTCACCATCCCTGGGAGTGTTCCAGAGATGTGGCACTGAGGGACGTGGTCAGTGGGCACAGTGGAGTGGGATGGAGTGGGCTTGGGGATCGTAGAGGGCTTTTCCAGACTCAGTGTCTCAGTGGTTCTGTGATTCTGGCTGCACAGAGCAGAGCTGCAGGAGGAGCTTGTGTCTTGAAGGGCTCATCAGCTGCCATTAAAAAACACCAAGGCCTTGTGATGGCCGTGGGTCGCTTCCCCTGAGCTCTGTGGGCACCGGGCGGTCACAGCCACGTGCATGTTTTGCTTGCAAGTAATGTCCACATCAAACCAATCGATAGCTGCAAATGGGTCCAGAAAAATATCAGCTGAATTATTAACTTTTGCATTGTTACTGTAATCAAGCTAATTTATTGACATTGCCGCAATGTTAATTCATTTCCAGGACATTAGACAATGCCGCTGGGTCAACGCATACACAGGAAGGGGGAGCAGGGCCAGAACTGCCCGTGGTGACTTTGCAGCTGGGTTTGACAAATACGAGAGAAGAAAAGGAGAGAAGAGGTTGTGCCCTGCCACTGTCCTGGACTGTGCTGTGGGTTTTGCTGTCCCCAGACAGATGTGTGCCCAGCTACCCTACAAGTGATACCTTGCAGCCCTGTGGCAGACACCCTGCAGCTCACAGCCAGCAATTAGGCACCAGGGGCAGCATTTAGGCCATTTCCTTGAGCAATTAAACGTTGGCTTGGGATCTACAGCTTGGGTTTGAACTCTTCAGATGCTGGGTGCAGATTCTGGGTGCGGATTTGGCAGCAGCTGTGCCCATTGCTGGTGGCAGGAGGACACCGTCAAGGGCTGAGGCACTGGAATATATTGGTGTTGTCACACACCAAACGTGTGCTTTAATTGTCCATATCAGTAAGAGATAGGGCAGGACTGGGCATTTATTCAAAAAGAAAGATAATCGATAGCACTCAGTTTATTAAACTTCCTTAAGGTGACCGCGATGTTATCTTCATTAAATTTCTGAGCAGTGGAATGGCTGCTTTTGAATTAGAAATACATATTGCTGCAGAGTGAGACCTCTGGGTGGGTGGGGGACCTGGTGGCTGTCCCCAGGATGGAACCAGGTGCCCCTTGGCCTGGGGGATGAGAGATGCAGGAGAGTTAAGCTGACTGGAGATAATTTGAGTTTGGGTTGATCTTTTTCATTAACAGTTGAGAACTTTGAAGAATCCATGAAGGAAATGTATCCTTGCCCTGCAGTCCCTGCCCAGCCAGCCCTATGCTGCCCTTCCCATCCTGCCGGGTCCCATTGCTCCCAGCAGTGCTCCCAGCACAGTGCTCATTGGGGGTGGTTTTCAGAGACCCAGGGCAGTGTGATGGTTTAAGGATGTATTTCTGCTGCAAGCACACAGCACATCAGCTGTACTCAGACACTGCCAGGCTTCAGCCTTGAG
This sequence comes from Odontophorus gujanensis, assembly GCA_013399175.1. Classification (NCBI taxonomy): domain Eukaryota; kingdom Metazoa; phylum Chordata; class Aves; order Galliformes; family Odontophoridae; genus Odontophorus; species Odontophorus gujanensis. Next base: position 64,078 of record VXAB01004675.1, on the reverse strand, counting down.
CCACTGAGGCTCAGTGAGGCTCCCTCCAGACAGCTGCATCTCATCGCCTCGCTGGTATTGAAGCATACAAGGTGCCAGGAGTTCAGAGGCTCCTTGTGATGCAAAGAGCTTAAATTTCAATAGTTCAAGATTTAGACTGGCATCTGAGCTAAGTGATACAGCTCTGCATGGAAACAGAGCCTGGAGAACTGGGCCTGGAGCAGGGCAGTGGGATGGGGCAGAGCAGGCAGTGACCTTCTCCTCACTTGTCAGGATGGGAAAAAAGATGCCCAAAAGGGGACAAAGGGTTCCTGGGTGAATTGGTCTCCGTTCTTTAAAGCTTCTTCACATCCAGAGCCAATGAATTGCAAACACATCAGGCAAAGTTCCAGCTGGCTTCAACCTGGCAGAATATAAATTGCAAAACTGCTGGGAATTGGTGCTTCACACTGTGAAGTCCCTCTGAGTTGGGGTGTGTATTTCCTCCCATCCACGGGGCCGTGAGCCTTTATAACGCAGGATTTATGTGTGCGTGCAGTGAGTGTGGCTCCACTCTGAGCAAACAGCGGCGTGCAGCAGGACGGGCAAGGGCTGCAGGATGGCTGTGTTTAGAGACAGTCATAATAACCAGGGCTCCTATCCTCCGCTGCGATTTATTACCAAAACACAGCGGCCCCAAGTATAAATACATCGCCTTTAATAAAATGCTTTTGTACATATCTAACATATCTATACTCAAAGTGGCCCTTTTATCTTCTGCAGTGGAACAAAGTGAGGGCTGAGTCCCTGTGCATCCCTGTGAGCACCACTGGGGCCAGTGCCTGGGTGAGCTGCCATGCTGCATGGGGCCACGCACCATGCCGGGGCTCAGAGCTCACCCCGCAGTGCACGCCGGGCACCAGCACCTTCCAGCAGAAGCAAAAAGCACCGTGTAGGCAGTGTGAGCAGCCTGCAGTGGGCCCAGCACCACGAGCAGGTTTAGATGGATGCTGTGTTGGGTGGACCTGGACTCCTGTGGGCGCCCTTCTGCCGGCAGAGGCTCCGGTTGTGCCGGTGAAATGCAGCCGGGAGAGAAATGTGGTGAGGAATAAAAGCAGTGCCTGTTAATTTCTAACCACAGCTCTCAATGAGGCGGCAGCAGGTTGGGAATGCATGAGAAGCGTTACAAGAGCGGGCCACCTCCCAGCACCAGTCCCTGCAACTACACAAACGTTGTCCTCATCGAGGCAACTGCATCCCACAGGGATACTGCTGTAAATACCTTTCTGGTGCTGGAGTTCTTGCTGACATTCTAAGGAAGGGATCTGAAGAATCCGAAGGGCCCAAGCCTGGGGAATGAGAGCATTCTGGGTCCCTCACACTGCTCTCTTCCAACCCAGCCATGCTGGGATTCTGCCATCCCATGGTTCCAAACCAGTCCCAGGGCTGATGAGGTGTGGGCTGGGTAGCTCGGGGCTGCGGGCAGCTGAGGAATGGCAGTGGAGGTCGTGGGGGTGGGTCTGAGGCTACGCTCACACAGGCATATCCAAAATTTCAGGCTTTTATTGCACAGGTACTGTCTGCCAGCTGACATCGTCTTCGCTGGTCCCCAAAGTACTCTGAGTGTTTATTCTAAATTAATGTTATCTTATCTAAAAACATTGCTCATCCGAGTGAATGAAGAAACAGAATTGGCATTTTGGAGAAGCAGCATCACAGAATGGTTGGGCTGCAAGGACCCAACAGCTCCAGCTGCCCAGGGCCCACCCATGGCTCTCTGGGTGCCCAGGACTGCCCCATGGCTCTCTCTGGGCTCCAGAAGGAACAAGGCTCAGGACCAGGTATTCTACTGCACTTTTATTCTGACAGATACAGCGCACATCAAGTTGGCACACCAACAAGCTTGTTTTTAAGGCAGGTGATCTCAAAATAGTTTTCCCATCCAACGGCTTCCATGAAATCTGACAGAAGTACAACATATTGAAATCGGCACTGGGAGTGCTTCCATAGAGGAAGTTAAATACATCACACAGAAAGGCATCTTTAAGGAAATGCTACAACAATACACCTTCCCACTCAAACAGGCAATGGGAAAGAAAACCTTCAATTTCTGCTCAAGCTTTTTGAATCCATCTCTGAAAGTGCATTCCCCCACCCCGCAGCAGTGTGTCCAGCATGGCTGGCAAATGGGGCTCCCACTCCTCGGCTGCTAACAAAGAAAGCAGCTGTTCTCCTCCATTTTCTGATATTTAAAGTAGCTTCTTCGTGTTACATCACACAGGTACTGAGAGAATGGCCCTAATCCACACCCAGGGTGTTCATCTCCACTAAGGAAAGGCACAGAGCAACAGAGCTATTCTAAGGGGAAGGTGAAACTGTCCATCATTCACTTAAGAACAAAAAATCCATATGCATTTAAACACTTACCACTGTAAAAGGAACAAAACTGCATTTTCCTGTTGCAGCTGCAAAGGGGCTGATAGTGGAGGCTCTGAGTCACCTTTCTGCTGACCATGTGTGGCCCCAGTGGGCCCACACTGCGGCCCTGCTGCTCACCAGTGCTTTGGCCCCATTCCTGAGGTCATCCTGACACTGTGCAAGGCACTGGGCTCATTATGCATACAGACTGAACAACAGCGATACTCTGGACAGGAGAACAGGCTGCTATGTCACAACATAGCCCCTAAAATAAGTGTGACTGCTGCAAGGCACCTCCCCAGAGCCACAGGGCAGCTGCTGCTTCCAGCTGTGCCCCATGCTCCCAGCTGCGAGGAGCACGTGGGCACCTGCCAGCACTGGGCAGCACTGAGCATCCTCCTGTGCCCACGGCAGTGCTGCACACCATTCACACAAAAGCACACTTCTGTAGATGGTGGTTGTGCCCTCAGATGAAATATTTTTGCCTGATGTGGAGATAGCAGCTAGACAACACAGCAGCGGAACAGGAAAAGTGGTTTCTCTTTTGAGTAGTTATTTTTATAAGCAAAGAGAGTGAAGCAAAAATCAAGGCTCTAGATCAGAGATTCCCAGTAGATGCAGAATTACGCTTGCCTTTAAGGCCCCTGAATTCAGTGTTACATGGCACACAGCACACAGTGGACAACTACCTGATATACTGTAATTGCAGGTAATTCTGCCTACCAGGCCATTAACAGGAGACATTATGGACTATCAGCTACAAAAAAGGCAAAGAAGATGGGAAAAAATGTAGTCCTTGTGAAAGCAAGCCTCGTATGTTCTAACAAATGGGTGAGGACTCGGTTTTCAAAGGAAACCTCAACAATAGCTGCAGGAGAGATTTGATGAATGCATGTCCTTCTACCCATCTTTTCCAGTCTGCTTTATTTCAGAAGTTCCCAGAGCTGCCATATCCTTAAAATTTGTCTTTATGGAAGAAAGAGAGACAGAAAGAATGGAGAGAGTGGCCCTCCTGTACCCCTCTGGTTGCTCTGTAGGGCATTTCAATAATGAAGAAGCTCTGAGAGGCATTCCCACTGCTTCAGGGTCGTTTGATGTTCATTTTGTTCCTGGATGTGCACATTTCCAAACAAAATCTCCCATACAAAAGCCGTCTTTTTGCCCTTGTAAACCTTAGCCACTAATCTACAGGAAGAAGAACGTTCACTGTTCTCTTACAACCCGTTTATCACTCCCTCCATCTGTGCAGAGTAGTTTTATAGCCTGCTCTGCTATCAGCAACTCGCTTGATGTGTGTGTGTTTCAATGGCTGCTGTAAAAAAAGAAAGCAAAGCAGCAGAGCTTTGTGAGAGATGCTGCCTGCCCACACCGTGCTCTGCTCTGCACTGAGCTGACCCAGCAGTCCCACAGAACAAGCACCTGCCAGGGCAGTGCGTGTCACCAGGCTCAGGCTTCCTCCACTGCTCAAAACGGAGCGCTCTGCCATCGCTGCTACAGCTCAACCTTCCACTCGAAGCCACGCAAATCCAGATCATAACTCCTGGGTTTATCTTCATGTATTGTCTGTCATTTTCTCCCCCTGTCCATCCAGAAAAATGAGGACAAAAGGCTCTCTGAAGCAGCTAATCTAAACATTAAGGTTGTACGTAGGACTGGGTCTCTTCCATAAAGAATCTGCTGAACCTGTTCCTAGTGCCCCCTGATAGGAGAATCACTTTTTCCGACCCTACAGCGAGAGCCAAAAGCCCCCACCGAGCTCCACTTAGGCACACGACAAGCCACGAACTGCAGCTCCACGAGGAGTCACGGTAACAAAAGAATTTAGCAACAAAACCAATTCCTTCTCCTAGGTTTGGGAATTTTTGGCACATGGGATGAATACTTGTCCGGCGCTCAGCCCTGCTGCTTTCCGCAGTTCACGCGGATGCCACCACGCCTCATTCACAGTAAGATGGAGAGCCACTCGTGGGCCAAAGCAGTCTCTGTGCAACGGATCCACGCTCCATCACGCCGCTGTCCGTCGGATTTCGTCTGACAGCGTGATGGACCTCTCCTTCCACTCGTTGTTGGAGCACTTGGAGACGGCGCTGGCTGCCTGGCAGAACTTCTGCAGCAGGATCTTCCGGAGCAGCAGATAAACCCACGGGTCCAGGATCTGGTTTAGGGAGGCCAAGCGCACTGCTGTCAGGAAGAAATTGCAGTCTCTGTAGAGTTCTGAGCTCTGGGTTTCTACAGAGAACCCCTTGCAGTATTCGAAAGACGTGCGGCTGAAGATCATCTTCAGCATCGTTACCTAAGGAAAGTTGGAAGGGAAGAATGGCACAGTTAAATGACCATTTCTGCATCACTATATGCAAAAACCCCTAGAGACAAAATCCTGACAGGGAGCATGGCAGAGAGGGGGGGCCGGCCTCTGCTCCCAGGGAACAGCGATAGGATGAGAGGTGACGGCCTCACACTGTGCCAGGGCAGGGGCAGGCTGGGGGCTGCGGGACATCTCTGCTCCAGAGAGCGCTCAGCACTGCACTGCTCCCAGGGGTGGGGGTGTCCCAGAGCTGTGGGGATGTGGCACTGGGGGATGTGGGCAGTGGGGATGGGGAGTGAGTTGGGGTGGGCTTGGGGAGCTCGGAGGACTTTCCCAACCAAAACGCTTCCATGGTTCTATGATTCTTTAAGGGATTTCTGCCTCCCTTGTTCAGCTCAAACCATGAGCACAGAATGGCACAAACCCTGGGCAGGCAGCTGAGTCCGTGTGTATAAGGATCAAGGCAGACACACTGCTATGCTCCTGCAGCCAGGCAAACAGCTACAGGTCTCGTGCCAACGCGAGGAAGCACGCGCTGCTTCCCTGCCCCAGGTCCGGTCCTGGGCTGCGAAGGGAAATTGCTGACCTTGCAACACTGCCTTGAAGGGACTCATTTTCTTATTGCCATATTATCACAATTACAAGGAGCATCTGAATCCTGCCTGGATTCTTTCCTGTGCAACTGCTGTAGGGAACTGCTTTAGGTTGGCCGTCGCTGCACATAGCCCGATCCCTCCCCCTGGATCCCTGCCCTTCAGATATCAGTGCCAATCAGATTCCTCTCAGCCCTCCCTTCTCCAGGTGAACAGCTCTGTGGCCCCCCGCCTGTCCCCATCAGCCCCCCATCTCTGCACCAGGTACTGTGATGCTCACATACCAGCGTATAACTGGGAGTAATGTGAACCATGCTTTGAAAGCTGTCGGACATGTTTAATTTTCCATGGTGGTTGGTTGGTATGCCTCCAGTTTTCCCGTGACCTTTCTCTATCAACTGCAGCTGTTTAAAATACATTACTTCAGAGACGTTTCGCTTCTCTGCAGATAAGCTACGTCACACTGTGTGCTCCAGGAGCCTATAAGCATGGGGATCCAAACCTGTTCTGAGCGGCCCCAGGGCTGCAGCTCGCTGCCAAATGACGCGTGTCAGCCGCGTGACGGGCAAGGTGCCGTGCTCCTGCACCTGGCTGTGTGTGCAGCACGGCTCCTGATGCTCCAACGTGCAGTGGTGGAGGGGAAACCAGAGCTGGGGAGAGCCCAGGGACAGCGCTCTGGGTCTGGTCCCCGTACCATGGCAGCAGAGAGGCACCTAACACTAGGGATGGGTGCTCAGAGGACCTGTGTGCATGACTTTTCCTGGACAGGTCATTTTTTACATGCAATGACCGTGGCTGTGGGCAAGGCGTGGGAGGGCGTACAGAGTCACAGACTTGGAGGAGTTGGAAGGGCCATCTGGAGATCTCCCAGTTCAAACCCTAAAGCAGTGCCCCACAGCCGCTGCACAGGAAAGCATTCATGTGGGTTTTGAGTGTCTCCAGAGAAGGACGCTCCCCCACCTCTCTGGGCTCTGTGCCAGGGCTCTGCCAACCCCAAAATCGAGACGTTTTTCCCCTCGTTGGCATGGAACTTCCACATGGCAGTCCAGACAGCAGGGCAGCTCCGACGGCAAAGTAGAATTGTTTTTGTTTCTTTAAATAGAAGCGGCTGAGGATTCCATCTGCTACATTCAACTCACTCAAAAATGAAAAGTAACCGCAGGCAGAGGTTGTGAAAATACGGGGTACAGAACCCAAACGCCCCCAATGGCACACGGTGCCCACGCAGCCCTGGCTCTGCACTCCACCTTCCCCAGCTGAGTGAGAGCCTGGTGGGACCCTGCCCACCCAGCAACCCCTCCTCGTGTGCCCGCTGCGCCCCTGCTCCAGCCACTGGGAACCGAGCCGTGCTCATCACTCCCAGCACTGCTCCATCAGCTCTTCTGGGTCATCCTCTGGGAACCCTGGATAGGGTTTGCAGACCTTGCTCCTTCACTAATGAATCCATGGAGCTACACAAATATTAGACTAATAAAATACGTTTCTCAAGCAGGCGACTGCTGCTTATTTTGGTCTTCGTTACATAATGGAACAGTTGTTGGAGCATCGGTTGCCTTACTGGAAATTTTTTCTGATATCCTCAGGGACTGTTTATCATGGCCTGTACTGGTCTCCTAAATCAATTAAGAGAGAGACTGCAAAACCAAGCGGCACAACGTCAGGTGGAGCAAAGTCAGAAGAACTGCACCATCTATGCCAACAAACCTCGGGCTCAGAATGCCAGGAGTAATATAACTGATAAGGTAATCAATTAGTTAGATAACCATCTATCGTTACCATCAGGAGCACTAACCCTGCTGCTGTGGCACTCGCAGCCAGCTAACGGATGCTCTGTGAGCTCTGGCTGCAGCTCACATGAGAATGTTGGGGTACGTGTGTGGGGTCCCAGAGGGCACTGTGCTGCAGCTCATGGCCCCATGATGCACGTGGACACTCCGTGGGATGGAACTGTGCAGATTTTGGATTGCAGACCAGTAGAGATTCTCAGCTGTGGATAAGTTGCTGGTGCAGCACTGAGCAGGGACGGACTCGGGGCATCCCATGTGCCCAAAGCCCATCCATGCAGCCATGCTCAGGGGGCATTTCCTAAAATCTGTGTGGTCACGCTGCTGCTATCTGCAGTCAAAGATGGACATCAAATTGCTGCTGCGCTCAGAGGTACGTATTTTTAGGCCATGCAAAGGCTGAGTAGCTGCTCTGGAATGTGGGGCAAGAATTGGACGTGAAATTCCTGGTCCCAAACTGCAAATCTTCTCATGAGAGAGCTTCCAAAAATCCAAACGTGCTTTCCGTGCATCATGAAGACTGGAAGATTTATCTGTTTACACTGCTTCTCCTCTCCCATTAGCCCTAATCTGCCGCTCAAATAACCCTCTCCCACAAAGCAAAGAGAGCTGCAGCGGGAATACGGGAATCTCCAGATGAAATAAAGAGCAGCTGTGGTGGGCGAACCACGGCAGAGCCAGGATATGACTTTTCCTGATAGCATCTGATGATGCTTACAGCCGTGTACCACCTTATCTTGAACTCAGAACTGTAATTTCGGATCAGCGAAGCACAAAGCAGAACCGTGCTCCCTCCACCCTCAGCTCCAGTAGCTCGTGTCTGTGAAACTGGGCTGAAATCCCCTGCGGTCCACTCGGGCACCTATGGGGAAGGCTGAGGCTTTTAAGGAGCAAGTTTGCAGGAGAACAGTGAGGCAGGGAGTCACACACCTTCAGTAAGCACGTGGCCTCACTTTTACCACCCAGCTGTGCTCTTACATAGGACAATTAGAGTGCAGCAAAACCCAGCGTCCTGGCTGCAGGACGGCTGCAGGAGCTCTCAGGCCTTCCCTGCTGCGTGGGCAACTGCAGAGCCCCACATGGGGGGCGTGGACGTGGACAGCCCCCAGCACTGGGGAAGCAGAGCGCTGAAGGATGCAGTGCTGCTCCGCACAGGACAAGTACCTCAGCAGAGCCATTGCTACCTCTCTTCTCCCAGTAAAGGTGCTTTCTGTAACTGTTTTGCCCATTTAAAAGGAAAGGCAGCAGAATAGCTGAGCATTTCAGCTTGAATAGCCTTGGGAGCACCATGGGAGCGAGCAAGTTTGCAGCCTGGAGCTGCTAAAGCATTGCTATGAGAATTAGAGTCTGGGTGCAGCTGTGCTTGTGAGCAAACAAGGAATGACGTCTCTGTCACCCCAGGCGTGTCCCGGGCTGCTGCTGCTTTACTTCAGTGCTTATGTGCAGCAGTTGAGCACCAAAACAAGTACCAGAGCAGAGCACACTGGAAGCCACCTATGCTAAAGCAGTGCCTTATGGAAGTGGAGCACTTTGCAGGTTCTCCGTGCTGAAGTTGAAGTCTGACTGCACACCAGAAGAGCCAGTGCCTGTACTACAAGCACAGGTCCTCTTTTCCTCTAAACATGGTGCAAACCACGAACATGGAGGGCAGCAGAGCCCTGGTACAGAGCTCAGAGAGGTGCTGGAGCAATCCAATTCCCTGTGTACCTGCCATAGGGAACTGCTTATAGGGGCTGTGCTGGGGGAGCTTCCAGCCCCTACGTTTCTGTGCTTCAGCTCTGAGCCTGCCCTGTGACTGCTGAGGCTGCAGCAATACTGCGTGAGCCAAACCACTACAGGGAGTCTTTGCAATGTCATCAGTTTGCTGAGCAACCATGTCCTGAAGGAAGACAGCAGGTGTCCCCTGCTCAGGCACATTTGCTCCGTGCTGCAGGGCTGGAAGCAGCCCGCATGCAGCAGCTCAGCTGGAAGCAGGAGGGGACAGGGCAGCACCTGCATCCAGAGGGGAAGAATAAGAGAACAAGGACTGAGAGGGAAACACATTTCCTGCCTTTAATAACTCTTTTCTTTCTTTCTTTCTTTCTTTCTTTTTTTTTTTGGTCCTTCTAATTATGGATTAGCACCCAGCAGATAGCTGCTGTCTAATGACAGAGATCCTGCTGGGGCCGCAGCACGGCGGTGAGCGTTTGCAGATTTGACCCCTTGGCTTCCAGGAGGAGGATACTTTGTGCTCGAGTTCTCGCTAAACTTACAGTGTGGATCACATTTTACTTTCACCAGAGGCCATTAATCATCTCCAGAAAGTTCACTTGAAGCCTCTGAGCTCCTTCTGGGGGCAGTGTTGTTTTGGAGGTTTGACGGAATTTTATAAGGATAATATGCGTAAATTAAGTTCATTTGTTTTCTTTTTTTTTTACCTCAGCTAGCTCTGCCGGCCATTCCACCGGACCTCAAACTCTCTGTGCACAGAAGGGAGAAAAATCCTCCCTGTGCTGTACAGCACCTACCACGTAAGCAAGTTTCACCCCTCTCCTGCTGAACGATTCCAAACTGTACAAACTGTCCCCAAACCACACTGTCCTCTGATGGCAGAATTAGGAGTTCTGGATCGTGGACGTGCCCTCATCCCATACAGAAGAAGCAGACGTGGACGCAGCCCCTCCTCCTCCTCCAGCATGAGGAGGGCTCTGCCCCAGTGTGACAAAGAGTGGCACGAGCGAGGGGGAATGAGACTGGGGCTCTTAAAGAGAGAAAAACGAGTGAAAAAGCCCTGAATGCTGCGCTAAGCAAGGCAGGGAGAGCGACCTGCTGCAAAGCAGAGGGCACTTGTGAAGTCACACACTGTACCTTTCCTCACAGAGCACGGAGATACTTTTTGCTATAAAGTGAGAGCAAACAAAAAGTACAGAAGCACATCTTCCCATCAGCACGGAGCCCCATCCCACAGGGATAGAGGGACTTCTGCACAGTCCCCATGGAGCAGGGAGGTTCTGCTCCCCCTGTCCCTGCACCTTCAGCCCCTCTACAAACTTACAGGGCAGCATGGGGCACTGCTCCACCTCCCTGCAGACCCCTCCATCTCCTGCCCGTTGCTTATGGCACTCCTGACCTCAGTGCCACTTCCCAGCGCCGTCTCCTCACATTCCTCCCTTTCCTTACAACCCCCCCCATTTCCCTCATCGTCCCTCCTTTCCACCGCAGATTTTGCCCTTCCTTTTCCAAACGCTCCACACTTGGCTGCACTCCATGACCGCTGCTCCCTGCCCCCTCCATCCCCACCCGTACTCATCTCCCGCACGGCCGTGGCGTCCCCGAGGAGGGCACCTACCAGCAGCGGTGACCAGCACGCCGACAGGACGCACATGATCCCCAGCAGCTGGATCAGCGTCTCGGTGGCGATCCGTCCCCACTGCTTGCTGGAGCGCGAGGCGGCGGCCTTGCTCCGGCAGCGGGACACCAAGGCCTCGATGGTGGCCAGGTTGCATGCCACCGTCACCAGCAGCGAGAAGAGCCCCAGCCCCGCGAAGGCGGAGGCGAAGAGCAGGCTGCCGGGCCGCTGTCCTTCGGTGCTGATGAAGCACCACGTGCCGGGCCACTGTAGGGCGTAGCGGCCCAGCCCGGCCAGGGGCAGCAGGGCGAAGGCGGGCACGGCCAGCCAGATGCCCAGCAGCACGGCCTTGGTGACGCGGGTCTTCATGTGGCTGGCGTAGCAGTGCGGTGCGCGGATGGCCAAGGTCCGCTCCGCCGCCATAGCGCTGGCGATGAAGAGCGGGCAGAGGCCGAAGACGGTCATGCTGAAGCCGAAGAAGGCGCAGAGGCGGCCCGAGGGGTCGACGTTGGTCCAGGCGCGGTCGGACAGGTACACGGCGATGACGATGGGGCTGGTGAGCAGCTGCCCGGTCAGGTCGGTGAGCGCCAGCGAGCCGATGCACAGCAGGAAGGAGCGCTTGCGCCGGTTCTCCTTGGCGCGGTAGCTGCGGGACACCAGCAGCATGGCCAGCGCGTTGCCCACGATGCCCGTGATCATCATGGTCAGCGGGAACGCCACCGACACGGCGCCGCAGCCCTCCGCCGGCCGCCCCGTGCCGTTGCCCCGCGGCCGCATGGGCTCGGTGCCGTTGGGGCCGGGCTGGCACAGCGGGCGGCGGCTCATGGCAGCACCGCGCCCCGAGGAGCGCCGCTCCGCCGCTATTGAGGCTCCGCCGCTCCGGGGCGGGGCGGGCACCGCCCACGGGGAGGGGACCGAGCGGGGCCGTACCGGGCAGAGCTCCGCGCCGCGATGCGCCGACGGCTGCGGGTCCCGCACGCTCAAACCCCGCGCGCTCCGGGATGAAAAGCGCCGGGTACCCGCGCTAAGAACGCAGCGCTTCTTCCCGACGTGTCCGACGGCACCGCGCGGAGCGGGGTAAGAACAGCTTCACCAAACCATGCGGCACCGCGTTACGAGGAGCCGTGAAGGCAGCGCACACACGCACACGCAGCCCGGCTGCAGCAGGCACGGGTGGGCGCTGCTCAGCCCCCGCAGTGCTGTGCCTTCGCGTTTCACCACGCAGCAACGCAATTAGTTCGGACACTGCGTCCTCCCCTCCCACATCAGGGGACACACGCGGTGGAAATTATGCCGAAGATGGAAAAAAAGAGCACTTAAAACACGGCGCAGCTCAAATGTAAGGTTTCTTTCGCGGTACTTAAGGCAAAGTTGAGGGTACAGAGGGCGGGGACACGCGGTGCCCGCAGCGCAGGACGGCTGCAGGGAGCGCGGGCGGTTCACACACAAAGCACGCACCACGCAGTGGACTCACAGCTTTTATTTACACTCGTCTACAGCATCATTTTGCCTTACATTTTATCTAAGCCAAATGAAACCGTAATTTTCTGCTGTCTGTAGGCCACCACTCGCTAAATGTAAAGACTTCCATCTGGTTAAGTACAGCAACAATTGCAATACAGAGCACAAGGAGGGGAAAAAAAAAGAAACAAAGGTAACAACATAGCGCCGACTAGATCTGCTCTTTACACTTTAGCAGCTGAACTTGGAAGTCGTCAGAGGCACAGTTACGAGACTAACCTGCTCTTGTGTCACCTACACACACTTAGCACGGAAATCAGATGGAAAGGAAGCATTAAAGAAGAAGTGGCAGGTCATTTTTTTTTCCCCCTGCAAAAAGATGACCGAAATGTTCCTGCACAGAAAGCACTCTGCTCGTCTAACAGCCCCACACGAGTGTCCCTGAGGGGAAAGCAGGGCAGTTTCTCATTTTGCTCCGTTTGTTTTGGTGTCATTCGTCTTAAAAATCAGCTGTGCACTACGGGCCTGAAATTGTACAGTGGACATAACTGCAGAGATAACACTGTCTGTCTGCTTAAAAAGAACTCCCCTTGACATACTTACCTTGCGATGGCACTGCAGACACTTAAATCTTTCTTAACCAAACGGAGCTCAAGAGAGGCCAAGTTTCAATGTGATATTACTAGCGAAATAAACTCTGTGAAGCATTTTAAGCCATAAATGATACATTTAGGGGGACAAAAAAAAAAAAGGATGAACACATTTCAGGTACTAGAACTTTCTACAGTTTATTTTGTTTTTTTAAACATAAATAAAATTCAGATACCTGGAAAATTTGTCTGCCGAAAATGAATTTTACAGACGGCCTGCAGGAACGTCACTCGATCCCAAGAAGCTAGTTCCATCATGCCTCCACCTCACCAGCAGCTCCTGAGCCATCCTTTCATAAGAAAGGACTGCAAAGCCCAGGATCCGTGCATGTGAAAATACCACACCCAGTTCTGACTGCAGGGACCAGCAGCTCTGGGACCGGAGCACAGGGAGGGCAGTGCCCCACAGCTCACATGTCCTCATGTGGAAGGAACAAAGCCCAGTCTGCTCCCTACAGAGCTGTCTGACAGACGTGGTGTGTAGCAGCATCTCTGCACCGAGCAGTTAGAGAAGGGGTAACCACCTACGTGTCTACATCAGCACAGGAAACTAAACAACAGAACCCAAGAACTCACTACTTCGATCCAACGAGGAACAACAGCCCTACAGCTACACTAACCTCTGTGGTCCCATGAGAGCTGCATGAAGCAAGCTTGGGAGATGCAGAAAGCTCACGGGCTCCTCTGACATTCCCACATCCTTTCTGTGTAATTGCCACATGAAGAGCGGAGTGGTGGATGAATGTACCCAACCCACCACTGCTCAGACATAGAAAAGCTAGAAATCGAGTAACTGAGTCTTTAATAATTAAAAAAAAACAAAACAAAACCCTTACTCAAAGAAAAACAACAGCAAAAAAAACCTTCACGCCTCCTCTGAGGAGTTTATGGCTTAAAATGCTATCTCACTTTTGTTTTTATCAATGAACAAAGCTGCAGTTTTCCAGGAAGCAAGGACAGACATGCACCTCTACGAGCAGATTTAGCACTTCTGACCGAGTAAGACACCAACTTCTTAAAAAATGTCTCATGCACTGACTGGAAATCTTTTTTTTTCCCTAAATGTGAGCTTTAAGACATTATTTCTTTTTAGAACTCGTACGGGAACCAGAATGGGAAGATCCGGATGACGATCTGCGGCGTCTGTAAGATACAAAGGGAGAAAGCATGCAAAGAAATAAGTTGAAATTAATTTTAGCATCCACTTTAGGTAGTCTGCATCCTATAATAGCTGGAAGCCAAGTATATCTGATAGGGGCCTCATGAAAATATAAAAATAACTTCAGAGCGCTTTAAGATAACGAATGTGAATTTAATACTAAAAATCCACATTAGGTTTAATACTGGAAGTAGAATGTAACTTCTAAAAGCAGTATTTGCTTATGAAAATAAATTAATGATGCACACGTTAACAGTTTCACACACTGCCAGAACGGTGAGCCAGATGCTGCTATGGAGCATGCTCCCAGCAGGAGGAAGCTTCATTGAAGGAGGGAAAAAAGCCAAACAAAAACCAACAAAACAAACAAAGAGGTTTTAACAGGAATAGAATGGGGGAAGTGAGAGAACTACTTTTAATATCAGAATTCAATTGCTTCCTACTCAATCTCTGTCCTTCGAGGAGAAAAAAAAAAATAAAAAGAATCACACATTTAAATACACCCATTGTTATTCTACATAAACCCAAACCTTTCGGGTGACCGTGATCTCGATCGTCTTTTTTTGCGATCACCAGATGAAGAAGATCTAGAACGACTTCGCTTCTTGCTTCTCTCGGGGGACGATGACGAACGAGAGCTTGAGTAAGATCTTTTCCTTGGGGTTGAAGACCCCCTGTAGGACCTGGAGCTGGATCTTTATCGATTAAGAAATAAATCAGATTTAATCCCGGTATAATACAGAAAGAAGCAAGAAAGAACAAAACGAGACAGTTCTTGTCAACGCTCGCTACCCTACTCAATATGGGAGTTATCAAAGAAGACTGTGGATCCTTTCATACTTACTCTTGAGTTAACTGCCAGTAAAGACTGCTGCAGTAGCTCTCTCTATACATTTTGCTCAGCTGTGTTTCCAGATATGCCGACCACCAGTGGTTTGGAAACCTCTCTCCAGCCTTCACCAGTACTATGTATTTGGACAAAGGAGCAGTGGGACACCAGCACAGGAGGTCCTCTGTATGTGGACCCCCCCCAGTGGTTAAATTCACATAGCAGAAGGGCTCAAAAATCACAGCTGTAGCACTGCTTTAACAATGTTTCGCTTTGTATTAAGGGATATTTTACATTGAAACTTCACTGGTAACATATTCTTCATCTCACTAGGACAGGGAAATCGCCCAGAGGGGATATTCACAAACGTCAAACTGAACTTAGGTAGATTGTAAGACCTTCCCACACCAAAATAATCATGTCTTAGAATATCAGTCATTGTGGCATTTCTTAAGAAAAAAAGCTGATCTAGCTTCACTTACGAGCACTTAAAAAAATCACCTTACCTAAAAAAAAATAAAAAATCAAATAAATGCACTTCTGATAAGTGTATTAGCACTCAGGAGTCCTAAACCATCAGTCCAGAATTATGTGACGGCACCTAACAAGACTTTTTCTCAGTAAGCTGGATTTTCAAAGAAAAACCACAGCACACATTGCTGGTTCAAATATTCTCAGGGGTCTCACTGTTAGTAATAAAGCAGTCTGAATCTGAGCAAGCTAGCACAGTGGGGGCACTGGGCAGGTGCCATGTAGCTAGCACAGGGAAATCAGCCAGCCCAGCTGACAAGCCCTTCAGCATCTACAGGAGGCACACAGACCCTCTGCCTTTCCTTAAAGCACAGCCACCATCTCACACTGAACCCCACGTGGTCACCCAAGGAATGTTACTGCCACCAAACAGCAGTGGCACCACTGCAGATTTCTCTTCTCGACTTCGATTTTCTTTCCTTACTTTACAGTTTTAAGATTCTCCACCATTTACTGTACATTGCTTTTGCAATATTCCCCACACAACTGCGAAGGTAATGGCAGTGCTATCGAGTGGAAATTACATTCTCTCTAAGCACAGAAATAGAAACATAGCATATTTGTTACTGTTCTTCCACAACAAGTAACCAAAGTGGAAACAGCAAAAATTGCTGCAGCAAGTGAACATGCGTTCAGATTCTTCTTCCTCCAAAGTGCAGGTGTGTGGCATCCACTTGTCTAGCTTAAAGCAGACTTAACCTCTTCAAACAAAACCTTGCATTCTCATGAAATACATTGGTAGTGGCAACAATCTTGTGCAGAGACCCCAGGAATTCTGATTTCCAAGATAAAAATGAGTTAATGCTTTTGACCAGAATAATTTTACGGTGAAATAAACAAGCAGTTGGTTCTTCTGCCCTTTTTTCTCTCTGCAAGGAGAGAGTGCTACCTCATTCACCTTGATTTCGACCCACGAGATCTAGAGTGTTCTCTGGAACTGGAGCGAGATCTTGATCTGGAACTGGAAGAACTTCTTGAATGGGACCTGAAACAACATGGAAGATTTTTTCCAGTATTTGACTTGTATTCAGCAGAACAACTACTGCTGTTAGCAGCAGAGACAACTGGGCTAAATTCACTATAGAGAGGTGACAACTTGCCCCTGCCTCCCAATATCAGCACATTACATTTGTAAAGAGTAACTTTAACACACTAGAGAAGTCATCTCTATATTATGTTTCCTGTAGCAACCCACAGGAATTAAACAGGGTTGCAGCCGTTTTGCAAAATGAGTCACACAACTGCACAACCTTTATTTCATGAAATCAATGCCTGCATTTTTCAGTTCGTGCCTGGACTGGAAACCATTCTCTGTGAGAAGCAAATTAGGTACGAATATAAAGACTCAAACTCTCTCTAAATCAGATCTCACAGGCAGTTTGTAAACAGCGTTCAGTTTTTGCAACAATTCCTCCCTGACTGATTTAAAAATTAAGTAGCACTTTATTCTTGGCTAAAATACAGACAGGTCTAACATCACTTGTAACTACTCAGATAACTTCCTAAGTTTGTCACGTTGATGGAGTTTCTTTAAAGCACAAACCACAAGAGATATGCAAGAAATGGCAGTCGACGTGCAGTAACAGTTGTCAAAAAGAAGGCACTGCAATCAAATTCTAATGATCTTTTCAGGCAGAATACACATGCTGTCCATCTCCCAGTTTATATTGTTACCATGCCTTTTTCATTTTGCTTTGCCAAACAAAGGCACTATGAAAATGCGCTTTTAAACTACGAAAAAAATAAATATTTCAGCATTAAAAAACAAAACAAAACCCCACAACAAAAAATCAATTTTTTGTACCTAGAAGCATAAGAGAAAACTGAAAGACTGCTAGGCAATTTTAGTTCAGTGAAACTACTTTTTACCTCACTGTTAACATTTGTGAATCATGAAGACTACAGCCAGATGAAACACTTCTGCCCTCTTTGATCTTCCTACCCCTAAACCGAAGGGCTGCACTCCAGCACAGCCCA
Source organism: Odontophorus gujanensis (assembly GCA_013399175.1). NCBI lineage: Eukaryota > Metazoa > Chordata > Aves > Galliformes > Odontophoridae > Odontophorus > Odontophorus gujanensis. Next base: position 47,085 of record VXAB01004675.1, on the reverse strand, counting down.
CATAATGTCCCCATGTGGGACAACACAGCCACTTCCTCAAAGAGGTGATGGGATCTTCCTACACACCTCACTTGATTTACAAAAATAGCTGACAGGCACTCAGCTCAGGCAGTACTATTCAATGTGCTGCTCCTTGCAGCCATATGGCAACTACTGGTCTCAAGAAGGCATTTGAGGGAGCCAGGAGGCTGAGAACAGGTTGGTTTTTGGTTTTTTTTTTTCAAAAACATTTCTCATAGAAGAGGTAGCATGAAAAAGAAAGCATGATAACAATGGGGAGAAAGACAAAACAGAGAAAGGCTCACATCTGGTTAGTATGAGGGGCTGAAGAATTTGGGCAGTGATCAGAGCGGTTAGAACAGAGAGGTGCAGTTACAGAGCTACAAAGATGAGAAGAAACTTGAACTTTATAATTCTATGAGTTAGCAATTTTGGGTCTTAAACCTACCAGTATTATCACTGCATTTATTATAAGGCAGCTGAGAAGCTAAACCAGGTTTTACATAATGCGATTAGAAAACATTCATTGAGTTGTTCATGTTATTAAATTTAAGTAATAAAGCGAGCTCCTAAATCTTCCCAGTAGACATTGTGTTACAACTCCACAGTTGGTTCAGGTTGGAAGCAACCTTTAAAGATCCTCTAATCCAACCTGCTGCCAGGGGCAGAGCCACTTCTCAGCAGAGCAGGCTGCCCGGGGTCACCCAACCCAGCACTGAATGCCTCCAGGGATGGGGTTTCTGCAGCTTCTTTAGGAAACCTGCTCTGCTGTCTTACCAGCTGCATCATGAAAAGGAAAAACTCCTTTCTATAAATTTTCAGTATTATTCTGACTGTACTGCCATTGTGTTTAAAGTTCAAGTTTCTCATGTTTATTTCCAGGATAGCTTCTATTCTGTCCATCTACTGAATCTGTCTGGACTGCATCACTGCCCTCTTCTGCCTCCTTTAACGATCCCACTCTTCTGTTTCTCAAATCACAAACTCTACTCAGCGTTATTAGAAAAAGCACATTCATTGAATCACTTACGGTCAACAAGTCTGAAAATAAAGTTGAAGATAAGGGCTTTTTTGGTAATTTATTTAAAGTATTTAATTGAAATATGAACTTAACTTACTAAAACAAGCAGCAAGACATACAAGGCCTTCCCACTGAGAAACCACGGAAGGCCAGAACAGAACGTTATCTACCTGTGTAAATTCTGTACATGAAATCGTCAACATTATTAAACTAAAACTGTAAGGCAATCAAGAAAATAAGTAAATAAAGAAGTTAGATACTGACATTTTGCCTGGCGTTACCCTTGACCTGTACCCGTTTACCTGGACCTAGACCTTGAGCTTGAATGAGAGGATGAGCGTGATGAAGATCGTGAGCGGGAAGATCGAGACTTAGAACGACTGCGCCTATTGGATTTCTTTTTCTTATTAGTGTCCTCTTCCTCACTGGCATCAAGATTGTATTTTGAGAGGTCAGCATCATCTTCATCCTCATCCTGAAAAGTGCCGACATATAACTCATTTTCTGTTACGCAATGATGTTCCATTTTACAGCTAAACCTGAGGTAATTGTAAAAGCCTGTAAGTTTATTTGGTTGTCATACAACTTCAATCTCAAACCATTGAATCCTGATCTCAAACAAGCTTTGATGTTTATTCTCATTTAAAAAAAAAATAAAATTACATGTCCTTGAGTGTGCAGCCATTAGAACAAAACAGATCTCACATTCAGATACTTTCCAGAGCTGGAGGCAGTATTATTCTGATAGCTAGTCCCCTACACAACTTCGAGGCAGCTAAAAATATAAGCCAAACTTTACCCACTACTAAACGACTCTATAGTAACCAAACAAAAAGAAAACAACCCATCCAGCCCACAAAATAAAACACAGTACCTCATCCAATTTGTATTTGGAAAGATCTCCATCCTCATCCTCCTCATCTTCCCCTTCAGATTCCTTATCTTCCACTTCCTTCAGGATAGATGCAGGACCAACTGGTTTTCCTCTGTACTTTTTCTTTTTGCGACCAAACTAAGAAATTGTATTCCATTAGCATGTGAGGTATGAAAGGTCGTTCCCAACACTACTTTTTTCCTAAGATTTCTTTGAGAAAATAAACATGCATCAATTTAAATCAGGTGTTGTTCCAACAGAGGGAGATGCATGAGGAAATGTCAGCTAGGAGACTTCTCAAAGAGATGTTTGTCAGATAAAATCAGTGCTTTCAGACAAAATTAATGGGAAGCCAAATTTAACAAAGAAACAGTGTTACACTTATGTCTCTGGAGTATCTTTATAAAACAATGCTGAATACATCTGAAAACATGCATTATCTAGAAACCAATTAAGCCTATTGAGAAACACAGCTTGCATCAGTTCAATTTGAACTGATTCAAAGTTTTCAGCCCCCAAAATACAATACCGATGCATTTTACTTTCAGTTCAAAGCTTTTGCACTTGAGCATCTGACAGTGCTGCATCAAGATGTATTTCTCAGTAGTACTTCTTCCCATCAGGAAATCCAATGCAGAGACAGGTATGCTAAGCACAAGTCACACATTGTATGTCTCTCCAGAGCAATGCATTATCTCATCTTACCTCATCATACTCCCCATCTGACTCTTCACGTTCTATATATTCAACATTCTCTCGTTCATTAAAGCCTCCTCCATAGCCTTTAAAAAGCAGCAAAATAAGACAATCTTGGGATGCTACACTAAGCATAAACTTTAGAACAAGCTTTCTAATTCCAGAAGCCTTCAGCAGCTACCTGAATACATGCTACAAGAGTGTAGTACAACCTCAAGAAGATCACAAGTTATTCCAACATGTCTATTAAAAATAGCCCCTCAGAAATAGAGAAAAATAATAGAGAAATAATAATAAATAGAAATATAGAGACATTTCTCTGTAGAGAAATAATAGAGAAAAACAATTAAATCACATAAACACCACAGACAGCAGCCACATCAGGAAAGTGGTCAGTGGGAATGGCAGGGAAGGCAGACCTAACTGCTCTCCCAGCTGCTGTTTCTGAAACCCCTCTGCCACATCCAGCTTCCACGTGCACTCCTGGACACACCAGCCTGCTCCCACACTGCAACTGTTCTGTGACAAAGTCAAATACAGACTCTCAGGAAGCAAATGTGAATAAAAACGTCCTGTAGTTGTACTACACTGCACAACTGCCAAGAACTTTTCTATTCCTCTTCATAATCGGAGCAGAGAACTTGAACTACTGATCTGAATGTCAGCTGACTTTGTAACTTACTCCAGGCATGCAACGCGCTGTGTCCCACATGCAGCTGCAAATTTACTCTGAAGGACACCAGATCTTGTAAGAAGTTCAGAAACACTCTTCTTCTTTTCAAATAATCAACCGTGCTCTTCTCCATGCCTGCTTTTTACTTTTTATTTTCTTAATGAATTAGGGTTTTGCTGTCTGCGTTGAATTTGCTTCCTGGTCCCATTTTGAACTATTCACAGTGTAAACACTATGAACAGCTGTAAGGATATCTGCTCTCCTAGTTACTGCTGGGCTGTGTTGTTGATGCAGAAGGAACTTAAAATCCATCACCCTGACCAAACCTTCATTAAGAAATGCACTCTGGTTTATACAGCCTCGAAAATGTGTTCTGGTTACTGCTGAGTCCTCTGTAGATGGGCACTATATATACCCCAGCTCTTGGAGATGAAGAAAACATAGCATTACTCCTTCCAAACTTCTTAATACCAAAACCAAATACTGTGGTGGTTTAAGCCAAACATTTGATGATTTTCCAAATTTAACCAAGCTTTACTTTCTGTGCTACTGAAAGCGTAAGAACCTACAGATCTACTTAAATGGGAAAGATCAGTTCTACTACAGAAAGAAAAATAATCAGAACATACAGAATTATAAAAAGAAGTCTAATTTCAGTATTTTAGAACCATATCCAACTCACCTGTCCGTTCCTCCAATTTAGCATACTTTGGAGTATTACACATATTACATTCTGACCTCCTGGCCCAGTTCACATTACCACATCTTCAGAGGGGGAAAAAAAACAAAGTGTAAATAAGAAACATTTTATTTCAAATCTTACACCTCAACATTTAGAAGCTGTAAACATGTCAAGTTGTAGCAGTGATTTGCAGTCACTAACATGGCACAATTAAGACTAAGGATGATGGTCACCAAGACACCAAGGAGTCTGTGAGTACACTGACAACATGAAGATGATGGGATGAGAACCATACTAAGCAAATCAAGGGAAAAGAAATAAAATTAACAGGCAGATAAGTTAGCAGAAGACTGCCCAAAATTCATTAGCATATAATTAGATTTTACTTCAGATAAGATATAAGAGATGTTTAAACAAAAAGATTCTGAAACAACTGAATGGAAAGCAGTTAGCTGCAAGCAGCCTTGATGGATATGATTGCTAAAGGAACCAGCAGTATTATCAAATTCCCATTCAGGAGTGTGCAAGAAAAGGGAGAAGCAAATACCACTGCCACAAAAAGGAAAAAAAAGAAAAAGAAAGGAAAAAAGGCAAGTGCCCATGGAGCTATATGGTGAGACACAGAAGTCTTGGTTTACCATTTACTGAAAAATGAAATAATACAGACTTTCCATTACTCTTCACTAGTGGCATTCACAGCTCTGAAGAGTAAACAAGTGATACCAGGAGAATGTTTGTCAGCAAGCCTTGTCATCTTCTGCTGCACAGCTACAGTCCATTACTGCATTTCCTATCCCACTGTGCCCTAAAATGCCACTCACATTTCCTCTTCCCTTAAAACTATTATCAGGATGCTGCTCAATCCCAGGGAGCAGAGGAGATGGTCTATAGGACACAATATAGCCACAAACATGCGATCCAGAGGATTCCTTCATAGATACTGCTGCCCAGAACCCCTGCTTGAGCCCACAGGACTGAGCAAAGCTGGGCCTGACCCAAGACAGCTACTGTGCCTGCATGCACAGGATGCACTGTGAAGAGGCGTTACCTACATGCTCAGCTACCCCAAGGCTGCCAAATGGACACGCAGACATACGCCTCTCGTATTTTCTCACCATCAGAAACAGTCTGCTGCAACAGTATGTGTAAATGTATGTGCTTGCTGCTGGCACTTTGTTTTACTGAGGAGGTATTTCGTTTGGGTCACAGCAAACACAAGTCACGGAAAACCCTGGCCAGATTTCACCAGTCAGAAGGTTCTATCAGCAAGCACATCCCAAACGCTTCAAAGCCCTCCTGAAAGTTTCTCTCAAAAAACAAATTGCTTTATTAATCTTCTTTTGATTTAAAACTTCACATTCTCAACCGATTGCTTGCAAAATCATCTATGCAGTTAACTACGTGTTCAGTTTTGCTCATTAAAAACTTAGCTATCATACTGCAGAAAACATCTAGTTCCATCTGTGTGTCTGCTCTAAACTTGAGAAGCATATTGGCTTACCAAAGAAAAAATCAGAGTTTGTTGGTTTATTTGCTCTGTTACATTTCTCCTGTCATATTACTCAAGTATATGCTGCCTACCAAGCAGAGATTAACTCTGTCCATACAGTAAAACACTTCTAAAGGAACAACGGGGTGTTTTAGCACTCTTTTCTCATTGGTATCAACTCATGGTATCACAGAACGACTTAAACTGGAAAAGACCTTAAGGATCACCTAGTTCCAGCCCCTTGCCACAGGCAGGGTTGCCAGCCACTAGATCAGGCTGCCCAGTGCCCATTCACAGCCTCGGGCATCTCCAGGACTGGAGCACCCACAGCTCTGGGTAACAGTGCCAGAGCCTCACTGCCTCTAAGTAAAGAATTTCCCCCTCACCTCTGACCTAGTCCTCCCTTCTTTTCCTTTCAAGCCATGCCCTCTTGTCCTTCACTACCTGCCTGTGTAAGAGCTCGGTCCCCTTCCTGCTTAATAAACTCCCTTTAAGTCCCCGAAGGAGCCATAGCTACGCTGACAGCGCGGATGTCGCACGGCAGACGCTGCGTGGCTGCACGCCGGCTGTTACCGCTGCGTACGTTTTACACTGCCAGTCGTTGGCGCTGAAGAGGCCGCGGCTCTTCTCCGCGAGGGTCTTCCCTATCTCCGTGCCTCCGGCTTTCATCATTTTGGCTTCAGTCGTTTTTTCTGGAAGCAAACCAACAAATACCTTACGTGAGCTTCTCCGGTGACTAAATCCAAACTTTGGGCGTTCTTTCCTTTCAGAACGGCGCAAAAGTCCGGGAAAGGAACGGCGTACGGCCGGAAAAGCTCACCTCTCCCACATCGGTTGCAGCTGGTTCTCCTGGCGAAGTTCACGTTGCCACACCTGGGGCAAGGACACGGACACACATCAGCGGCCGCCAACCGCGCCCCGGGCCCTCCCCGAGCCCCGGCCCAGCTCGCTCGACCCCCCGGCGCTCACTTCTTGTCGGGACAGATCCAGTCCCCGTCGCTCACGCGAAAATTCTTGGTCGACATCTTGGACCCGCAGAGCCCCGCCGAGCACCGCCGCCACCGCCGCGCAGGAAGAAGAGGACCGGGGCCCTGCGCCGGCCGGGCTGCCCGCCGCGCCTGCGCTCTGCCGCCTTAGCGAGCCGGGTCCGCGCCGGGCGCGAATTTCGGTCAGGCAGCGCCTCGGCCGCCTCAGCCCTGCTGTGCGGAGAGGGCGCGAAGGAGGCGCGCCCCCAGCGGGTCGGAGGACTGACTGCAGCTTCCGCGCGTGCGCACTGGCAGCGTCCGGTGTCAGCAGCGGGGGTGCGGGTCTGATCCACGCGCGTCTGATCCACGGCCATAAATAGCTATGGAACGGGGGGCAAAGGGATGAGGCCAGACTTCGCTCAGCAGCGTGTGGCGATAGGATGAGGGGAAATGGTCACAAACTGAAGCATGGGAAGTTGTGCAGCAATGTGCGTGGGAACTTCATCCCAGTGCAGTGACGGAGCACTGGAGCTGCACACAGAGCTGGTGGGGTCTCCTTCTCTGCAGACGTCCCAGCCCCGCCTGGACGCCGAGCTGTGCACCCTGGGCTGGGAGCTGCTTTGGCAGGGGGTTGGACTCGGTGAGCTCTGCAGGGCCCTTCCAACCCCTGCACTTCTGTGGCTCTGTGAAGGCCGAGTCCTGTGCAGGACAGCTCTGCAGTGAAGGGCCAACGTGTGGAAAAGGTCCACAAAAAGCCCGAGAAGAACGAGTGCCCAATGAGGGCATGGTGGCAGGTGTGGGCTGTGCTTCCCACCCTCTGTATTTACGAGTTCAAAATATATCAGCTCTACTTCTTTCTCACAACCTATGTAAGAAGTGGTCCTGCACAGCACAGCTGCCACGTTTAAAAACCTACGTTAACAATTTTTGGTCAGAATGACAGCCCTTCATTGCACTCATCCGTCTGAACTGAAAGGAAGGGTCAGCCTTAGTGCTACGGTAGAGATGGCAACAAATCCGTGGTCCCTTTGTCAGCGCAGATCTTTAAAATGAAGTCAATAAATAGTAAATAAAAGATCTGGAGGATCCAGTTACTGCCGTATGTGCCTGGGGAGAGAGATGCGCTGCCACCATCCGATGGTGTACAGCAGGTGGCACTTTGGTAACGTGCATCGTTTCCCCAGGTACTGTGATCTAAAATGAGAGGCCTGCTTTGTTACGGCGTTCAAGACAGGGAATTTAAATATTAATATATCGATAGAGCTATTGCCCCCCCCACAAAGCAAAACAAAACAACAACAAAAAAACCAGCCTTGCTGTCACTCTGCATGATTGGCACTGGAAATGGAATGCAGGATTACCTTTGCCTTGCACGTGGTACAGAATGTGAAGTTGTCAGGGTGCACCCATACTGAACAGTGTGCCTCCACCCAGAGCTCTTGCAGGCAGGGCTCTGTTCCTGCCTGCTCCCTGCAGTGGGGCACGGGGAGAAGCTGAAAGCAGAGGCTGGCCACGAGGAGTTAATTCATTCCCACATACTGTCTGCAGAGAGCCTCCCTGAAGGAACAGGAGTGTTGATCATAAAGAGTCACTTTCAGGGCGACAAAACACATCCAGATCTATAGAAGAAACACACTGTGATGGAAGGTTTTATTCTTTTACTTATTAAAAAGCAGCTTGGGCAAAGCTAATATGCTGGAAGAGAATTGGTACCTTGGCCTCAGGATGAAATGAACTGAACTTCTGCATGCTTGGGTACGACAGTGCTCCAAAATCGTGGTTTCCCACTGAGGTCATTGCTCATGAACCCATTGCAGTGCTCAGGGCTGGGGTCTCCCTCATGCTGGTGTCTGAAGAAGCACTGAAGGAGTGAAGGCTGCTCAGGTTTCACCGCCTTTGCATGGCTCCTGGGCCATACAAAGATCAACTTCTGGGGAACAAAATTGAAAATGAGCACGGAGAATACTTCTCTATCTTGAACAGCAAAATCCTCATGCTATTCAGGTCATTAAAAAAGACCCCCTGTGGGTGACTTCAAGGCCAGGAATTTGTTCCTTATCCCTGGATTTCTCTTAAGGGAAATCAAGACACAAAAATCTTAAATTTTACATTAAGAAATTAATCAGAATAGGCACTTTCTGTTTTAAAAATAAGCATGAGCAAAATTGCAATTCACCTGGTAATAATTTCAGGCTTAAATATTTTAAAACTTCCCCAAAATTAATGAGAAGAATATTTTGGAGGTATTTGCCTTCTTGTGAAAGAAGTTCCCCAGAGAACCTCTGCCCAGGCAGCAGTTGGATGCAGTTGGACACATTCTGGAAATCAGACCTTGGCCTGAATATGCAGAGGGAGTGCTTTTCTATAACTTCTGTTTGTTCTGTCCATTTAATTCAGAGCTTGTATTAAAGGCTGGAAAGCCAACTGGGGACTGAAAAAAACATGACTTATTTTTTTAATTGATGAATAAATTTATTTAATTCGTGAATATCTCAATTTATGGAGCAGGACCCAAGTGGACTAGGTCTAAAGTCCTGAAGGGCACCATGAGCAAGCAGCTCAGCTCAGTGACTAGGTAGGGTACTCTTTTTCTTAATAAACCAATTAAAGGGGTTTTTTATTTATTTATTTTATTTTTTTTTAATATGCTCATCTTCTTTTCCCATGTTTCTTATGCAAAGCTCCATTAAAATATCTACTTCACATTTCAAAACACTCTGCAAACGTTTTTATTGAATTCCTGTTTCTATCAAGATCCATTTTGACTTCAAGTGTATGTGGGAAACTGATAATAATGAAGTAAATGAAAAATACATCACCCTTCAGTTTAACATAATGAATCTGAACAGTTGAGCATGAAAAAATGTATAGAAAACTGTTTAATTGGCCTGTCTCTAGACACAGAATCCTACCAACAAGCACAGAGTATCAGTTTTCAGGAAGAAAACCTAAATGATATGAAGGCCAGCTGAGATCAAAGCCAGGTAATTAAGGGAAGGTTGCCTGTGCTTCATTGCTCTTTCATTTTGTGGCCTCCAAGTACAGAGTCTGCATGCCACACTTTATTAAGCAGTGTGAGGCACCTAGGAATATTAAGAATCACTTTAAAGCACTCAGTTCCTTATTGATGCTTTCCAAGACATAATCACAATTTCAGATTCATGAGTTAAATGCGAGCGGTGTGCTTCCATCAGGCCAAACCAAACTGAGGGAAATCTCGTTGCGTTGGTGTGGTTGAATGTGCTCAGAAGAACACACAAAATAGTGCTTGGCTGTTCCTTCTTTAGAGAACATCGTAACTGGATGGGTATTGTTTAGGCAAGAGACTGAAAAGCACAAACGCTGTCCTCCCTTGGAGGCACTCACAGGTTTGTGAGGTACAATGAAATACAAAATCGCCGTGCTGGAAAGCAGCTTCAGGATGTACTGAGCGTTTGGAGGGTTTGCTTTCCAAAGTTTGTTTCAATTTTTGTGAGTGACAGACGTTTTATAAAAGCATTGTTAAGAAAATGGTGGGGACTGTCATGTCACTGATGTGCTGTTGGAGGAAAGATTTTTTTCATATGAGACCGTTACTGAGGGTTAGACGTTGTTTGTCACTTAGTAACTGAATAATTAAAGAATATATCAATCCCACCAAGAGCACATAAAATCACGATATGAATGTTACAAACAATACTTTAAGTATGTTTGTTCTACTAAGAGTGAAGTTGGCCAGTGTTCACTCACTCATACAAGGGTGTGACTTACTGGGCTCTTGGAGGGCTCCCTTCACCCTCAGCTGCTGCTGGGCAGTTCCACTGAGTGCAGTCACCACTACGGCAGCTTTTGGCTCAACCCACAGCCTGGGGCTCCCCAGCTGTGCTCTGTGAGCTGCCCTGCCACCCATCCTCTCATTTCCAGCCAAGCAACAGGTAGTAGACACAGACGTTTCTTCATTTTGTCTTCCCATCAGCTGATACATCCTCCTCTCTGATTTCTGTTCTCTTATTGATGTTCTCTTGCATCCGGAAAGGGACCCTTCCTCTTTTCCATACTTAAAACAAGTATGTATTATTAAACCTTTCCTGGCAGGCTGTTTCCCATGTCTTCAGTTTGTGCTCTTGGCATCCCCCAGACAGCTCCCCCAGCTAGCAGGGCACAGGGCTGAGGTCTGCCCGCCTCATTGCTGCTGGCACTGTGCTGGAGCTTTGCTGTCCTGCAGTGCTCCCCCTCGTGCAGGTTACACGGAGGTGTTTTCTTCCAAGAGAAACATCGCATCATGAATTTGTGCTTGGGTCATGACTCATTATAGGTCAATGTTTCTTGCAGTGCTGTTGCTCTACAAGTTGTTCCAACTTAAGACTTGCATATTTGATATCTCCCTTTCAACCTTGCATCTGGCCTGAGCTCAATTTCATTTTTATTAATTTGAGATCAATTCTCCAAATAGCAAAGTAACTCTGTTGTTAGAGTGAGGGCAGTATGGTTGGGTCGTGGTTGGACTCGATGATCTTTGAGGTCTTTTCCAACCTGAGTGATTCTGTGATTCTATTCTAGGATTCTATTTTCCTCAGGTGTGGTGGAGAAGCTGAATGGAGAGAAATAAGTTTAACATGATGTGACACATTTTGTTTTCACATAGATCTTGTACACTTTTTGATCTAGGTGTGTTATTTGCTGTTGTGACATATGAAATTTTATTACATGTCATTACTAAAGCAAAAACAGGAAATATTTTGACTAAACAGTGTGTGAAACCAGCTCAGATTTAAAAGGAAATATGTGCGTGGCCATTGCCTTGACACCTTGCTCACTGTGCTCTGCTTCCCCCACGCCTCCACATCCACCATCGACGTGTACTTCCAAAGTAATGTGGAGTGTCAACAGACAAATGTGCAGGGATTATGAAAATGGATCGTATTTCATCATTACATTTTTACTCAAACACAATAACAATATTTTCTCTAACTGAGCTCTCGGTGGTGTTGACAACATCCTTTCCTGCACTCAGAGTTGTGATACAGATGCGTTATTTCCTCCAGCAAATTTTACCTGTCAGACAGTTGTTTTAGTTCTAGAGCTCCTTCTCAGAAATAAATAGGGGCTCACGATGCACGTCAGTCTTTTGACAGGAAAATCCAAACATATATTTGCCCACAATTGTGTTGACATTTGCGATACAGTTTAAGGGCTTTTTTAGAGCCACAGGAGATGTAGTTGAGTTTTTAAACTTAATCTCCAAAGCAGATTGAAAATAAAGGATGATTTTACCATATCATTTAGGAGAAGTGAGCGACCCAGTGAGGCTGCATTTCCTGCTGTGTGGAAGGGGACTGTCAGAGGTCCATGCACAGGAACTGCACTGGTGCTGGTGCTGGATCTCTCAGTGCTGGAAGACTTCGTGGTACAGCAGCTGAGCATTCTGCTGTTGGCTCGATGTGGCAAGTTGGTGTCAGAACTGACATAATTGGGGGTATAGAGTTTGTTTATTTTTCTTTCAGAACAACCAGGAGAAATATTTTAATTTTAAAACTCGTGCAATTTTCCCAAGGTGCTTGTTGTGGTTTTTTTTTGTTTGTTTGTTTGTTTGTTTTTCTGTTTTTTTTTTTTTTTTTTCTAATTGAAACCAGTTTGGAAGAGCACCAGGTAATGTTTTGGGGTAAAAATGCCATCATAACATGCAATCCATTTTCATTGTTCCAGTCTATCTATTAAAACTCCATTGTCTTTTCTAAACTACACATCGGTGGTGGATGCAAAGGATCTGTTGAACCAGAGTGTAATATGCATATGTGCATATGTATTCAGTGTATACATTTTTGGAGCAGTTCGTGGAAAGATTGAAAGCGCAGCTGCCGTGATGGAGAGTGGCCATGTATTTCCAGACAGTGATCCTCACAGATCCATGCTGGGGCTGCTTGAACAGAACCAGCTCTCTGCTGGCTGGAGGCGAGAGCTCATCATGCGAGTCAGACTTCACCAGTGAGCCTTCCTCCTCTGGCAGGGGAGCTCACCAGCCCCCCAAAAGGGCAGATGATCCCACTGTACAAGCTCAGCATGTTGGCAACGAAAGGAAGGCCCCTCTGCTGGAGATGTGTGCCAGGTGTGTGATGCAGCAGGACATGGCCCATCAGATGACATGAGGAAGCTCAGCAGTTTCAGGTGGAGCAGTTTTAGGGGTAGGGGAAAGAAAAAAGTGCCCCTAAGACCATATCTGGTGAAGGTGAATATTAATTGCTAAAAGGTCCGGTGAGGCCAATAGATATGGGGAATTGAATGGTGGTGGATGGAGATTAAAAGAATCTGCCATGCCTTAGCCAAGATGAGAAGAGCAGTAGTGATTCCTTATTAATACATTCAGAGATGGTAAATATAAATGAAGGATCAGGATTCTCTGAGTTAGAGGATAAATGACCGGATCAAATAGTTATGAATTGATCGTGGTTACATTTTTATAGAAATTAGTAAAAGGCATCTAGCCATCCAAGAAACAGAAGTCTGTTACAGTTAAAACCAGGGGAAAATGATACTGAATAATTTAAGATGGAACTTGAGACGTTTACAAAAAAGGGTATTCTGATTCAAGAAAGGACTTGCTGGAGAGGGGAGGCTGTGTCTGGTGCCTAGCAGAGGTGAGCTTGGGAGGGAGCAGGAAATGCTGCAGGGCACAGCTCTGCCTCGGGGCGCAGTGATGTGTGGTGCTGGGGGGGACGTAGAGCAGCAGGTCTGTTCTGTGTAACCCCAAAGGAACACCGGGCCCCCAGCAGGACGAGCAGAGCACACATCCTCAGCCTACAGGAAGGTGATGTTTGAGAAGCGTGTACATAAATAAGCCAATCTTTATAATGTTCAAAAGGTATATTTGAGCACCGTGTAGGTGAGATGCAGGATAAATAACGCCCTTTATCCACACTGACAGCTATAATTACCGTGGTTCATGAAAGCTTATTTTCGATATGAGTGAGAGCATTTAATGGGCAAGTGCAGCCAACTCAGAAGGAAAGGTGAGGCATGCATAAGGAAAATCTAATACATATCTTTTAAAAGCCAGGTTGGAAAGAGTTCATCCTTGAAGGAGTCACTGTCAGGCAAACAAGGCGTGATTAACCTTTTCCATACTCATCCTACTCCACTCTGCTTGTGCTGCATAGCATCATCACTGATTAGGGTGCCATGGAGCTCGGTGCTGCAGAGGTTCATCTGAATTCTGTTGCTCTGGAGGAGCACAGTGTGGCCTGGGGGTGCAGAGGATTCCAGGCACTCCCAGCCATGCAGGGAACCCGGTGCACTGACACATACCCCATTTGGTGGAGACATGTCAGTAGTGTATTTGAAGGGTCGAGGATAATTAGGAAAGAATGAATCCCAAAGTTTTGGTACTGATTCACAATACTGCTCTTCTCAGCTATACTTTTATTGATGGATGCTGAATTATACCACTTGGTGCTCTGTGATGTCAGAATTAGGATAGCAACCCTCCTGCAGTTTCAGAATGGTATTCTTACACCTACCGTTCATTTCTGTGGTTCTGCTTTTGCTTCCTACTGAAACAGAATACTTGGCTCCTTCTCCAAATTTTGTTTTGACAAAAGAAAACAACAAAGAAGTGGATCTGGTTCAGGCCATGGGCTGAACCCCCACACCCAGAGAAGAGGCAGAAGCATCCTCCAGAGTTTGCTCTTTGGTTCTGAGGGGCACATTCACACAAGCTGATCCCCACCATGCCCAAGGAGAATCGTGGTTCCCCCTTTGCTCTCAGAGAGCTTGTGAATTCTCATACATCTCTGCTTACCAGCCAAATGCAATTTGGTGTCCTCATTTTTACAGTCAATTCTGCTACAAATTTGCACATTTCAGTGAAGACTGTCTCTTTCCTTTTCCAGAACACTCAATTACAGTAACATCAGACGCAGAAAATCATTTTGATGAGTGTCCTATTTACAGAGAAATGAATAGCCACGAAGTAGAAGAATTCTTTTTTTTTTTTTTCTTAAACTTCAATTACAAATAGAATAAGGAGTCCAAATGACGTTTCCAGTTCGCATCATGCTTCCAACCACCACGGCGACCAAAGCAACCTGAACCAAATGATTCCAAACTCAGAGCTCACACCTGTGAGATGCTGAGTCTCCTGTCAGAAGCTGGGAACTTCCATGTGCTGGCTGACAAACAAATCAATGCTCTGCACCTCCACGTGCAAGAAGAGGATTTTACACCAAAAGCTTGCTGTGTCGTTTCAATCCCACTTTCCCATCGGGTTGGGCCGGATACTGAATTCAAAGCAAACTCCCTATGAGTGGACGATGAAATGCTAAATGGAGCAAAGGTGTTACTCCTCTGCTCCAAAATGCAGATATTTACATGTACACAGAAGGGCTTTCTGGAGGTGCTGTAGTGCTTTTTAGTGCTTTTGCAGATGTGGCCCAAGCTGCAGTGCTGCCCAGCAACTCCCACCCCGGCCTCATTGCTGTGCTGCCTGCAGCTCCAGCCCCAGCTTCAGCAGAAACAAAACAGGGCCGTTGTAACCCACCTGCTTCCACCTCATGCCGATAGAAACTCAATTTGTCCTTATTGAGTTAGCACCTCTGCTTTTTTCTTAACAGCAGAGATTTTGAATGCTGTGCAAAAACTCTGCGTTGCTATGGTTATAGCACAGCCATTCGCAGAGCCTCCAGAAGTACCCAGAAATGAGATGAATCCAAGGGCTGGTATGAAAGTCGATCAGCATCCTCTCCAAGCAGTGCTGCCTTTCAGATGTTTCCCTGCTGTCAGCTGGGGAGTGAGGGTGGCAAACTAGGTTAATGGCATCACCTTCCTTCTGAGTAATATAAAATTCATCTTCAGCTGGAATCTTCAATTTAAATTATCTCCCAGGAGAAATCCAACCTAAAACTTTGGGACTAAGTGTGTGCAGCTCTTTTTTCCTCTGCCAAACTAAAGCTATACCTGTCTTCTCTTATCCCTCCCCTCTCCTTCATCATCTCCCACCCTGCATGTCATAACCTTACGTGGCCCCTTCTGGGCTGTAAGCACAGAAATATTTCCAAAATATCAGCCAGCAAGCCTTAAGCAGAGCCCACAGAGGGGCTGTGAATGGCTCCATGGTGAGGGGGCTGGTCCAGCAGGGGGCTGGTCCAGCAGGAGCATGGGGGCTTCACCAGGCTCCCCAGGGCAATGCTCCCGTAATTGCTGGTGCAAAGTAATGGTGACTGACAAGTTCATCTTTAAGCTATTTATCAGTTGGTGCTCTTCATGTCAGGTGTCCCAGGAACATGACAACTCTTGTCAGTGAAACAAGAGCACCCGGTGACAGGCTTGCAATTGAATTCCTTCACCCAGCACTCCCAGCATTAACACTACGTTTAAACAGCTCCATTCATTTATTCAGAAAAAGAGGAAAAAAAAAAAAAAAAAGCAACCCAGTGACATCCTGACAAAATATGTAACTTTTCTGAATCCTAAAATGCACCTGGTTTGGCTTCCTCAGTGCCACCAGGATAACCTGTCCGGGTTTGTTAAGTGCAGCTTTATTTGTTGCCGGTGAATGAACCAACCGTGGGTCATTCTGCCATGCGTGGGAGCCACTCGTTTGCCATGAATGATTCATAACTCTGACTGCTGTTTAATGAAAAGCCCCGGTTAGAATTCTACATAAGCTCGGAAAGAAGAAATCAAAATCCTACACTCTATTTTCATTGGAATTTATAATAAATGACAACCAGGGAGTTATTCTCCCACACGCCTCTCCTTGCTGACACGCAGCCTTGTCTGCAGGCTCCGCTTGGCTGCCCGCTGTCCCTAAACCTGCTCTGTGATGTTGCTCTCAAACAAATATTTTGGAGAGACAGTTCAGCTCGACTTTTATCTCATATTAAAACATTCTGAACTAGAGGAAGGAAAAGGAAAAGCTGCGGGAGGCCGCGTGGTGCAGAAGCCTCATTTCCTGGCGGTGCACCCAAGCAGCAGTGCCAGCGGTGCGGGCCGTCAGTTCCCTCTGCGGAAAGAAGCCGTGCGTTGGAACCAAGTCGCTGTAGTTATAAGCTCACTGCGTACTCATAACGCTTTTTATAGCTTCGGTGCATCTGATTATTATTAGGCGTAACACTGTGCTTTTCCAGGGCCCAACAGAAGCAGGAAAACCTATCTGGATGTCCTGCGGCAAAGCTCTGCAACGAACCCGAGAAACGGAGCACTGGCAGTAGCAGTGCCAAGAGCTGATACATGACCTAGGAGCCTGGGACACGGGCAGCAGTTCCCTGGGCACTGCTAGAGAGGGGTCGTGATGCTATGGAGATGCTCTCGCCCTTCGGCAGAGCTGCAGCTTTCCCTGATGCCCCTGGAAGATGGAAGCTGCCCCGGCCTCTCCAGGTTTGTTAGCAGTGCTGGGTGTACCTGATTTCAGGGGCCGCCTTGATGCAGATTGCATATTCTACCTGGAACCACAAACCA
This sequence comes from Odontophorus gujanensis, assembly GCA_013399175.1. Taxonomy (NCBI): domain Eukaryota; kingdom Metazoa; phylum Chordata; class Aves; order Galliformes; family Odontophoridae; genus Odontophorus; species Odontophorus gujanensis. Next base: position 30,254 of record VXAB01004675.1, on the reverse strand, counting down.
TAAATTAAGATAGCAGGTCCCCAGTGAGTCCTCTATGAAACAAAGCATACTGTGTTTGAACCTGTTCATTTAAAGCTCTAATTAACAAATTGGTAACTGCTTCTCTTTCTCTCCACAGCTGCAGCTGATGTGGTCCACATCCACATAATGGCACTGAACAGCAGGGCTAAACGCACTGCAGTTTGTCCTTTGATCCCAGCTCATTACAATAAGGATTTACCAGTGAGTTTGCTTCCCTTTTCTCTGATATTTGTTTCTTTTAAGAATAACTTTTCTGGCAAATATTTTTCTCATGTGAACTTCAGTATTCTCCTGGATGCTGAATCTGTTTGATCTATTAGCGACTGTTCCTAATTAGTGGCTCCTGCTAACACTCTTCCTAGCCTCGTTTCTGGCCCAGGCATCTCCAACAAACACCCACAGACTTTGGCATCCCATCCAAACACTTTCTCCAGGGGTGCACTTGTTTGTGAGAGATGCACAGTTCTGATTTACTGTCTGGATGGAGAACAAACCATCTCCTGCTCAACTCTTTCAGTGTTTATTTTTTGTAAGGAGTGTGTACTGTCGTATATTTTCAGTATCCCGGAGCTTTATTCTTTGTTTGCTGGATCCAAATATCTCAGAAAACCGATTTTTATTCCCAAAGACTCTACCAGTCTCTTCGGTTTCTGGGGTAGGGTGCTGTAATGTCAATAAAAGAAGGATCAGGAGTACTCTTGAGATTTAATAGTCACCGTAAGTACTGGTCTTGCTTCACTGTCTTCAATAGCACTGCTGAGGAGAAACGACTCTAAAAGAAAGGTCAAGATGTTCTGGTTGGTGTGTTTAGAAGGAAGAGAACTAAATAGAACACAGGCAGATGGATGTGAGGTCATTCCAAACTCCTATCGAGTAACACAATGAAGTGAATTGGATGGAAGTTTCGTGGCAATCACTGCAAGGGAGCCAATGCCTCTCCAAGTTGCGTGGCAACACTCTCAAGACAAAAATAAAACATCCATATGGCTTTGAAGATCCTTGGATTTATTTCTGAGGTAGAATAAGATGTTTTTGTTTGTTTAAGGTTAAAGTCTTCAGAGTAAAATGAGTAAGTCCACTGGCAATGGAAAAAGTTACCAAGTTTTGGATTTCTCAAGGATATAAAGTGTGTATAAACTGCATACTTCCATTCCCACTGATTCTTCCTCTTTTCTTCTCTTGGCCACCTCCTTCTCAGCTTGGACAGATCTTGGTGATTCCTCTTTTAAGCTGCTTTTCCAACTTTTGACTTCTTTTTATTCAGCACTGTTTCAATTGGTGGAGGACTGCTCCTCAGATCGTTCCTGTGAAGTGCAGAGCTCAGCACACTGTAGTCCCAGCCGTGGGCCAGAGCAGGGCCAGCCCGCCAGGTGGCACGAAGGGCAGCCCCTCAGGAGGTGAGCTGGTGGTGCTGCTGCAAAGGGATCTGGTTCCCAAGGTGCTGTGCAGGAATATGAACTGTGAGCCATCTTTTGGTTACTGCCTGGAATGGTCTTTGGGAAAACAAGGGCAGAAGTTCTGGTACAGCCCCTCTGCAGCTTGCAGGAAGGCTGGGAGGCACTCAGCGGGGGCAGTGCCACGCAGGAGCCATCCCTGCCCACCCCATGGCGAGGGAAGGGGTGCACGTTGCTTCTGGTGCAGTTTGGGGGATCTCTCCTCATGGACACAGCATCATCAGCCTCAAAAGGGACCGACCTGTGCTGTGTGAACACCAAAGGCTTTGAGGTGCTCATGCTCATGGACATCGCAGGTTGGTTCTCCAACAGTGCCATTATCCTTTCTTTGTTCTCTTTCATTATCCTTTTCTTATCCTTTCCTTTCTTTATTATCTTTCATTATTCTTTTTCTATTCTTTCTATACCACTTTTTAATGAGAGAAAACCATCAGCAAATCCAAGGACAGGTGGCCAACCTTGGCCTGGCTGCAGGTGTCATGGCATCCGCTGCACCAGCCTGCAGCACAGCTCTGGGCTGGAGTGATCCCATCCACTCCCACTGGTGCACGGGGTTGGGGTCCTCGGCAACATCCAACATCCTGGGTTGTGAACCAAGGAGGAGCTCAGTCCTGGGGCTGGTACCTTCATGCCCAGCACGCAGCACTGCCTCCAGCAGAGTCCCATTGCTGCTGTCATTGCTGTGCTGTGATGGCCCCCACCATTGGGCCATCAGTATTCAGAGCGGCTGCATGGACATGTAAAGCAGCAGGTGCAGCAAATCTGTGGTGAGGACACGTTTAATGGGTGAAGGATTCAGTGTTCTGTCTGCCGAGCAAATGACATAAAAACTCCATCTGTAGCTTTGCATGTGTTGTTGTTTTTTTAAATTTCAAAAACATGATTTATTTAAAAAATACAGCTTCTCATGTTGTAAACTTGCAGCAAACAATATTTATATTAATTTACATTTCACGGATCCCATACAACCACCAGGGAAGTCAATGGATGTGTCTCAATTTCTCACAGAAACTTGCATGCTGACCAGATCTTCCCCTCCGTTATGTGGTGGCTCAGATTTTATTAACAAACATGCTTGGATCAGAAATTACTGTCTGAAATAATGACATTGGAGGGGCCCTGTGGGGATGCACTTTGCTGGCCTGCGGTATGCTGGCACCTGAAGTTGCCTTGGGTTGTGCCAGTGGAGGGTCTGGATGGGTACTGGGAGATATCCCCTCTCCAAACGGCTGTTAGGGGCTGGCACAGACTGCCCAGGGGGGGTCACTGTCCCTGGGGGTGTTCCAGAGCCATGGAGATGTGGCACTGAGGGATGTGGGTGGTGGGATGTGGGGGTGGGCGTTCTTTCATCAGATGAGTGAAGGGGGGATTGATCAATCAGTCGTCTTGGGTAGGCCCACACGAGGCAGTGATACACTTCATTAAGCCTTGTTATCAAACTGAAGTTAACAGAAGTTAATTAGAAAGCTTATAAAGAAAATCTTCTTGTGTGCTATCACGAGAACGCTCTGGCTTGATAAGAGTGCATGGAATTGCTTAATCAGAGCAAGGGTTGAGGCCACATGCCATGTTTCAGGCTTTACCTGTGGACGTACTGTGCTGCCTGTGGTACCCCAGCTGAGATGCTCCAGGAACAACCGTGTTTGAGGAGTTCACTGATGGCAGTGTGCAACAGCTGCTTCGAAAGGTGCTCTCGTGGATGCATCTCCTTACAGAGCTGCAGCAAAGTGGGGCCTTCTGTCCCATACACATTTTGTGGGGTAAAGCCGTGGTCTGGTGGCTCAGTGTACTGATGTGAGCAGACACTGAGCACAGCCACAGTGGATAAATTCACTGTTGTTTATGTTCTTCTCTGCTGCTGCTTCTCCTTTTCTGGGGGAGGGAAGGTGACTTGCATTCCTATTGTTACAGTCACTTTTTGTCAATAATGAGAATCCTTTCCCCTCCTCCCTCCAAAGCACTCTGTGTTTCCTGGAACGCTTAAGGAAACGATGTGGATTGCAGAGGTAGTTTTGGTATGGCAGGAAATATCCATCTTGCTAAGAAGAAAATGCAGAAAACAATACAGCACTTTTGCAGAAGCAGTAAAGATGCACTGCAGCATCATCGAGGGGAAATGGTCTTAAGCTGTGCCGGGGTAAGTTTAGGTTGGATATCAGGAAACACTTCTGTACAGAAAGGGTCGTTAAGCACTGGAATGGGCTCTGCGTGGTCCTGGTGCAGTCACCATTTCTGGGTGTGTTTAAAACCATTTGGATGTGGTGCTCAGGATCGTGGTTTAGTGGAGGGTTGTTAGAGTGAGGGCAGTATGGTTGGGTTGTGGTTGAACTCAATGATCTTTGAGGTCTTTTCCAACCTGAGTGATTCTTTGATTCTATGATCATCTACACCCATATCCAAAGATCATTTGATTACAGCAGTGAAGTGCCATGAGGTGCTGAGATGGGAAAATGCACTGCCTGGATGCGATGGAAGCTGTGCAGATACACACAGCATAATTAACTATTTATATGTACCAATACATGCTAATAATTAGTCACACTTTGAAATGGGTTAATAATTAAAGCCTTGATTTGAAAGCACACACATCTCTCTGCTCCATAATCGGTGATGTTTCAAAACAGGGAAATATTCCAGTCCCAATAATTGGCTGCTGCTGCATCACTAATCCATTCGTTACCCACCGTGGCTGGGGCAGCAGTNTAATGAGAATCCTTTCCCCTCCTCCCTCCAAAGCACTCTGTGTTTCCTGGAACGCTTAAGGAAACGATGTGGATTGCAGAGGTAGTTTTGGTATGGCAGGAAATATCCATCTTGCTAAGAAGAAAATGCAGAAAACAATACAGCACTTTTGCAGAAGCAGTAAAGATGCACTGCAGCATCATCGAGGGGAAATGGTCTTAAGCTGTGCCGGGGTAAGTTTAGGTTGGATATCAGGAAACACTTCTGTACAGAAAGGGTCGTTAAGCACTGGAATGGGCTCTGCGTGGTCCTGGTGCAGTCACCATTTCTGGGTGTGTTTAAAACCATTTGGATGTGGTGCTCAGGATCGTGGTTTAGTGGAGGGTTGTTAGAGTGAGGGCAGTATGGTTGGGTTGTGGTTGAACTCAATGATCTTTGAGGTCTTTTCCAACCTGAGTGATTCTTTGATTCTATGATCATCTACACCCATATCCAAAGATCATTTGATTACAGCAGTGAAGTGCCATGAGGTGCTGAGATGGGAAAATGCACTGCCTGGATGCGATGGAAGCTGTGCAGATACACACAGCATAATTAACTATTTATATGTACCAATACATGCTAATAATTAGTCACACTTTGAAATGGGTTAATAATTAAAGCCTTGATTTGAAAGCACACACATCTCTCTGCTCCATAATCGGTGATGTTTCAAAACAGGGAAATATTCCAGTCCCAATAATTGGCTGCTGCTGCATCACTAATCCATTCGTTACCCACCGTGGCTGGGGCAGCAGTGGGCTGGATCCTGACAAACAGAGATGTCCTCCCTGCGCTGAAAAACTTGGCCCACATGTCAGCATTTGCAATTGCTACTGCTCACGTGAACGATGGGAAGCACGACATTGCCCACAGATGAACAGCATGGAGAAGAAACGTTGCTCCTGATGATCCAAAGTGAGGTGGAAACTGAAAAATAGATGAGCTGCTGGTCTGAAAAACAGGATGGGATGAGAAACAGCAGTGTGTGTGCATGCATAGGACAGACAGAGCTGTACTGCCACCTGCACGTCCGAGCCTTTGTTAGTTAGGACTCAGCAAGCTGGTTGTCCTCGAGCCCTCCTCAGTGCCACAGAAGCACCGCTGTGTGTACAGAGTGCTCTCAGCACCCGCTGAGTGCTTGCTGCACCACGGGGGAGCCTCGCAGGGGGATGCCAGCTTTGCGGGGAGGACGTCTTGGCAGTGAATTAAAAATGAAAGAATTGTGCGTATCCTTTGTTGCAGGATTAGCTCCCTTATTCCATTTTCCCAGCAGACTGATTGTCAGTCGTGTGTCAACAGCTTCAACCACTGATGTGTTCCCATACAGCTGCCGAGCATCTGCAGCCACAAAAAATGAGCGCATCTCAGTGGAGCCCAAAGACTTCTGCTGTGGGTGGCAGTCACTGTGGGAATTGTTTTCTGGAAGGTGTTTGCATGCTCTTCACATTCAACCTGGCCACTTATTCACGTTAACACTCAGTTATCCCCAAGAAGCTGAAGGTATTATTATTTGCAGCTTGCTTACTGCAAAAAAGCCCAACAAAACAAACCCCCAAACCCTCCTCCCTTCCAGAAACCTTGATGTTTTAAGCTTTGTTCTTGAAGAAGTCAGCTGATACCGATCTCGGATTGGGAGACAAATAAGAAACAAAAGTTCTCCTCCATGACGCGATCCATAATGCGCTGCGGAGCCCCGAGCGTGGGGAAGAAAGGGAAGAATGAGAATGGGAGAAGAGATTATTCTGAGTGTGTTTTGATTTTAGGTGCTTATGATTCAGTGCTCCGTATATTAAAGGCAGATACCTGGAGGTGATAGAGTCTGTGTGGGTATTTCTGGAGATTAATATCCACATCAGACTAATACAGGTAAAGAGAAAGCCATTTCTTTCTACCTGGAAGAGATAGGGGTTGTATATAAATCTTGTGGGAAAACAACACGTTGCCTTTTTCCAAAGCAAAGAAATAATTCTGCAGTGCAAGGTGAACGGAGCACCAGGGAGTGCTGGAGGCACTGTGGGACAGACAGGACCACGGGGAGCCCTGCTGTGTCCCCATCCTGCAACCCACACACAGATCCTACCCAGTGGGGTCCCAGCAGTGGGCTCGTGTCATTGCTATGGGGCCCCGCAGAATCCAACAGCACCCAGCTGAGCCTTTCCCATTTCCTGATTCAAAGGCAGCCTCGTGCCGTTCTTTTCCTTCTCTTGAGTTTTCACTGTTCAAGACCATGCCCCAGTATTTAATTAATTAATTGGGCATCTTTCAGCATCCAAACCCTATCTTTCTGTGTGTTTCCTTAAATCATTCCTGAGAGCTTTTTTTACTCAGACGTTGCAATTCTGCACGGCATCGATCATTCCACTCTCAGACAGGAAAAAATGTTTCCTAAATCTGCCTTGCTTTGCTGTTCTCCATTATATAAATAAGATGATCTATGGAGCAAGAAAATACAAGAAAGAGGCAGGAGGAACTACCCGATCTTTCTGATTTATTTCTCCTGTATCTTGGGGTTTATGCATCTTGTTTTCCCCTGGATTAGTGTTTGCACTGATGAGGAATCTTGGCTTTCCATTGACATTTGCTCCTCTTTTGCACCACAACTGCAGCACTGTGCATGGCAGTGGGACAGGGGCAAGGCCATCCTTCCCATGGGACCATCCTACCTTTGGGGCCATCCTACCTTTGGGGCCATCCTTTCTGCGGGGCCATCTTTGCTGCAGGATTCTGTGTCTCGCCATGGAAACAAGACACCAACACATCCGTGAATACACAAGAATCAAAATTATTGGTTGCTATAGGAACAGAAGACAAATGATCCTTTTTTCAGATTCGTCGATGGTGCTGTGTCGGATCATTGGGTGCCAGAGGGCTGCAGGCATTCTTCTTTGGGTTCTCCTACAGCTCTTTTCAGTTACAACTGAGTCAACGATGCTCAAAAAACAAAAACCAACCTGCAGCTTGAAACCCTGCAGATGAGAGGTGTGAGAGAACAGCCCCTCAGAGGCTGCCCTGCAGATGTGGGTTGGGATGAAGGTCCCCTCCTGAGCTCAGTGAATGGCAGAACATCCCCAACCACACTGGTTAGTCTGCGTGTGTGACTGCCATGCCCTTGTGACACAGCTGGGATCAGTCTGGAGCAGAGGAATCCCACCACTATCACTCCTCACCACTCCTGGTAGGAGGTTGGGATGAGGTGGGGGTCAGCCTCTGCTCTCAGGGAACAGTGATGGGATGGGGGGTGATGGCTTCTCATGATGCCAGGGCAGGGGCAGTCTGGGTATTAGGAGAAATTCCTTCTCCAGAGAAGCACTCAGCACTGCACAGCTGCCCAGGGGTGGGGATCACTGTCCCTGGGGATTGTCAGAGCTGTGGGGACGTGGCACTGAGGGATGTGGGCAGTGGGCATGCGGGGGTGGGTGGGGGTTGAGGAGCTCAGAGGGCTTTTCCAGTCTGAATGGTTGTATGGTTCTGTGGCTGCCCCACCTCATCCCAGAGTCACCAAGCAGGTGAGACAGAGGGGATCCCAGCAGGTCATTGCTCTGACCCAGGACCAATGCTGCGCCTGAAGCCCACAGACAGCAGTAGGGCGATGCTGCAGCTCTCTGCACTACATGCCCATAGGCACCAAGGTTTCCTCATGCTTTGTAGTGAGGAATCTTAAATCAGCGGGCATCAAAGTCTAAACGACATACAGATAAATGCAGTGGTGAGTACCTGCATGGAGCTCTGCGTTGGAGGGAAGGCTGGGGTAGAAAAAATCTGGATTTGGGACACTGTTATCTGGGACAAGCAATGCCAGGGAACAGTCATCTATCAGAGGTACACCCTTGTCATATTCAGAGGAACAAGTGATGCACTGGATGTCAGTTTGCTGTGCCTGGGAGCAGGGACCTCCAGGACACAGTACAGCCTGGAGCACCGTGAGATGGCTGGGAGCACTGTGACACCGCTGCTGCCACTCACAGCCTTTGGGGAGGAGATGTACTGTGCCTGTGTACAAATGTAAAGAGAAAAATCCATTTCTCATCCTTGTCGAGATAGGGAGAGAGAGAGAAAAACCTTCTCTGCAACAAACAAATGAACAAAAGATGGCAACATTCAAGGTCACAGCGAAGTGTAACACAAAGAAGAGGAAAGCGAGCTCAATAAGCATCAAGTGTCTGTTTAGACACAGCAGTCTGATGAGCACAATTGTCCCTGACCTGCAAAAGCAGAGCATACCCCTACAGCCCACAGACAAACCCTGGTAAGGGGACCTCGTGGGAACAGCAGCCAAGGGCTGCAGCACCAGGCCATCCGTCGCAGCAGGAATTGCCCATAGCCGTCCCCCCTGCACTCTGCTCCCCTCATGTGGGCTGCAGCTGGAGGGGCACAGCCCGCACTGGGGATCCCCACTGCTGTCCAGGAGCTGATGTGGAGCAGCACACACTTATCTTGGAGCGCTGTGCAGCGTGTCAGAGTCAGCAGAGAGAGAACAGAGCAGTATAAGGCAAATTTTACCATTATCAATGAATTCCTGTGGTCTATCAGTTGTGTTCAGGATCCTGCAAATTGCTGGAAGACTGGGTTTTTCAGAGCTGAAAATAGGAAGCCTGGGTTGCTAAGGCAAAACACAGCGATTAAAAAAAGGCAGAAAAAAATACGTGGAGCAAAAGTACGCAGCCATGTGTTAAAACAGCCCCTGCACCTCACAAGACACATGGCTCAGCTGCCTTAACACAGCAAAGTTTTCTGTAGCTCCAGTTGTGCACTGAGGGCCACGGAGCTGTGATGAGATGGAAGTTCTGGTGGCAGCAGACACCGAGCCCACTCATAAAGCAATGCAAGCACACAGCTCCAGCCTGGCAGCACACACAGGAGCTCTCCTCCCACCTGGGGGCTGCCCATACCCTCACCCCTGTGCAGGTGATGGCTGACTCTGAGCATTCAGAGAGAGAAAGGATGTTCCTGTTGGGCTGTTACTTATAGCTGGGGATGCTGATGCCCACCCAACTATGCACAGTGCTGTGGTGCCTGGACAGGCTCACACAAGCACTGACCCCGTGCCACGTAGCAGGAGCTTACACTGTGTCATCTCTGTGTCCCCTGCTTTGAGAGATACTGCAGGAAAGTGACATTTGGAGATCTGTACCTCTGCTGTGCCTTCCAGCCCAATGAGGGCAGTGCTGCCCTTTGAGGGGGAGTTGTCACTGGGAAGAACCATCCCAGTCTGTGTACCTGTAGTACCAGCCTGCATACCTGGCCTGCTGCATGGGCTGTCCTGGCACTGGGGCTTGGCACTAGTTGGCCAAGTTTTGTCTGCCTGGGGGGTGACATAAATGTACCAGAAAGGTTACATTCTTTGCAAAACAGACCCAGAAGTCTATTGGCAGTAAATAGGGAATTCCATCACTCTCCCTTTATAAACCCATCTGGAGAACTCATGCTTGCAGCAGGCAGTTCTCTCCCAGTTCCGCAGCAGAAAGTGGGAAAGCACGTGCTTCTTCAGCTGGGAAGTGATGCAGTGCTGTGGCTCAATCCTCTGTAACTTTCCTGGTGTCTATCAGTCCATAAAACTATTGAGCAAAAATATGCCTTGAGAAGGTGATGTCTGGCGTCAGATGATGGACAGAAATATGGGTAGCTTCTTTGCAGTGCATTGACTGAACACAAACTGGGTGCTAAGCTGATCTTTACCAAGGGGGAACCATTAATATTCTCCATTTTTGTGCTTTTTTTATTAGCTTTGCAGCTAAGGCACGGAGACACCATCCGAACCAATTAGCTGCCTAAAGTTTAAGGGCTATTAAACACGCTCAGACATGCGATTCCTGGATGCACAGTAATGAGGTGCCTTAAAATGCAAGAGAGTGGGCAGATGCCATCAATCAAAATGAATCCGCCAGTGATACTCTTTAACATTTTATTGGTAACTATGAAGTGGAAGTAGACCGGCAGTGATCAGAATAGAAACCCTTTGATTAGATTTCAATTTGTTTTCCCGTTGCGCGGCTGAGAAGCGCCGTTGCTCAGGTAGGGGTGAATGCTCTCTGGGAAAAACAAACAGAATTAAAGGAGGACATCATCTGACTCAGATCTGGGTAAATGAGCCCTGTGCTTCTTGGTGAAGGGAGGAGCCTGCATTGCGTGTTAGCAGTGTAAAAGGATGGCTGGAAACATGGTGTGTTTTAGGTTTGTTGTTGCCTGGGACCTTGTAGTTTTGCTCTCAAGCCTGGACACAGAAAGAAATGAATTCTTGATGGTGCTGTCATGCCAACACAGAATGGCTGGGGTTGATGGGGAAGATCACATGGTGCTGTTGGTGGGACTGCTGGGAGCTTTGGTGCTCGATGCCCTTCATTTCCCCAGCACGTAGCAGGAGTGCTCGGTTGGCTTGTAGCACACACAAGTAGCAGCTGGTGTCGTGGAGGCAGAATGCACTGTGCTTGGAGGGAGCCTGGGAGCCTGCATGCTGTGGGAGCACACTGCTGGCCCGGGGCCACTGAGTCAGTGTGTGTCCTCAGGTGAGACTTCGAGTGATGCACTCCGAAGTGGCTTTAAGCCTAACCCTGCTCTGAGCTCCTGCTGGAGCTGTGCACCATTATGGCTGTGCTCCTCACAGTGCTCTGAGCCACCTGGAGCCCTGTCAGTGTCAGGTGAAACACATCTTCAGCACATACTGCATCTGCAGTGGTTTTAGGCCCTTTGGAAGTGAAGATCCCTTTATAATGCCTGTTAGGTTGTTGTTCTATTTCCACCCAACAGCTTTATTATGGCACACCCCAGTGTACAGTGGGAGCACTTAATTGGCCCAGCTCATTTATTTCATCCCCTTGCCCTGCTCAGGTTTGCAGGGGCATAGGTGGGCCCACAGAACCTCGCTGGCAGGGCTGAGCCCAAGCAGATGCTTTAGGCAGGTGGGGTCTAAGGTTTCTGGAAGGAGCTTAGTGATCATCTGTGCTAATAAGATAACGGTGTCTCGTTCTCTTCGGTTTCTATGTTTGGATATTGCTGATCTGTGCTGTCTGGGCTTTCAGTTAAATCTGTTCAGTTTATATTTCCCCTTAAAGATTGGGGGGGGAAGGTCATGATGACTTTGGTGTTGCCATCACTGCTATGTTCCCTGTATGCTGCATCCCACCCTGAGCTGTACTCTTTAGGGTCCCCCATGGTGCCCTCCCCCTGAAGGAGAGCTCTTGGTCTCACCCCACCAGCAGCTCTCAGCCGAAAGCCCCTGGAAAAGAGAGATTTCCTTTCTACCCTTAGAGGGAAATCTGCAGAGGTATCCACTTGGGCGTTGGTTGTGCACCTCAGCGGATGGACTTCCCCTCAGGGCCATTCACAAAAGTTTGAAATGGCTTTTTTTTTTCCTTTCCCAAAGGAGAATGCCCTCGAGCTGCAAATGCATGTTCCCTCTTTGAAAGAAGTAGCGGTTAAGAACAATACAGCCAAAATGTTTTATTTGGGCAATACAAATACAATCAAATCAAAAATATCACAGATTTTCGTACATTAGTAAGAAGTTACTGTACACTTGAACAGTTGCCATTTTTACAGCTAACAAAGCTTTACCTTTATTAAAATGTATTTTCCTCTCACATAAAATATACACTTTTCACTGACGTATTTTACATCGTACACCTCTCTGGGATAAGAAACATTTCACAAACAATGCACAACGGAGGCCATCTTCTCTAACCCATACAAAATAGTACATAGAAGCGAGAAACACGGGTATGTCCTACTGGGCTGCAGCCCCCACGTCTCATAGGCTGTTGCTACTGAAAACACTACGTGTGGTAAGATGCTGTACAGAGCTGAAGTTTGGGCATGCTGGACCTGCTCGTAGTTCCACGCAGTACTTTATCACGAGTGCTGAACGTCAGCATTGTGTTAATGGCACACAGGCTCTGCCTTTGCGTTCACGTGTGCCACTGAAGTGTCCTTGCTCTATGTTCCAAGCACCAGAGCAAATGCAAGTGGTGCTGCAATGTGAGGGCACGGCGGCACAGTAACACCCGAAATGAATGTCTCGGTCCGTTGAAGCCTACCCAAATCTCACCATCAACTGCAGTGCTCCAGATTTTATCCCTACGGTGGTGTTACATTTCCCTTACGATTACTGCAATAGAAAAGGAGGAAAAAGAAGTGAAGTAAGGTTCCAGCCGTGCTGCAGCGTGGAGATCCTGACAGTAAGCATCACCAGCATGGCACGTCTCCATCAGAGCTTCCCTGGGGACTGCCAGAAATGTTCCTTTATATGCACTTTCTGATTTAATTTGGAGAGCAGATGCAGGAAATAAGTATGTTCATCCCTGTGGGCTGTTGTGGAGTTTTGGATAGAGTTGGGGACTCTGTTGACCTCAGGGTAAACTCATTAGAAACAACAGAAAAAAACCAACGTTGCTGTATTTTAATCCTGGGAGAAGTTTCATTCCTGCCCATGGTGCAGAACTGAGGTTACAAGGCAGGTTCTGAGTGGAAAAAAGCTTTTCCACCTGTGCTGCTGAACTCTTTTGTCCCCTATGGGACACACCTGGCGGTGCAGACAGACCTCCATGTGCTGCAGCGTTATGGTGCTCTGCTCCTGCTCAGCTCCCCTTGCACAGTGCCCAGCCCAGGGGCAGAGCCCCTCGCTGCCTCCCAGCCCTGCTCTCCGTCCCCTGGGGCTCTGTGGCTGCCTGTGCAGCAGGGGCTGCTTCTCCAAATGCCACCCACCCTCACCAATAAGGCATCCATTCAATGTAGTGACTGTAAAGCGCTTAAAAACAAAACCCCTCCACCTGTCCTGTCGTATCAGAGATGATTTATTTAGAAACGACTAAAAAAGGGCATTAGGTATGTCTACATGTATCACTTTCTGATCGTAACATGGTGTATGATCCATCACCTGATTCTGGAGTTAGATACAACCCTTAACAGAAGGGGCCTGAGCACAGGGAGCGGTATTCTGACCCCTCGAGCTGTCCCCGTGGGGATTTGTGCAGGGATGGCTTTATCCATTGGGGGCAGCTGGGGCTGTGGGGACCCCATTGCATGGGGCAGGGACATCCCTGTGGCACAGGGCGTGGTGTGGGGTGGGAGTGCAGTGGGATGGAGGCTTTGTGGTGTGGGCGATGCTGACCTGGCTGGGCTCTGGCCAACGTGCTCAGCTCCGTCAGCCCTACAGGAGCCTGAGGAAAGTGCTCTCTGTGCAGCTGATGGATGATGCTTAAGCAGGATTTGATGCAGTTGGACTCATGCTCATGACGGCAGTGTCTCTGTGGCAGTGCAGGGGGACCAGTGTAATGTGATGAATTATTTTTCCTTGCGTTTGCTCAGCTTATGCTGTTATCAGCTATAAGCAAGCTAGAAAACAAACAAATACAATATCTGATCTTTTGACACGGATGCTGTACATTGACTCACAGCACAAATTTCATCAGCAGAAGACAGATAAAGGTGTGATGGGTATCATCCATAATGTGAATCAGAGCTGGGCACAGTGTGAGTGGCACGCCATGTGGCAGTGCTCCCACGTCACACGCAGTGTTCCTCTTTGATTCGCTGCAATTTATGCAAGTTTTCATGCAGGAAAGCTGCCCGTGCACAAATAAGGGCTGAAGTTGGTTTTTCTTCTATCGCTGTGACATTGTGTTTGTTCTGGAATAAAGTGCAGCATCGCTTGCCGACATTTGCTAATAGCTAGCTCAGTGTTTGCTGTTCTGAAATTCATTAGGAGCGTGTTGTTGTGGCTGATGTTGTTTGGTCTGATCGTTCATGCTACCAGAACAAATTTACCCAATCTAAACTGAACTGAGTTTTGGGTGCTAGGTAAAAACGGTGACTTCCTTCACAGCGAAGGTGTGCTGATGGGACTGTTCCTATCCATGCAATCCTAGCTGTGTTTGTTAAAGTTCATGACCTGTGACCGAGCACACGAGCGTGCAGCGCACACTCCCTCTCTTTGGATTACTGGGAAGTACTTCATTCGGTAAAGGTCGACTGTGGGAAACGTTTTCTAATTGCTTCATATTGGCTCGTCTCTTTTACTGTGCCCCTGGATGAGGCTGAAGCTCCTCCTTCTTAGGCTGAATTACATTTAGTTATGTATTTTTACTGCAGTGGTTCTCCCTCACTCTCTGCAAAGCAGACACGAGATGGGAAGTCCAGCAGATAACACTGATACACGTTGGCAGATACACTGGGCCTAATTCCACTTTCTGCTGTACTCATCTCAGCACGGTTCGCTTCACTTAAGCCATGACCACAGAGCTGAAGGACATGACGCTGTGGCAGGACGTGGCAGGTACTGTCCATCCCTTGTGTATATGCACAGCTCTCTAGGCACAGAGCAGGCACAGAGCAGCTCTGCAGAACATCCTGGCTGGGAGCAGCAGTGTGCTGCTGGGTGTGAAGTCCTGCTGCACAACACCACCAGGCTCGTGGGGGACAACAGCTATCCTGGGGAGCCAGCATGAAATGAAGGGAAAAAATAATCTGCTTTCTCACGGATAATTCAGAGATTACCTTCACTATGTACAGATCTACAGAAGAGCTCTACAAGGAAAATAATGCCATGGTGCTCTCCAGCACACCTCTGCTGCACGGTCTGTGATCAAAACCCCCCAGAGTTGGATCTTCCCTTCTTTTGGCCTTAGGATAAAGGGATTTGTACTTGCATCCAGCCTTTATGATTTCGTACTTATTTTAATAAGGGTGTTAGTTGTAATGTTACACCTGGCAGGTTCCACTGAAGTACTTTTTGAAAGGATGGTTTTAATACTTGCAAATAGCACTCAAGCTTCCATAACCTGTGCTATAAAAGGAGCATTGGTCATTTCCAGAAATATTTTTTTAGCACTTGAGGAATTACAACCGATGGAAAAGCATTCTTCATTGGTCAACTGCTCCTAAAACGGGAACACTAAGTAAGTGGGCCACTGAAACAGCACGGGGTCAGCGCTGTCCCCACGCTGTGCTCCTTCCACGTGTTCCTCCACTTCCCACCTTCCCCACCTGCTCATGCTGAGGCAGGGGAGCCCTGCAGGGAGCAGCGTGCTGCTGGTGGGGCTGCAGTGGGGCTGCGTGGCAGCATCCCACCCGCTCCCATCGTTCCTGGTTTGCAGCAAAACCATCACATGACCAAACAGAAATAATTCCCCCGTGCTCACCCCATCTACGGAGGTGAAGCGTTGTACAAATGTTTACTGGGACTGCTCGTGGTTGACACAGAAGCTTTATGTTCTGAACGGATGAATAATGCCAGGCTTTCCCTTCAGGCTGCTTAATGCTTTTTTGACCTTATTTGCTTTTAAGTAGCTTTGCCAGCAAAAGCTGTAATTCTGCTGAGTGATTTCACAAATGCAGGAGGAATCCTGCTGTGTGGCACTTCCAGATCTCGCTGCACGCGGGCTGCGCGCCCGCACGCTTCCATTTTGCAGCCCCGCCTGGTAATTAAGCAGCAAACGCCGGTGGTGTAAAGGGCAAACACATCAAACCTGCCAGAACAAAGGCTGTGAGCGTGCGGTTGGGGAGATGGAAGACCCGAGTCAGTGAGTGTGAGATATCTGTTCATAAGCCTAAGGACTGAGACTTGCCACAGGAAGCAAATCATTTGTTGTAGCTATACTGCACAAGAATGCATTTAAATGACGAAGCTGCTGCACATGGCTTGAGACAAGGTTTGGCTTTGTAACCTGAGTCAGTTCCCACACAGACTGCATTAATTATTCCACAGAGAAGCACGAACAATGTGTAGGAACTTTGCTCATCAGTTTACTTGGAGCTTTTGAACAGTGCCCAGAGTGGCAGCAGTGTCCCATCCCAACCAAGGTCGGGGACAGTGTGAGCACTGAAGGAGCTGTGGGGGTCCCTGCTCACTGTGGGGAGTGGGAGCAGATGGTCTTTGAAGGTCCCTTCTAACCGAAGCAGTTCTATGGCACTATGATCTTTTTTTTTTTTTCCAGAGCCATGTAAGCAAGAGCTATTGTTCCATGGCTGAGGCTGAGTTCTCTCTGTAAAGCCTCCTAAATGCTAACAGAGAGATTCTGCTCTGAATCTGGGTTTCACACCCTAACCCTTTATGCAGACAAGTTTAACAGACATACAACGCTGTGGGCCCAGGGCATAACACCAAGCACTGTGGTGTGCTAGACCTGCTGTGCAGGAAAGAAGAAAAAAGTGGATGACGGAAGCTGTGTTGCATCCATGGGTGCTCGTAATTCACTCCTCTTGCCCTAGAGATCAGCTCTGGGCTGTCATTATGGAACTGCTCCTATCTGCTGTCTGTTTTGCACTGTTAGAAATAGCGCAGACTCCTTTTAATAATTTGCCATTCCAGTTTTAATTGGAGAAGTTCTGTCTGGTTGTCACTTGGTTCCCATCTAACAGAGCCCGACCCTGCTTCACAGAGGGCAAACCAAACTGCAGAAGTGCAGTTGGATTGACACCGCATTTAAATCTGGAGCTGCACTGTAACTGATTTTGCACTGCACACAGAGCATCAGTTAAATAGAGTGCAGGAGTACGAAGGGGACACATGGGAGCCTCCTGTTAGCACAACTCTCATCTTCGAGCTCTGCCCTCGCAGAACAGAGTGCTGCTGTGCCCAGCCCTGCCCAGCTGTGTCCTGCACTGCACTCATCCATCTGCGTGATGCCCTCAGGGCGAAGGATTTCATAGAAGAAAAACTGAGCAACAGCTATTTTGGAAAACCCTTTAGGATGAGGTATGAGCACAGCTCTTTTGGGTTGACTTGGCCAGGTGACCCCACATGGCAGTGTCTGTGGTGGCAGTGAGCGTGGGGCCGCCTTGGGTGCTGCATCCTTACCCATATGTACCAAAGTAACGGTGCTGGAGCAGAGCTGCAACGTTATTTGGTTTGCTGAGGTTCTGATGAAATACAAAAGTGATAAGTGCCGAATAAGTGTTAATAGATGAGACTGTTTCCTGGTGATGGTGAAAAGGGAGTACCCATTAAGAAGAAAAAAAGGAATCAAAGCCCTAAGAAAGCTATTTTCCTTCTTGTCATAATGACCAATGATGTTAGCGGGATTCCTAATGGCTACTTTATATTCCTTCCTAGAAGTATGTTACTAATAAAAGTCTTGTTTTGTTATATTTTATGTATTTATTTTCAGCATGTGAAAATGTCACAGGCATCCTATCTGCTGAAACAGCCTGGTAATTGTGCTTTAAAAGCCTGGGCAAGCTGCTTCACAAAAGACACTGATGATAATTGGCAAACCAGCCCATCGGAGTTCAAACAATAAGTACTGACATTAGATTGAAAAGGGAGCTAATTCTGAAACAAATGAGAAATGCACGGCTGTCTGTGGCTGGCAGTGCTCGCTGGCTCTGTGTCCAACCAGGCCCGTGGGCAGTGCTGCATTCAGCTCCCCATCCCCACGTCCTGAAGCATCTCACACGTTGCTTTGCATTTCCAAACTCCATGAGTGACACGTTCAGCTTTAGGACTTTCAGATTAGTGCTTGGTTTGTTTTTCTGACCAAGAGATATGGGAAAGATGCGCAGTTATGGGCGATGTGCTTTGCAAGTGAAGCAGAAGTCTGTGATTAGGAGTAAGCATCCCTGAAATGGAATTATTTGGGCATTAGTCACAGGATCTAAGGAAATCCACCAGCACATTGGAACTGGTCATGTGTGATGGCTTTTTTTTTTTTTAAATATGTGGCACCTTGACTTCACATTGCACGGAGCAATTCATAGACAGCCTTGGAGCTACTGTCCACCAATGGGTCTCTGCCTAGAAGGCAGAGGGAAGAAGGATGAAGAAAGAGCTCTGTTTCCTCAGTAGTGAAAATATCACCTACATCACATCTCAGAGGGCTCTGATGGATCATTTCATCCCCCAGTGACATTGCCACTTCTGTTCCTCACTGCTGGGACCCTCAGGCCAGGGCTGCTGCCCCACGTGGGTCTGCAGCTGGTAATGGGGTTGGGGATGTTTTAGGGCTGGGAGCAGCAACATTCTTTTATTTATTCCAGCACCATTTAGATACCATTCTCACATTGTCTTCTTTTTAAATGCTGAGCTTTGTGTTGCAGGACTGATTTATTCTTCTAAGTTGCTTGATCACAAACCCATACTAAGCCTTTTGCTCTGGATCGCTAAGGAAAATACCTTTGTGAAGAACAGACAGCAGAGAAGCAAGGCATTAATTCAGGGTGCTGCTGTTTACTGCTTGTTGGAGTCCTCCCTGCATTAGCAGAGTAATTAAGCACCAGCCGGGTGCGTGGGGCCTGTGGCAGTTATGCTCAAGGCATCAATACAGCATCACATCCCTTGGCTTCCCTCCCCACAACCATGATGTGAACCAGAAGGGAGAAAATCTCCAGTATATCAGGTTGGACTCGATGACTTCTAGAGGTCCCTTCCAAACCCTACAATTCTGTGATCAGAGAAGGGAAATAGTCAGTAGTCACCAGTGCTAAAAGCTGAGGCAATCATCATCATCTGGCCAGCTGTGGCCAAACCATTGTGAGAAGAACATGTCCTTTACAGATGAGGGCTGATGCTACTGTGCTCCTGATGGGTGCACTTGATGTAGGGCTGAACTGATGTTATCATGAAGACTTATTTGTGCAGCTCGTGCCGGTGCCAAGCGATGCACTGCAGAGCAACGCCGCTTCTTCAACTCACATCTATCAGAGTCTTTCAATATATTATTCATATCACTTCTGTATTCTACCACCTTTAAAAAACGTGTTTATGGAAAAGTGCTCATGGAATGTATTAGCATTTGACCAGAATAGAGTATTTAATTCAGCATGTGAGCATTGACAATGAAGCACATATTATCCCTCCTACGCTGCATTTACTGTCATTATAGTCGCCTACATATATTAACTTATTTTGTTGATGATTATGGATGAATACTGCCTAAGAACTTTGTGCAAAATAAAATTCTGGTTGCCCACCATCTGAGAACGAAGGAGAAAAGGACGCACGCAAATGGCTTGGCTTGAAAATGAGGAGTTCATTGTTTTGAAACTATCTCAGGGAAAATTATGGATTGCAGTCAGTCATCTGTTACTTGCAGCAGTGTGGCGTCAACCTGATGCCTTCAAGGTTTTCCTCTGCTCACATTTCTGCTCCTGACGTTCAAAACATAAAAGATAGCAGGAGCTAACCAAGGCTTCAATGGAGCAAAGGGGAGAGAGACCAAGGGAGGGCGTGATGTGGTTTCCAATCTCTGTCACTTTCCTGATGGAGGCACTAGGCCAAAAGATGGTGTAATTTTCAGTGCTGCTGCCTTTATCAGTCAACTGATTTATTGCTACTGTGATGCAGAGCTTCATGGAGGATGAATTAATTCCCCTTGTAACTGGTATCACAGTCATTTCTATTTTGTGTGCCATGCTGTGCATTTTCAGAGTACTGTATGAACGATTTTGTTGACATCCACACAACTTGTGTCACTCTGTTACAGCCAGGACTCTCTGGTGATGTTATTGGTGAGGATGGTTGGGAAGACTCACCACCAGTCTGCTCTGTCTCTGCTCCAACTTGTTCTGCTGTGTTTTTCTACACCGTCTGTTCTTTAAATAATTGACAGGGTGAGAGTGTCTACAAACCTACATCCGTGCTACAGACTGGTCTGTGTGTTTAACCCCTGGGCATGCCTTGTTTTGCAATTGCACGTTGCCAGGGTTTGCAGATTCCCTGTGGGTCTGCACTTGACACTCTTCTCTGAGATGTTTTGAGAGATGCTGGGAAAAAAAAAGGCACAGTATCACGGTTTTCTTGGCTGGGGCTGAGCTTATCTACCTATCTCACTGCTGATTTTGTTCGTGCTGTTGCTGCCACGAGCCCTGAGCTGATTATGAGCACAAAGACAAGATGTAAGGAAAGCGTGGTGCAGTGGCTGCAGTTGGTCTGGCTGGGATCTGAATGCCTTCCCAAGCAGGGGAGAGAGCTGCTCTGAATGGACCACGGCCCGGCAGGCTGCAGGCTGCTGACAGCTCCCAGTGCTTGCTGCTGGCCTCAGGGTGGAGGTGGGCACAGCAGGACAGGAGGTCCATGCTGGGCCAGCACTCCTGTCCCACTGCAGGGGAGAGAACAGACTCTGGAGGCTTGAGCAGCCGTCTCAGGGTGGGAGAGCTTTTGCAGAGAGGGAAAAAAAGAGTTTGTTTTTCTGTTGCTGCAACCGATGATTAAATCGCCTCGGGGTCTCGCTGTGTGATTCTTGCTTTTTAGATAAAAAGTGCCAGGCAATCTGAACCGGTTCAGGCTGAAGTGTATGTTAAGCTTTACATGGTATTAAACTCATAGATCAGGATTTCTTTGGACTCAAGCTGAGTGGCCATTTTGATCCTATCTAAAAGATCGGTTATCCAACTGCCTAGAAATTAAGACGATGGCTTGATAGCCAGAAGCTCATTAGCAGTGCAGGGCTGCCTTGGTTTCCACACTAACTGCTGCCCTGGCTGTGCAAGGAGGAGCCGCGTGGCACTGCCTCTCCCTGTGGGCAGCTCCTTACCTCCATCCACTGCTGCAGTGCATGCTCTGCGTGGCTGATTGCATCAGAACAGCCCAAGGATTGTGGGGCCGAGCGCGTGGTGCGTGGAGGGGCACCATGTGCTGATGGAGCACGGAGATCTGTGCCTGCAGTGCCCACTCCAACAGAATGCACGGAGAGCTTTGTTCAGAAACACGCAAACAGATCTGGAGGGGTGATTGTGTTGCCATCTATAGACTAATACTGCCTGGATACCACTCTGCCAAGCCATGAATCTCTTTGTGTTTTCTGATTACACTGTAAATCTCCTCTCTCATCTGTCATCAAGATTGATTTTTCCTTTATTGTTTTGTCAGTATACGGTTTTATCTCTCCAAGCCCCTTCTCTTCCCCTCCATCCATAATCTGATATTTTGCTGGAAATGAGTGCTTTGCTATTGTGCTGAGCGACCCTCCAAAATCAAGTACTGCAAGTTAGCGGTCATCCTAACAAATCACAGCCCTCAGCTGTGCTGCAGTGTGCACTGGGACTGGGTCTCAGGGTGCTGCTGGGAGCCCTGCACCAGACGATGCTGCTGGGTTGCTGCTGGGATATTGTTGGAACACTCTTGGGATGTTGGTGGGGCACTGTTGGGTTGCTGTTGGAACGTTGTTGGGTCACTGTTAGGTTGCTGTTGAGCTGCTGTTGGATGCTGTTAGGATGCTCTTCAGACATTGTTGGAACACCGTTGGGATGCTGTTGGGATGCCACTGGAATGTTGTTGGGTTGCTGTTGGAATATTGTTGGGTGATTTTTGGTTTGCTTTTGGGATGCTGCCTCACTGTCCATCCTGCCACAGGGATGAGTGCCATCTGCTGTGTGACACACGGTGGTCATTTGGTGCCACCACTGACAGCGGTGATGATTCCTTTTGCCACATTAGTGGAGCAGCTTTCGTACAGGCACGTAAAAATCGTATTTACTTTGACTGGACAAACTGTCAATTTTAAGGCAGTGCCCATAATGTTGAGCCTGCCCACTGTAACAGAGCTTTGTTCTACTGTTGGAGGGTGTTCGGTGGTCTCTACTTGATATCCACAGACACAAAAGGCTGTGACGATAAGATCACTTGTATCTGTGGAAGCAGGTTGAGCAGAGGCAGAGCGCTGTGTTCGTGAGCCAGGGCACAGTCTCTGCTAACTGAGCACTCTTAGTTATGCGCCTTTAAGCAGGGGCACAACCACTCAGCCCACAGGCTCAGCACACAGCTGGCTGCTGCTGCTGGTACCTGCAGGACTCGTGGCCTTGTTTGCTATGCTCGAATCTTTGGAGAGATCTAAAAATTTGGCATGCAATTGATTTACAGCAACTTTCCATTTATAACAGCGCGCGTGGGACGAAAATAAGAAGTTAGAATAATAGATTCAGGCGCTTTAAATCTTGAGGAGCCGTGTGATAGCCAGAGCTATTTCACAGCCCTGGGAACTCAGGTGAAGGGAGAAAAAATGACCCTATGCCGTGTGCCAAGGGCACCAGCTCAGCTGGGCAGGCAGCCTGCTGGGCACTGGGCTTCACCTGCTGGTCACTGTGTGGGCAGTGAAGACCTTCTTCCAGGGACATCCAAACCCCATCCACCCTGGCTTACTTCGCTTCCAGCC
This sequence comes from Odontophorus gujanensis, assembly GCA_013399175.1. Lineage (NCBI taxonomy): Eukaryota > Metazoa > Chordata > Aves > Galliformes > Odontophoridae > Odontophorus > Odontophorus gujanensis. Next base: position 7,975 of record VXAB01004675.1, on the reverse strand, counting down.
TCCTCCTCCTGCTAACAAACCCTCCTCCATAGCAAACTCAGAGTGTGTCCGGAAGGTCACAGCCGTGGTCACCGGTTTTTCGTCAGCTCCTCATTTTCTTAAAGTTAATTAGGAGATGTCTAGTATTAAATATGCAGGAACACTTATTTCTGAATACCTCAGGTTTAATTTAGGCTCTCTGAAATTTTAATATCTTGCTTTAATATTTAATGCTGCCCTGACATGAGTATAGAAATTTAAAGTCTATTCTTTGAGAGCAACAAGTCCTGGATTTCTGCATGGAATGGGACGAGGTGAGGAGGGAAGGGAAAGCTCTGTCCTACATGGATGCAGCTTTTTTCCTTTTCTCCTTAGGGTGGCTGTAATAGTTCCACATTAACTTGTTTTGTCACTAGTGCTGCTGCATGCAAAATGTTGTTCTTTCCTCTCTGTAAAGCATCGAAGAGCACAGAGGTTCAAAAGCTGCAGCTCTCAGCCATGTACATGTAACCTACACACATCTGTACGTATGTAAGCCAGCACTGGGCATGGCACACGTACTTGGTTCATATGTCAACTCTAATTAAAGTGTCTCTTAGTTATTAAAATCCAGCTCCAGTCATTAATGCATTTTGCAGCACAGTACCTTCAAATGAGAAGCATTACTTTTTTTCTCCTTAGGGTTTTTTTTCCTTTGGGTTTAGCTGCCTAATTAACAGGCACCATTAATCTGTGGGCTGCACTTGAAGGGAAATGAGTAGAACAGGCTTCGCAGAGTCCTTTAAGGTTTTGCATCAGAGTCAAGATGCATGAATGTGCTTGGGAAAAAGTCACAGAGTGACTTAGTGATGTGGTGTTTGGCAGGCTTCGGTGAGCACATGGCTGCAGAGCACTGAGCCCGGGGGAGAAGGCTGCTGCCCGGAGAGGTGCGGGCTGTGTGCTGAGGGTTTTGCTACCGTGTCATTCAGATATGTGGGAAAAACACCAGCTGAAGGTGACTGAGCCAAGGTGTGAGGTGCCGAGCGCCAAAGAGTGGGGAAACATGCGTGGCCATGCCAAATGGCAGCGGGCTTGTCATCACAAAGGCTCTCAGGAAGAGAATAGACGATGGGGCTGATTTTCAGAAGCAGTTTTGTCCTGTCCTGTGCCTGCAATTTGCTATGAACTCACAGTGGCACGCATCCTCCTGGCCACACTTACAGGGACCCCTGCCTGCTCCTGCTGCCAGCAGCCACAAGGCCGTGCCGCTGCGGTGCCACGGGTCAGAGGAGAGCAGTGCTCTCAGCAGCCTAACAGGACATGGTACTGGCATGGTTTGCCATGGGCAAGGGCTCACACCCAACCTGCAAGCCCCTATCTGTGCTGCCTAATTACTTGCTGCAAGCTATTAATTGCAGACCTGAGGATGCACAACCTGCCAAAACCATCTGAAATCCCCACTAATGACTGCACATACATGGGATGCATGGAGCTGGTCTGCAAACGCTGCTCTCCCACCTCCGGGACAGGGGAAGAACATCACAGTGCCCGGGGGACTGTGGCTTTTGGGACCCTGACAGACCCTGGCTCTCAGGTTGGTGAGAAGCCCTCAAAAGCAAATGCTGAATGCTTCCCACATGAGCTCTCTGCAGCTGTGCTGAGTGCATGTGGCTGTGGAGTGGGGAGCCCACCAGTAAAGGTGCACTGCAGGATGGGGGTGATGCTCAGTGTGGCTTTAGAAGCATGGAAAAGGTGGCAGTGCACTGAGGTTGGAGGGGACGCCTCTCTTGGCAAGCCAGGCAGGATGGATAGGAAACAACCGAAGGTTTGGAGAAGTTAAAATGAACGACGACTGCCATGGTCTGATGATAGAAGTTCATTAGCTCCCGGCTGAATAAGGAACGATGATTCTCGTTAATGTAAGTGCTGTGCCAGCTCGTGGAGGAGCAGATGTGCACACAAGATGGATGGTTTCAAATAGTCAAAATACAGGTTTTTTTCTTTAGTGATTATCTCTTCTCATCTAAAATAAATCCAGATTGCGCATAGTCTGGAAAACAAAACAGCAATATTTGGAGAGAGGGAGTGTTTATTTAACAGGTGGCTTATTTAGCAAATGGTTCACTCTTATAAAAATAATATTCCTGCGGTATTCTGCAGCAGTGACTCAGAACGTATGGGAGCGGTGAGGCAGTTTCTGGGTTATTACTTTGGGTGGGTTCAGGTTGTTTTAAATAAGAACATCTGCGGGAGTGCTCCGCTGGGCGCGTTTGCATCTTTGCTGCTGACTTAGAGCTGGGAGCTGTGCATGAGAGCACCAGGCCCTCCCTGGGGCACATGGATCCATCTCAGAGGTGGGCAGGGGCACAGTGTGCCGCCTTGAGCTCAGATCAGCACTGGGGCTGCCAACTCCTGGGCAGCAGGTAGGGCCGGGCTGCTGCGGGAGCTCCACGTGGCCTGGCCTTTCTTAGAGCGTGCTGTCTCTCTGTCTTTAGCAAACACAGCCCGTGGTGGCTGTTCCCTACTGCCTGATTTGTGCCCCCTGCCCTGCCTGGTGCTGGGGGCTGTCACACTGCAGGGACCCACCCCACTGCCCGCGCTCCACTCCATGCCCACGCCGGGGCAAGGCAAGAGGGGATCCTGCCATGGAAACTGTGATTTATGGGAACATTAAGGCGCATTTCACAAGCCGCAGGTTTGCTAAGGGAGCATTAGCTACACATAAAATGCCTTCATAACCAAAATAGTGAATATGATAACTTAAAGCAATTATTCAATTAATAGCCCATGACATCTAGCTATTGTGATTCACTTTAAGACTTCATCCCATGACCATTATTATTTGCCATTTACAACAGTGTCACGGCTCTGGGAGGAATTAGAAATTGAAAAGTTGTCTGGGGGGAGGCAGCTGCTTTTTGTGCCAGAATTGGCTGAGCCCTGTGTCGCCGGCGCTCACGGGAGAGCCACACTAAAGCAGATTGTCTTCGATGAAGAGCCTGGCGGTAATAATTGCACATCTCACCATATGCTAAAATAATTACTTCTCACAACCATCGGCGCGATGAAGAAGTGAGGAGAAACGATCTCAAGATCACAGTCTGTCAGAAAAATGAACACATTTTCAACGGCAAAGGACAAACGCAGCGCTCTCCCGGTGGGGGTCCCCCCGAGAGCAGCGGGACGCACACCCCACGCTGCCCCACAGAATGGTAAGGCACTGACACAAAGGCTGAGACACCGATCCGGACTCCCGCGACAAAGGGGACATTGTGCTGAAGCCCGGGTGCACTTCCAGGTATTTCACAGCCCAGGAGCTGCAGCTGCACCCCCCAGTGCTGGCCCTGCTCGGGTAACATGGGAAACAAACCCCGAAGGGGCAGGATGCATGGGCAGCAGAGCAGCACATCGCTCGTTGGTTTGCAGCAAGAAGGAGAAGAAGGCGACACTTGGGAAGAGCTGGGAGTCCCAGCAGCACAGCGGGGCTGGGCTGGGCTGGAAAGCAAAGCGAAAACACTTCCAGTTATTGTCAAAATTATGTTTTCAGCCCATAGAACCAAGCCATGCTTGGTTGGTAAAAAGATTATCTGGGGATATCTGGAGTAGTGGGGACTTGGGAGCATTGCTCTCTAACTGGGCTTGTAGCTTACCCATGGCTGATGCCCATGGTTATGTCCTCAGCAGTTTCGGATTTACACAAATATCCCACAAGGAATGGCAGCTGCCCGGCAGCCTGGTGTGCCCTCTGTTCTGCTGCCCATAGGCACCAGCTGGAAGGGGCCCGTGCCCAGCTGAGAGCGATGGAGCAACCACTCAGGGCAGCTTAGGAGCCCTAACCTCAAATCCTTCTGTATAGCAAACAGTGGCTTTCCTGCACCAGGCTTTGTGGAAGCCCAGGGGAAGTGAGTTTACAGTAGCTTGCTCTAAAGTTAACTCTATTTCTTTCTTATTGTAATAGATGTAAAAAGGTCAAAGTTAATGAAGAAAACCGTGAATTCAAAGCTCGAAGGAAGAGTAACCCAACGCACTTAAAGGAGGGAGGAAAAGCAGTCCTTTTAACATCTTTAAGCTGTTGTAGCCTAATGAACTGTGCTACCTCCTGTAGCTGCTACAGAGCTGGAATGGCAGCGAGGAGCTGCCTCGTTAGCACGGCGTGGGCTGCGTGGGCACTGCTGGGTGCTGCTGCCTGACGTGGTGCTCCGTGAGCACAAAGCACATCCTGACCACCGCACCACAGAGCTGAGCAGGCCGCCCTGCAGGTAGGGAAAGGGCACTTTCCACAAGGAGGAAAAACTAAAAAGGTGCAGGGGGGAAGAAATGATCCTTCATCTCGCCATTAGACTCGTACCAGAAAACAAGGCTGCTGCTGTTAAATGGCATCTTTAAGGTTTATTCTCACTTGTGGTTCACGTTTAAGTTGCTGTCACTGAGGTTAATGGGAGTTATGTGCTTATGACTATAATGGTTTTGATAAGTGGAAAAGCTGGTGTTATTGCACATAAATTGCATCACGTGATGTGCGAATTGTGTTTTGGTTTTGGCTGAAAAAGAATAAAGAGAAGGATGGATGCGCGTTAGGAGGGAAGAAATTTCACCCTCTAGATACCAGATATGATATATATCATCATTACAGGCATTTTCTATCTTGCAGCATTAAAAAAAAAAGAGGGGGGGTTTGGAGGAATAATGAATGCTTTAATGCTTTCATATTTGGAAGATAAGAGGGGAAATTCCTGTGTCTGCAGCGGCAGCACAACAGTGGCTCCTGCTCCCCTCCCCTCCTCACCAAACTCTGCCTTGCTGCACACATTTGTTCTGCTCGAGTTTACCTGGTGACACAGAGGCTGCGTGAGGAGCTACCAGGGAATCAAAGGGACCACAAGAAAAATGACTTTCAACCCGTTCCAGTGCGTCACTGCCCTCTGAGTGAAAAACTTCATCAAATTTCAGAGCAGCAGTCCCTGAGAATCCTCCATGACTGTTCCAAGCCCCTCCTGGCACATCCTGGGCTGTGTCCAGCCGTGCTGTGGATGTCCTTGACCACAGTGAGCTCCCTGCCTTCCCTCTGTGCTCATTGAGGAACACCAGGCACGACCAAACTTGAAGCCAACCCAGCTGAGGTGTGTTCACTCCATCAACACGCACTCAAAGTAAGTCCCTCTTTCCAACTATTCATCTACTTTCTTGTTAAGGCTCAATGAAGAATTTGTATTTCTCACTTTTAAGATTTTCTTTTTTTTTAATTTATGGTGTTAAAGGGATTTTCTTTTCTGTGCTGTGGCACAGCCAGAGGCTATGGGTGTGCTTGTCTCCAGGGGGGCAGGGAAGAGGAAAGGAGGTGCCAACATGGTGGATTGGCCATGATGGGGCCAGAGGCAGGAGCAGGGATGGGGACAGAGACAAGGACAGGGACAGGGCTGCCTCTGGCCTTGGCACAGGAACGAGGTCTCTATGGCAATGCACAACACTGCCAACAGTCTGCTCACTGCTGGGCTAGAGCTGAAGCTTCACCTCTTTCCTAAACCTCCTCACATTTGTCAGATTATGCAAGAATTTTGAAATTCCTTAAGGTTCTCAGAGAAGAAACTGAATTGTCCTTGATAATTTTTTTTTTTTTTTGAACAGAATCTCCCACGGCAGCTATGAAGTATGGATTATTTACCTCCAGACAGGGCACAAGTCTGGTCCAATCTCAGAAGTAAATGCACACTGAGTCTTTAAGGCATATTGTTCATCCATGTAAATACGTATTTTGGTACACACATTCTTTATAACACACTTATGTGGAATAAGAAGAGATTTTGGTAAGCGTAACATTTACCACTGTTGGTCTAAAATGCTAACTTTGAAAATGTGCAAAAAAGCAGCTTTTCCTGGTGGCGGTGTTTGACACCCCTGTATCTATCTTAAAAAACAGCAGTTTCTAAAAAAAATATATATATTGAAAAGTCTAAAAAAACGCTGCCTGGCAATGATGAGTACACTTCTGCCAAGTTATAAACCTTGAGAAATGGCATTTGTTCAAGAAGTTACGAGTTTAATTCGATAATAGAATAATATCCTGATCAGCAACGCTACCGTCAGAGCATCGCTGCTGCTGCTCACGTCGCCGACGCAATGGCAATTAGCAGACCTGAGTTATCACACGAGTAGGGACTTATGGCACCACACACCTCGGGGTTGCCAGTACGGACAGTGCTCTTAATACACATATCCAGTTCTACTGCTTGGAGCTAAGCCGTTTATTTTTCACGTTTTAAAAGTGGGAATCAATAGAACATTATTTGACCAACGGATACGAGCAGTGGGGGTCAACCATCCCGAGGAGCACAGAACACACCGTCAGACGGCTGCTGAAAGCAAACGCACCCCACAAACCAAAGAGTGAATGGGCTTTGCCAACACCATGGCCTTCAGATTGCAGCAGCCCGTGCTGGAGCAAAGACCCAGCGAGTCACGAACCACACGATTACTTTTCCACACACAACAGATTAACCACAGAGCTGAGGTTCTTGATCAGATCGATGCTGCCTAGAGCTCCAATCCTGCCAAAACCTGGGCTCGTTTAAGTTCACGTACCACGTCCTTCGAGGCAGGTGCATGAAGCTAAGTGCCCATGCCCCATGCTGGCTGCACGCCGAGCAGCAGCTCTGCTGCCACTGGGGCATACAGGGCGCTGCTTGGTGCTCAGACACCTCCTCTGTGTGAATAAATTGCTCCCAGAACCTACAAACGTTCACAGATCATTTCCTTTTTGGAACTGCCGGCAACGACGTACCCACAAATTTAAGGGAAAATTAATGGGACTGAAAGCCTTGTCCGCGTAACCCAGTGGCTCTACGTCTGCCAACAGCCAACACCTCCTTCTCTTCATGTTTAGGAAAGCTGCCATTTCCTCTGTTCTGTTGCTGGGATTCTTAGGTTCCAGATGTCGGGAATCAGCAAAATGAAATCATAATGGAAATGCCCAATTGGACCCGGCCCCAGCACATCCCCATCTCAGATTCACACGAGGAGCAGTGGGTGAGCTGGGTTACGCACACTCCCTTCACTTTCTTCACAAGGCTGCACTGATGTGACATTTTCTGCAGCACCACTGTTTCCAACGAATGGATTCTCAAATATAGCACTTTAAAGCTGCAATACAAGGGAGAGCAGAATGTAAGGACTGCGTGTAGCGTCATGTGAGTTGGTTTTAAACCATTTCCTTCAAGAACATCACGTTGTTCAAGGCTTTACAAAAACGCCACGTTTCTGAGAACAGCCACTGCTCAGCACACAGCCAAACGACGTGATGGAAACAGCACAACCTGCCACTGAACACCAGCAGACCTGGGGCGTTTTATAGCCATGTTTTGGAGTCGACACGTTTCACTTCACACCCTGCGTCTGCAATGCACACTGTGTCTGTGCTTCAGCATGGGACAGTACACAGGGAGACCAACCCAACTCAGAATTTGCCTTTTCAGAAACGGGGGTATTTGGAACTGCTGCGTATGCACAGTACTCATCTGCTATTGCTAGCCACAAACCTTATAGTTAGGAGAGGGAATGCAGTACGTATAGAATGGCTTTATTATTCATGTCATCAGCTGTTGTTTTTTTTAAGCACATCAGCATCTACTGGGGTCAATAGGAGGTGTTGTGCTCCAGGGCTGCTGGACACAGCCACGACCCAGCGATTTACAAGGACAGCATTTTTAAATTCAGCTCTCAACTGCAGCAACAATTCGCTCTGATGTAGTATGGGGCTGCTCGGGAAAAATAGTGATGTTATATGCTCTTTCAAAACTTGATCCTTCATTGAGTTTAATGAGAGTCTTATCTTGATAGACTGCAGTCCTAGGAGATCGTGTATGACGACTAAACTGCTGCGGCAAGCTATTTGTACAGTATTTGTACATCAGGAATGAAGTCCTGTCTGTAGATGCATCATTGACGGCAGCATGCACTTCAGTACGGTTATTGGAGCAACCTCGTTTTAATATATATCTGTATTTTATATATATATATGTAT